>CM031238.1:218058349-218665588 GCA_018340775.1 Taxus wallichiana var. yunnanensis | reverse complement strand
AATCTAACTAAATTCGTACGAGTTGCATAAATACCAAGTCCAACCATCTTTCCCAGTATGTAGTTGGGACATTAGATTTTATAATTTTTAAAGGTTGACAATGCGATGAAATCTACTTATATCCTCTCCTGTTTATCTGTATTGCCTCCCGTCTGGGATCCCTGCATTCTCCAAAGCACCCAGAATATCAACACTGTATTTGACCTTTCTGCACAGATTTGGAAGATGTGATTTCTATGAGGTTTGTAAATATGCTGCTGATAAATTTTCCATCAATGTGACGTTAAAGAAACTTTTCCTCTGAGTCATTGGTAATGAATAAAAAGCTCGTTAACTGCCACCACAAACTTTCATAAATTCTATTAAGATATTCTATGATCAATATCGTTTGGTTAAGTGTATTTGGTTTACATTCTTTAGTTCATTTCTTGCTATGCGATTGCCTTCGTTTCATAAATAACCACATCAAACTCTTAAGGGCATTATCCAGGTTCAAATCTTCCTCACCACAGTAAGTTGGCTCATAACTCCAGTGAACATGTGGCCAGGTTGTGATGTAATGATTATGCCAATTTTGCTTACCGCCCATTGTGTTAACGGTGGGAAACAAGCTCTTCCAAGATTTGCCAATAAATAAAATCACCGATCAGTACACTGTTAATCCCAGTACGATACTTGGGGAGATGAATTCGATGTATTTTATCGTAGTTGGAAAAATAATAACTCTTATTTAGATCCTTCGCATAAGTATGAGGTCAGATATTGGAAGCTTAAAATATCTAATTTTTTAATATTTAATTTACTCTGTAACGCATATTTCTAAATATTTTCATACACAATGGATGAATTTGAAATCATGTTACAAATATGTTTCGATAATCATTTGAACAATACAATGATCATTGCAATGTCGAATACCACACAACAAATATATAGAGAAACCAACTTGTCTTCGCCTGTCATGCGTAGGTTCATAACAAACACCTCCTCCACACCACAAACCTTCAACTTCGGCAGGATTTGCCATATCATGGCCTTGTTTAATTAACCCCACACACCCTTCTTTTATTTTTATTTCCCATTCCCATCAAATTCCCATGACTTAAAAGTTGTGTAGGGTTTAATGTGGACCCTAGGATCAATATAATCTTTGCCCTTGATTTCAAACTTGCCCTAAAGTTTCCCTAATCCATCCTTATCTTTTCTTTCCCTTTCCTTTCTCTTCCATTTGGTTTCATTTTGTTTTCTTGCATGTGCAAGTTGAGGAGGAGCTATGGAGTTTTGAATTCATGGAGTTTTTAATGAATAATATAATGATTATTATTTTTTATGCTTCCCTACCAAAGATCTTCTATGGTTGGGTATGTCTTTTATACCTATTTGTTTTATATGGAGGCATATATATAATATTAAATAGTAAAAAACGAATTTTATTTAGAACTGGAAATGTGAAAACGACATGTTATAATGGAGCCATGGGTTTCGGAGAATGTTGGTGGCAGTTTGAAGAGGGGAGTGTGGTGTTGGTGAATGGGAGGAAGGGGTCTACGTGGAGATGTGGGTGCATAGGTTTTATGCATAGAGGAGGGGTGTCAGGTGAGGGGATATGAAGTTGGGGAGGATGGTGGTGTGGAGGATAGGCGGTGGTGGAGTTACTGTAGGGTTGGGGAGGGCTTGACCCCCCCCACATTATTTTTTTGTTTTAAAACAAACAAAATCCTCAACAAAACTTTGATTATTATTATTTTTTTTGTTTATTTATATTTGTTATAGTATTATATATATCATTTATTTAATATTATATTATTATATTATATATTATATATATATATATATATATATATATATATATATATATAATGTAAAATATATTATATTTTAGAATATTACATTAAAATATATACTATAATAATATATTAAGAAATATATACTTTTTTTGAATATATTAAACATATATTAATATAATTATTTCACATACTATGTTAAAAATTATTACAAATTATAAAATGATAGATTATGTTTTGTAAGTCTTGTGAAGGATACAACTTCATAGTTTCCAATAAATCAGATTGTAAAAATTATTTACTCATTTGTATAAATAAAGGGAATGCAAATTTTTATTTTAAATTAATAATGAGATAACTTGGAAACAAATTTTTGACTTAGTGAGGAAGGAGGTATGATCACACCTAATTCACTAGTCTAATCATTTTGTTAAGTTAACAAGGAAAGAGAGTAAAAATTATTTTATTCCAGTAACTAATGTTGCAATAATTTACAAGAACTCGATGTATTAAAAGAATGGTAATTATTTCCATTGAATATTCAACCTTAAGCTCTATATTACAACTAACTTTCCTTTCAAAATGTAATAGCCAAATAATGCAAGATATTTCTACCATGAAGTAGATCCCACTAAATATCACATTTTCTCCTTAATCATCTACCATACTACAAGAAATGCAAGAGTAGCCTTTTTTTTTTTTTTTTTGCACTTCATATAATAATTATTTCTTCTTTTTTAGAGGAAGGTTTCAACCAAAAATATAAGATCTTTAACAAGAAATGACTCTTATAAAAATACTTACATTACTTTCCAAGTTACAAGGTGTTCTTACAACTTTCTTAATGCAAGAATGGTTTACACTAAAATGAATCTTTAGCTCTCTAAAATAACATAATTTCAAAACACTTAAGATACATAAGGAATCAACATTACAAATCTTCTTTCCAAGATTTAAGGAAGGTTACACATACAAATGTGACACTAATTTACAAGCAATCCCAAATCACAAAATGGAAACTTTATAGGACAAAAAAATCCCACATATCCATATCCATAACATTACAATGAGAGTAGTGTTCAAAAAAATTGGAGAAAACAATGAGAAACCATGATGTCAAGAAACTCCAACCATCTTCCAAACTTGAGCTCCGAAATTGAGTGTTTTTCAAAGAAACTATCACATAGAGAAAGACTTGTTTTACCACCCAACCTATAGGAATCATTACATGTCTTTCCAAAGTTTGGAAGACATACTAGCCTCCCCCAAGCCCATGGGAGAGAGAGCTAGCTTCCACAAATGTGCACAGGATTTAGGGAGACATAAACAACAAACACAATCACATACAAGACAAAACCATACATTAAAGAAGCACACAATATTTATCAACCAAATAAAAGAAGAGAAAATGATATTCATCCTCAAAATGGGAAAGAGTAGATGAGACTTCAAATATTTCAAAGAGTGTGGTCTAGCCTTAGGATACACACTAATAATATTCTTCACAAAACCTTTGTATCCCTCCAAGACAACAATCCCTCCTTATTGCTCTAGCCCTTCACTTAAAATCCTCCTTGGGAGGATTTTCAAATCCATGGGTTTCCTCTCAAGGATGGGGAAGGGGGTTCAAACCATATGAACCAATTTCCCCACCTTAAAACATATGAGAGGAATAGAAAAAACCAAAATGGATTTCCCATCAAGCGATGAGGTTTAACAGGAAAATCCCTCCCTCTTCCCCAATAAAACTCCAAAATGCATCAAGCCATATGATAGATGGGGAAGATAAAAAATAACATACACAAGAAATGAACAACACATGTAACAAGACACATTTAAACTATAAGAAAATCCAAGATCTAACATGCAAAATAACACAAAATGAGATCAAAGAGCCTACCTCTACAAGCTCTCCAAATATCTAAGCTTTTCCCGACTTTTTGTCGAAGCAAAATTTAACTCCACAAAGTCTTCAAGCACCAAGAAAATGCTAAAATAAAAATATTTCCCCGATGAGGGAGTATTTGAAGAAAAACAAAAAAAAATTGTCATGAATGAGGAGGTGACATGTGTCACCCTCTCTTCACTCCAAGTCAAATATTCCCAAAACAAAAAGAAGAAAAGATAAACTCACATTTAAACACAATTCTCCCAAATTGCCCAAAAAGAAATGAGATAACTTTGTGCAAATTTTGAGAACACACATATTCCAATTCATCTTATATGGATGGTGATAAACAACAAGATAAATGGAACTTAAAATCCCTTATGCCTTGAAATTAGGACACCTACATAATAGGTTGGGTCGAAGGGCATATTTTCATGCTAAGTGAACTCCTAAAACTAAAAGCGGTCACTTAAAATGTCATAAATAGCTGAATTTCGGGTTTGCTACATTTGGGCATAAGTGTAGAGGATGCGGGCCCACTCAAGGGTGCACATGTTTACTTAACAAAATAAAACAACCTAAAAAATTAATTTTACATGACATACAAAATTACAACTAGTGGGTCACTCATGGTGTCCAAATAATACAAGAAAACAATAAGGCCTCATACAACTAACATGGTTAGGAATTAGCCCCATTGACTGCTTGTGCAATTTTTGTGTATACACGAAACCCACATTCTGCCGTGTCCTTCACCGCACACATTAAACACATTTGTCTAATACAAGTTTAACTCAAACTACTAAATAAATTATCATTTCTAAACATGAATTCTATGCCAACAAAACATCAACATGAAATCATAACTAAGAAACATGCACAATTTAACACAATTCATGATGAGTTTGTCATAGAGATGAATATAAATGACATACATCCATGCTATCATATGTTCTCATCAATAATCGAATAATCCATATCATCAAGACGTGCAACTAAACTATGTATCCATCATATCTCAATTGGGTCCAAATAACATAAAAATATGTTAGTATCCACAACATCTAATGAAATGTGTCAACATGCTAATTAAAGCTAAATTGGCACTACGCACCCAAATCACCATACATGTAAATGAAGATCAAATATCATAACATAGTTTCAAAAATATATCAAATCCTGTTAAATCATAGTTATGAATAAAGAAGTTAGTAGATAACTTAGGCTATAAAATATCGGCACTACATCCCCCTCTCATATAATTAAACTTCCTCCTGGAATTCATTGAAAGAGATAGGGACATCTAGCCCTCTATGGTTTAGCAATCTCCCAGGTAGATATTGTCTCATCATATTTGACCCACTACACTCTAACCTGGTCCAAGTCATGACCTCAAAGGGCCAACCTCTGGTGCTCTAGTATAATGCCTCCACTATCATCCATCCTCTACTTATAATACCGACCAATCCATACATGAGAGACATCGGGTGCATAACTATGTAGTACAAAAGATGAAATAAATCATGGGTCCATGTAAGGTGTAATGACAAAGCTAGGTGATAGGCAACTAGACCGATACCCTAAAAACCTCAAAATTGATATCTATTTTTGTATTTCATATTATATTCATTTAAAAAAAAATTGTATACTTCTATTATCCTTACGTAGTTTGATAGGTTCCTTGTGATTGATATTTCTCAATATATTTTGGATCAATGTATATAAGATATTTATACTAGATAATTTTATGCTATTAATGGATTAAATAATATTAATTGTTTAATAATTCTTCACTAATGTAGTGCACACTTCTTCTTGCATCAATTCATTTATCAACTCATTGATTTTCTTATATTTTAGACATGAATTTTAGCACTATTTAGATACTATGTGGTTTCCTTTTGGATCATTTGATGACACTTGTGGTGATTAGGGTGTGTAGTGCTAAGCTAGCATTATGGGTCATTATTTTAGTTTTTACATTGTATGGTTTTGGATATTAGCAAGTTGTAGCACATTTTTTTTATTTAATATATGATGGATGGATGTATGATTGTTACATATACTTTATATCATTGGTTTATAGTGGATAATTGTATATTGGTATGTATGAGCTTAGATAGATATTTTAGCATGAGTTAATATAAATGTACGTTGTTATTCCTTAACCATTCCATATTGATAATGATTGTGGTATAGCTAGAGTAATTATACATGATTGAATTATTGATGTTATTTAATTAATATATTTTATGCAACAACTATGTTTAATGTTTAAATTGAGTCTTCATATTATAGGGCACGAGAGAAGAACATGGATTTGAGTTGCACCTCAATTTGCACAATTGGATGACTAGGTCGAGTCCTTTAGCCATGCATGATTGTTGTGTGGATTTTTTTTTTTGTAGTTTGTTCATGTTTCGATACCATGGATGATTCCTAATTGTAAATATGTTAATTATAATTTTTTAAGCCTTGTGATAATCTAGTTTAGGGAACTATTTTTCCGTACATGTGTTAGTTGTATTTTCAGTTATTTGATCTTGTTTTTAGTGGTTTAGGACCACCTAATTATCATTTGGGTGGGTCCCACCACCTCTACCCTTGATCCACTTTACCCAATCTCGAATTTTTACTAAATGTGGCATTTGTAAGGGCCTCTTTTCACTTTGGGGGTCTCACTTATATGGAAATGAGCCCCTTGGACCCTATATATGGATAGGGTGGTTCATTTTCAAGGTCAAATGGGATTTTCCTCCCATATAACCCCTCTCATGTAACCATATTGTTTTTTAATTAGATAAAGTAAGAAAGAATGGATTGTGGCTGCCTAGTGGCCTTACGAAACAAATGCATCATTAGAGACACAATGGAGGAAAATATGAAGCTATGAAGAACAAAGAGAAGACCTCTAGTAGCTGTCATTAGATCCACAAACCAAACTAGTGGAAATAAAATCCTAAGGACCAAGTCAAGAATACTTGACTCAAATTAAAAAATAAGCCTCACCACCGAAGTCGCAATAGAGTGACTACATGTTACATAGGTTTTTATGGTGGACTTTCATCTAGCCCAAATCATCGAAATAGAAGAAGAAAACCCCAAACAATGATCCACGTCGGGCTCGAGGAGAAATTCAAGATTCCCATTAATTTAATCCACCACCCTACCACTACATAGCAGATTAAGGTCAAACATTTCATGCCGAACCACCCCCAAATAGTGGTCATTAAGCGCATCCAAAAATGAACTTGGAAAGATTCAAAACCTATAGTCTCTTGCTCATCCAACTAGTTCTCCCAGTCACTCCTACCGGCAACACCCATCTCCATAGCAAATAATTCATTATTCATAGTTCAATCCTCCTCCCCGATCTCAAAAATATCCAACAAATTAGTGCAGATGTGGACTTCACCTGTACCACCATTATAAGCTCCAATCAACCCCCTTCAATGTGCAAACAACTCCTAAGGCTGGATGCTCCCATCCTTCTCCATTCTTCCCTCAATTATTAGCAACATAGGGCTTTGCACACAAAAAAATAAATGACTCCTCAACTCGAGGCAGACCCAAAACAATTAAATCATGAGTTAATTTCTCACTCGACACCAGTGTAAAATAGATAAGGGTATCTATATGTACCCAAAATTATACGGTATTGCACCATCGGAACAACATTACACGTGAACCAATTATGATACAAGTCTCCTCGCAAGGTGTTCGGGATCTAGAAAATCTCTCCAAGTATGCGTTAAAATCCCGCATGCCCCCTTAGCCCCCCGCGTGCTTTGCTTTTCCTTCCCTCTCTTTTCCTTTACTTTTCGGTCTTGATGTGAAACCGCCGCCTAGAGCGGGCGGTGGTCCTATAACCACCGCCTTGCTCGGGCGGCGGTTCTTCACGTGTTTTCAAGAATGTTCATTTTAACACAACTCATGTAAATTTCAACATTTACAAACTTTTTTCACCGCCTTTGCTTGTATTTATGATTTTGTTCCCTGGAATAGTGCTTTTGCATTGTTTATGGTTAAAGAGATCAATTTGGTTTTCACCTTTGGGTAAATGGGAATTCTAAAATAGTTGGCTTGTGCTCAAGAAAATGGCCCCTCAAATTTTCCTCTCATCTTCTCATTTCATAGTTTTAGTCTTTCAGTTCTTAGGAGTTCATAGTTTTTAAGTTGTTTCATGCATAGTTAAGTTGTTTTGCTGTTTAGAAGCCACACATTCTCCTTGTGCAAGTGCTGTTATTGTTTCATATAATCGATTGGAGTAGGATAGTTTAATTTTTAGTAGGAAGCCATTAAAGTTGCAGGTTTTATTCATTGAAGAATTAGTTTCGTGTTTTGGATGTTTTATGTGGTATGATTTGCAATAAATCCCACTAGGAATTGCATAAGCCAAGCTCTGTTCTCTTGCGCTATCCGTCTCCTACTCATATTATATTCAATCTACATTCTAAGTTACCAATGTCCCAATATCTACTTCTGCGATGTTAACATCACACGATTTTACGGATCCACGTGAGCATGAAGGAACATGGAGATCATACCGAGGGACAAAGCCACACACAACCGGATTCGCCACTTTGCTCTACAAAATCCGGGTTCAAGATTTCAAAGTTCTAGTTAAAATATTTCAAATAGAGTAGTCAATCATTTGATTTTAGTTAATCTCATTTTTATATTTCGGGGAAGTCATGTGGGGATTGATAGTTTCTGAGAAACTATGATTCACTCCTCACTTCTGAGGTAGGATCGAGAGTCTTTCAAATAGATTAGATCAGTTATCTGGTTATTTAGAATAGATTCACAACTACATAAGCAAGTAGCTATACTCGGCTACTTTGTTTGTTTTAATTTCGTTATTAGTTTAGTTGTCAATTTCTAGATATCTTAAATAGTTGCTCTTTCAAGTTCATTCAAATAGTTCATCAGAAAAACACAAAAATAGAGAAATTATATATGTTGTAAACATACTTTACATAGTTAATTTTACTTTGCTGCAGTTAGAATTATATCATTTCCTTTTGCATGACAATCACGGGACCTAGGGAGCCCAGAGAATACGTGTTCGAGCCAATAGTGCCTCAGCCCAATCTCGTTACGGAAATAACTGATATAGATCAGAATCTTAGAATCCAAGTCTTCCGAACAACAGTAGACTTACAACAGATCAACTCACAGTTAAGAGGGTTAAACATAGAAGACGACCAAGCACACACGTTTTGGTCAAACCAGCCAAACTACAGATTACCCTAGATAAATATCCACATGACTGTAGAAGGGCTTGAAAGAGAGAAAACATTCGGTTGTGACCCTTTGGTCCCACAGCCAGACGCAAGAGATATTTTCACTGACATAGACACTAGCTTAAGAATTCAGGTTGCCAGAACACCTGTAAGGTACTCTGAGAAGATTGCACAACTTGCAGTTCTAAATATAGAGGCCGAAAAGGCATACGACTACTAGATATTAGGGATTAGAGATTGATTCTACATATGACCATAGCAGGTCCACAACAACCACGAATCTATGGTTGTGATCCACAAATCCCACAACCCAACGAGTCCACAGGTCAATCAGACATAGATGCTAGCTTACGCACATTAGTATTTAGATCCACTCCACTTCCACCAACCATTATCACACAGTTATCCTTGTTAGATATAACAGCTAACGAAGCTAAGGATTTCTGGACTAGACTAGAGAATCGACCATAGAATCCACTGTACCCATAATCCATCATATGACCCTGTTCGGAGAAATACACGAAACAATTCTATTTCATTTTCCCCATATCCCATAACCTATAGATTGGATCATGCCATAGCTTGATATTGATTGGAGCCTTCAAGCAGTCATCCTCGCTGAACGATCTATCATGCTAGTTCAGTTAGAGGGCCCTCTTTGCCTTAGATTCATAGATTCCATTAGTGCGTATCGAAGATATAAGATTACTCGACTAGTTTGCCTATACCCCATGTACATTCCATCTCCATTAGCGATCTCGGCACGAACTCGGGAGGTTGGGCACGAGGAAAGGTTACTTGTAAATTCCCATGCTCGCTTGTCACTTTTCCGTTGTACAAAATTGGTGAACCCAACGTGAACTTCCTACTTTGTATTTGAGTCGATTTCTACTTGTTCTTCAAATTGGTACTTTTCATCTTTTGCACCTCATTAGCCTTCACATCAGCTTCACCAACAAAATTGGTGAACCCGACATGAAAGGAATAGTTTCTTCCCTTTTACCTTTCCCCTTTTAGTGTTTCATATTTCTTCCATCCACCTTCGCTCTTTCCCATTATTTTGCGGGTATTCATATACCCCCCAAATATGTTGGGATTTGATGCATATGGCAGAACTTTCCTAGGTCTTCAAGCATATTACGATTAACTGAATAGACAGCCATCACCCTCGCTCTCGGCATGGGGTGATAACTATTTAACTAACCGATTATCAACACAAACTCGCCTCCAAGGACTAGATATATTTTTTTCTTTCCAAATAAAGGAATTGGGCTAGCTCACTCAAGCACAACAACCAGAGCCTTGAGGCTCAAACAACATGACATTTATAGGAGAATGCAGTCTGTCTCCTCATGTGTTGTTTAGACCAAAAATTAGCAGGAGACAATCTGATCTATACCTATTTTTAGATGATGAACATTCAATGCATTATGCTAGGAATGAACAACACTCTCGGAGTATATACCCACCTATAGGAAGTTTACAAACATGACCCGAGGTCTCGTTTCAAGAAAACACCTCCATGCCACTACCTATGGGAAATGCCCTCACTTTGAAAATTGGGGGGCAATGATCGGTTCATAGCGAGGTACCACATGCCGATACAACCTCAAGATATACAACAAATGCCACTAAGGAAAAATATTGTGACTTCACCAAATGAAGTCATCTCAACTTTAGTAGAAAAAGTTAGAGGGTTAGAACTTGCTCAAGCGAGTCAAAATTCTCAACTCATGCGGGTAGGAATTTTCAATCCTCCACATCATCCTAGCCAAGTATAACTTCTCACGGGAATAGGCACGTTGGGAATGCCTACTCAAGTACTCATAACAAACACCAACTAGAACCACCATTTCTAACACCATTCCAGTGGAAAATATGATACCTCTGGTCTAGTACAAAATAATCCATTCCTCGAAACACTCCATATTTAAACATATATTCCAAATCACCACAAGGAGATATGTTCTCTTCTCTGGCATGTTCACTCAGCCCACGAGGAATTTCCTTATACCCCTGTAAATGCATATGCCACGCCATACCAACAACCCATCCCACCTCCAACCCCTCGGCGAGGCACCATCGATGGTCGTAACCTATGAGATATGCACTTATTCAGAATATTTGAAATAACCCTTAGACTTCACTATACAAAGCATCATGCTTCCAGGACCTCTTCCCAATTTACCCAAATACAAAGGGGAAGGAGACCCGAATGCACATATCAAGGCCTACGCCACGGCCTATTCGAGAGCTGCTCCTTGGGATGCGGTTGTTGCTAAAATATTTCCCAAAACATTAGAGGGCATTGCCCTTGATTGGTATTATAGAATACTGAATCTTCCATACATTTGTTTAAACAACTCATTTTGGAGTTCATCAAGGTGTTTGACATGAACAAATTGTTGAGAATAGGAATCAGGGAGTTCTTGCACATTAAACAAGAACACAATGAATGAATTTTTGCTCACTTCATCCAAAGATGGCATACAGTCCTTTAATCTTTGGTAAGTGCTCCAAATATGGACCAAATGGAACTATGTGATTTATTCCTTCATTTCTCAAAGCGAGAGAGGTAAAGGAAGAAGTCCAGAAATTCCCACTTAGGACTTATGATGAAGTACTTGAGAGCGCTCTCTAAATAGATCAAGCAATAATAGATAGTGGTCGCAAGACGTATGGAACAAATGGGAGGTTAATCACCCCTAGCCAGAATACTACGACTTATCCTACTACCACAAACATCAATCAAGGACCTAAAATCCTTAACAAAAATCACGGTGTAACAACAGATGGAGTAACTGACCAAGCTAAAAAGGAAAATGTTGTAAATACTCCACCACTGATTAACAATCAACGAAACAACAATTTTACCCCAACAATCAATACAGTGGATTTTAATCATCCACAAAAACAACAACAACAAAGGAAGACCCAGACACACGGTCCAAGTCAAAATCCAATTGGATATCAAAACCAAAACCAAAGACAAAAAGCACAAAACTTTAATAGTCAACGGTTTAATAAGAGTTTTGGAGCACAATACGTGTTAAGCCAACAATCAAGGAATTACAATCCCAACTCGTATTGTGGCTTCCAAAAAATTTTAGGCCACGACACTAGGACTTTCCGTGATTACAATAAATTCATGCAACATTTGCCAAAGAAACAAAGACAACTTTTCATAGATATGTTCTTGGCAGATCCTGAAACACCTGCACCAAATACTTTCACGGGAGTAGTCTCCCCTCAAAATGCTCCACTCAAGATCTTCAACGATCTGTTCCCAAATCACAATAACAACAAATTAAATCCAAATGGGATGAACAAGGGTGTAATGATAGGAAACAATGATCATGAAGCCTTGAATTCACTAAATCCACCAGTTGCACTACAATTAGGAAGTCAGCCGCGACCCAAGATATTCGGTTTAGTGGAGTTAGACACCGAACTACACATAGAAGTTGTAACACGAACATTTAATTAACATCACTCTTTTAGAAGCATTAGGTTTAGGTCATTTAATTAACATCACTCCACCTCCTCAAACATAGGTAAACCATATAGACTTTGATATCCACCCTCCGAGGTAGCTGGATAGGGATACCGAGTTTATATTCGAAATAAAAAAATGCCAAAAAACGTTGAGATTGCACGCAGAGGTGATCCAGCCTTACATTTACAAGTGTGGGTTTATAAAAATTACATTAAACACGTAATGGTTGACGATGGGGCAGCAGTTAACATAGTCCCCTTCTCTTTCCTTCAAAAGCCAGGGTATGGAGAAACAAATTGTTCCACGACTTGGAATATGCTAAGAGGCTATGATAGCCTTAAAGCAACATTGATTGGGACTATAATACTACCAGTCACCTTAGGAGCCAAAAAATCCTCACCAAGTTTTATATTATAGATCGGGAAACCAACTATAATATGATCCTTGGCCGACCATGGATACACCATATGAAGGCAATCCCTTCTACGTTATTTCAGGAAATAAGATTCCTACACTTGGGAAAGGTATTCATAGAAAAGGGAGATCCGAAACCATTTGATATACACCTAGTAGACCTGAAGAAAAGGCCAGGCATTCACTCTGAGTTTGAACTCCCAACAAACCAACTTAATAAACCAACCGACGCAAAACCGGAAGAAAAGTTGATACCTACAACCGAGTTAGAAGTTACGAACCTAATCAAGACTATCCCAACCCTCAAGGATGAGGCTAATGTTGTCGAAATAGTATCATTAGGAACTACTGCAAATATTTTTGAATTGCTAGAATAGGATCTACCAATCTTCCTGCCATTTGATTCTATAGGTATGGGATATACCCTAGGAGTTGGTTCTCTTCTAGCAGAGGAACTCTGCATGGTAGAAGTAACCAAAGCGGACGAAATAGATGAAATGAATGTCCTAATGGCCATATTCCCAATTAAATATTGGACTCTTCATTTTGATGGAGCTAGATGTCGTTATGGGGTTGGGGCAGGTGTGATCTTTACTTCACCCAAAGGAAAAATTCTTCCATTTGCCTTTAAACTAAATTTCGAATGTATAAACAATGGCGAGTACGAATCCATCCTCCCGGCCTCATCCTATCTAAGAGGCTCGGGGTTGATAACATCGGGTGTTAGGAGACTCTAGCAAACCAATTCTACGAGGTGTATGAGACTAGAGCCAAACACTTACAGCTCTCAAAACAACAAGATTAGACTTAAGCAAAGAGTTTGACTTCGTATCAATTGAAGCAATCCCACGAGAACAAAATCTTCTCACAAATTTGATAGCAACCTTAGCTTCACATTTCACTCCAAGCAGTGAGTTGGAGGATACCCGTTTCATGGTGTCCCTTCGTACTAAACCATTAGTAAAGAAATGTCAATTCCTCTCTTAACAAACATAGCTGAGAATAAATATACTATCTTAGATCACGTTGATAGTGATAGAGCCACTCTTGATTACTTAAATGCCTATGCAGCGTTACATCTCACCCATCACGTGATAGATTTGTCTTTAATCCCACATTCATCTTCTTACTTCAGAAATCCCATGATAGAGCTTCCCCCACAAAAGGAACTCGACATATACGTGGTAGAGAATGGATAAGATATGGAACTACCTCTAGCCCTACATGAGTTTGAAGAAGGAAATGCTTCTTTAATCGAATAATTGATTGATATTAACATTGGAATGGAGGAAGAACCGAAGATCTTAAAACTAGGATCTTCGTTAGCTCCAGAAGAAATAGAAATACACACTCGAATCCTCAAAGAACATTAGAAGGCTTTTGCATTTAATTATAAATAAATGACAGGGGTTGCACCACACATCGTGGTACATAATCTCATCACCAAATCAGATGCAAAGCCAGTTAAACAAAAATCAAGGCCAATGCAACCCAAGGTAGCTCTCATGGTGAAGGAAGAAGTAATGAAACTCCTCCAAGTAGGATTCATCAATCCAATGGATTATTCTCGTGGGTATCTAATATCATTCCCATTCTCAAAAAGAATGGGAAGATACCCATTTTCATAGATTTCGAGACATTAACAAGATGTGCACTAAGGATGACTTCCCGTTACCATCCTTAGACGTCATCGACGTAACAACTAGATTTGAGATATTTTCTCTCATGGATGGATTCTTGGGATACAATCAAATCAGAATATCTGAACAAGACCAAGCCAAAACCACATTTATAACTCCTTGGGGAACCTATTGCTATGCTGTTATGCCATTCGATGTCAAGAACGCTAGCGCTACATACCAGCGGGCATTGACATACATATTTCATGATCTTATACACAAAATTTTGGAATCCTATGTAGATGAATTATTGGCCAAAGCTAGGAAGCACTGTGATCACCCGGAAGTGCTCTGCATCATTCTTTCATGTTTGATAGAATACAGAGTCACACTAAACCTAGAAAAATGTGTATTTGGTGTGACAGGAGGGAAGCTCCTAGGTTACATTATATCGTCATGAGGGATCAATGTAGACCCAACCAAAATCTAGGCTGTTCTTGAAATGATCCCACCGTCGGATGAATCTGGAATTAGGTCATTTCTTGGGAAACTCGGTGTAATCCGAAGATTCATCCCAGATTTAAGCTTTTCCATCCATCCAATCGACAATCTACTTAAGAAAGATTATTGTATTGATTGGATGAAGACTACAATTAAGCTTTGAAGCAGTTAAGCGTTTCTTGTTGTCACCACCTATGCTAATGCCTCCTAAGCCAAACCACCCTTTAATCTTATATTCGCAAGCTACCAATGTCTCGTTAGCCTACATGCTGGCCCAAGAAGACGATGACAAGAGAGAACACGTGATCTATTTCATTAGCTGAATGTTGCTCGACTATGAAACATGTTATACGCAAGTAGAATGAGAATGCCTCGCCATAGTCTTCACAACCAAACACTTAAGACATTACATGCTAAACCAAGAAACAAGGGTCATTATAAAAATAGACCATTTACAAACTTTCCTCATGCAAGGGTCCTTGTCTAATTAGGATGGGTGCTTTATAACCTTAATGGGTGAATTTGAATTAAATTTTGTAAACCAAGGAAGGCTGTTAAGGAAAAATCATTGCATATTGGTTAGTTGATAACCCATTAGACGGAGCTGATCTAGTAGATCTGGACTTTCTTAATGAATGCATGTATTACGTCGAAACTAGACCTCCCATCTATGAATGTCCTTAGTATACTAATATTATTAATTATATAATTGACCATACATATCCGAAGGTGCTACACCGCAACAAAGAAGGTGGTTACGTATTATCATAGCTAAACATGTTATTATAGAATAAGTTCTCTATCGTAAGGCTTTTGATGGAATGCTTCTAAGGTGTGTTGACACGAGAAAAATCCAAGAAGATACTCCATGAATCTCACAAAGTGGAATATGTGGAGGCCACTTCGGTGGTCATGCCACCGCTTGCAAAATACATCGGAAGGGCTATTTCTGGCCCACTCTAGAGCATGATGTAGTAGAGTTTATATGCAAGTGTCATAAATGCCAAAAAATTTCTCACGAAATTCACATGCCGACTCAATCTCTACAACCAATCGCTACTCCATGGCCCTTTTCTACGTGGGGCCTAGATTTGATAGGGAAATTCTCTCCTCGTCACAGATGGCTATAACTTCATAATCATGGCCCTTTGAGTATTTTACCAAATGGGTAGAGGCTATGCCTCTCACCACTATACTGAGTGTTGTGATCGCCAAGTTCATTTTAAACCGAGATCATTTGCAGGTATGGTGTCCCACAAATCATTATCTCAAATAATGGTACTTCCTTTAAGAATGATGAAGTCGTGAGCTATGCAAGTAAATTTAAAATAAATCATCAAACCCTCCTGTATTACCCTCAAGCCAATGGACAGTCAAGCAACAAATAAAACATTGAAATATATTCTCCTTGAAACGGTAAAAGAAAACAAACAAGATTGGAATTTAAAGTTATACCCGGCCTTGTGGGCCCACCAAACCTCAATAAGAACACCAATAGGAGCAACTCCTTTCTCATTGGTATTCGGAGCGGAAGCTTCTCCCACTTGAGGTTGAGATACCGATCTCCGCATCCACTACAAGGGATTCTGGATGAAGAAGCTTATAGAGAAGCACGTCTCTCCCAACTAGAAAGCCTAGATGAGGCCAGATTAGATACTGAACAGTGGCATAGAATCTATGCTGACCGGATGTGCCGACAGTATAACAAAAAGGTCTATGAACAAGAAATATATGGAGTTCTAGTTCTAAGGCTAAACATACAAATCGATAAAAAGACCTGGCTAAGGAAGGAAGGAAATTCTGGCCAAAATGGTTGGGCCCATATCGAGTCACGAAAGACTATGGAAATGGTGCATATCTCTTATGTACACTAGAAGGTGAGGAATTCAATGAAACAATCAATTCCTTGCATCTTAAACGATTCTATACATAAGCAACCAACACTATTTGTATAAGTATATCTACATCACATCCTCATGTAGTTAGGTTCATTTTTTCTACTCGTTTTGTACAATTTTTGATCAAGGAACTTATTCTCAAGGTAATTAATTACAAAATTCTGATGGTATTGGCATAACCCTTCCATTCATACTTCTTCATTTTCATAACATCATCAACCATTTCAGAATCATTTCATCAAAAAAAGCTAGATATGACAAAGTATTAATGGTAACCATACCAAGGTCTGCATGCTTGTTCTCACTTTTGGTTTCTTCCTAGGATAGGTGTCTTGCCTATGGTCTGTTCTAGAAGCTTCATAGTGTCACATCTATCCCATATGTATATCTCTTTGGAAGTAAGAACATACCGACATTTTTCTCAAATAAAAAGTCAAATATAGATTAAACAGAAAATTTTACTTTTACACATTTCCTTGCCCTACCAACCTTCGGTGATGAGCTTGCGTCTCTTACTAGTGACGTAGGGTTGGGAAAGGATGGGAATGCCCTTACTCACCTATACCTTGTCCATGGTGATAAGCCCACACTTCTTACTAGTAGCATGGGGCAAGGTGTAGGGGGCCCTCTTGAAAAATAAACGTTGAAGGTCATAAGCAAATGGTTCAAATAAACCTTTGCAATCTTAAGTCAAAAACAAATGAACCAGATGTTAAAAATTCCAAGACATCTCAAAACCCGAAAACCAGGTTTTGTCTACCATGTGGCCATCTACGGATCTAAGTCTAGATAAACCACAAAGTAAGTAGAATTCTAAATTATGGAGTCACTCGAGTAGAGTAGGTTTGTAGCATCCTAATTTGGTTCCACCAAATATTTTTCTATCTCTCATCACTACCATTCAACAAATTTCATAGCTAGTTCCCTTTCTAGCTCTTGGTGATGAGCCCTCGCATCTTACTAGTTGCGTGGAGTTAGGAGTGGGGTAGGTTCTTCTGCTCATCATACCGGTTTATCATCTCATTTTGTCAAAACACATATGAAGTACCGAAAAATTGCTTATAGAAACTAAAGTTCAAGATCACATTGTGTCTACATTATCATATATCAGCATCACAAAATACAAAAAGAAAACAAGCATTTGTATCATTTGTCCTCCATTGCATACATTTTAAAAGCATACAAAAACAACATTATAGTTTACATGTGGAAATGAATCACAAAATCATAGATACCAAGAGTCTGATCCAAAAAGAAATATATATATATATATATATATATATATATATAATCAAGTTTCTATACAATGCCATCATGCGCTAAGCATGGTCAAAATGCTCAAAGAGCCCGGGAAATACAAAATACATCATACAAACAATCTAAGAGAGCCAAGCGGCCTCTCAACCCCTATGAGATCCCTCTGAAGGTGCACGCCCATGTCTAGGACTCGGCTATGCCGGCACTCTGAGTGCACGGAGGGCTCACGGTCCCAAGGAGCAGCTGTGGCCTCACCATGAGAGTGACTCCTCATCGGGCGCTGCTATCATGTATCCTACCAACTTGGTACGGAGGGTAGTCACCATCCTGGCCACATGCCAGACTGGGGAAAAATCCTCAGTATGCCTACCCATGCTTGAAGGCTCCCCCGCATCCATGAATAGCTCCACGTGAAACCTCTCCATAGGGATCATCGGCGTATTAGTGCATACCCGATGAATCGAGTCTCGCCACGGTCATAAGCGGTCTCGCAAGAAAAGGAGAAAAAAAATTAGAAATACTCAAAATATAGAAAAAAAAGTAAACAAGAGGAGAGATAGCAACTAAGATAATCATAGCTAAAAACAAACATTAAAGAGAAGGATGATAACTCACTCGGATCTCTAGGCCTCCAAGATGGATCCCTAGGGTCAACACCGCCAGATGCCGTCATTGACTTATGTGCTCCTCTTTTTCCTAGAGCCACATAATGTCCTACTACGGACTCATCCTCTCCACCCAAACCTTGAGAAAGTGGCTCCTTTGAAGATAGGGTCACCCTCTCCGTACTCTACTCTGCCTTCTCCACTTGTAAGATATCCTTAGTGTCATGCCACTCAGGATCACTATCCTCCTCTCGCCCGACTCACTAACCTCAGCCTCGGTCTCCTCCTCTGTCTCTCCCCCTGTGAACTCCTCGGACTCAGAATCTATATCAATGGGGTCGTCGCTGCTATGGGCGGGATTAGTGGAAATCTGAAGTAAGGGTGCTTGAGGAGCACCGACTCTCCCTCGAGCATGTACCACTCACCTGGATGTAATAGGAATGCTAGGAGTAACAACAGTCCAACCCTGGCCTCTAGGACCTCCTCTAGCCTCCCGTGATCGATCTAAACACTTTGGAACCAATGGGGGAGCATATTGACATAAGGAAGGAAAAATCCGAGGCACTCGACCAAAAAGGTGTGTCTCCACCTTCCTCGTCCTGTCCACAAGTTGCCTTGTGGTAGAGAAAGTGATCAAAGTAAGAGCCTCCTCGCCCCATAAACTGCCATGGATCGAGAGGGTGTGGCCTCCATATCATCGTAGTCAAGGAGGCGATTGGATGGTGGGGTGCTCTAAGCACCGACATATTTGTCCATCTGGTGACCTCACTCACTACTCGGGATCTACCACCTCTACACCTCTCCCATAAGGGATGAAACACTCGTAGACCCAGCTCATAACTAGGGTTGGATGGCTCAATGACTACCCCTATAAATGAACCACCTAGTACAAATCATGATAAGTGGTCCCAATAATGTCGGCTCCCCAGGCATAAATCCGGCCATGTCCCTCAATCTGTGCAATAATGGGGGACCAACAATAAAGTAAGGTGTCTCCTCCCTTGTCCCCGATCAATCTCGAAGCAAGGATCTATCATCACCAATCCGGCACTATGATAATTCTTCACCGGGAACTCCTCGTGCTATGATTATTTACTAATGCACATTCTTTAGTTTGGTGGATGTAATCTGGAAACAAAACAACAACATAACACAAGAATACCATCGACTATGATAAGATGGAATGATGACAAATCTGAAATATCAAAGTAAATGATAATATTAACATGAAATTGTTACAATCTCACCCATGAGGTACTTCAAGTGTTATTGACTTCACTTGTCTTACACCAAGACTATGGGAGAAACTTTACAATTACACCTCTTAATGACTTCTTCAACACACCTTTAAACTGATGGCTTCCTTCACACACTTCCTACAATATTTCTCACTACTTCCTTCTATGCTAAATGAGGGGGTGGCCTTTCCTATTTATAGAACTTCCAGGCTTATCCATCTTATCTCTAAGATAGGATAAGAAATCCCTCTGACGAATCATATTCCATACCTTAACTCTTATCTCGTACATGTAAGCTTATCTCTTAAGATAAGATAAACCTTATCATTTTACATGGGTTCCACATTTTTAGACTTTTTACAAATAAAATACAAAAATATTTATGACCTCATTCCTTGTCCTTATTACCAATATAATATTTCTAATTCCTAATCATGTAGACCAAACTTTGAAATTTTAACATTACCGGACCACTTACGACAAATATTTACTTTTTACAACATTCCTATTATACTTTGAGTGTTACCGTACTCCACATTATTGGCGGCACCATACTGACGGCACCGTTATCTTCTATCAGACGCTACTACTAATTATACTTAACAACATCCTATACATTAATGAAATAGAAATTACAGAGGAAAATTTTAGTGTCGACATCTTCCCCCTTCCTAGCTTCTACTCCGTCCTCGGAGTAGACTATTCTGGTGCTTGGAAAATCTTCAACTTGTCATGGTTGACCCATTTCGCAATGGGAGTGCCATCCAATTCCTCTAGTCGGTACGTACCATTTTCATGCATAGCTACTATTTTGTAGGGCCCCATCCATTTTGGAAGAAATTTTCTCTGTCTTCTTTTTTTTTTGTATACGGAATCGTATACTAGAACCAAGTCATTCACATGAAATGGACCACCGGATCTTTTGATCAAAGTATTCCTTCTACTTCATTTTCTTCTTATAGCTTGTATCCTTAGCTATTTCCCTCATTTCCTCTAGCAAATGAAGATGTACCAACCTTTCTTTTACTGAATCACTTTCATCCATTCTTTCATTTTTCATTACTCTGACCATGGGAATATCAAACTCAATAGGAAGAACTAGATCAATGCCATAAGCCAACTGAAATGGGGAGTATCCTGTTGCTGACTTTGATGTTGCCCTATATGCCCACAATGCTGCATGAATCCTCTTATCCCATTTATGTACCTGCAAGGCTGCATCTTTTGCTAGAATTTGACACAACACAAAATTTTTTGTTCCACCTATCCATTTATGCTTGGCTTGTATGTTGTTGCCTTCCTGTGCTTAATAGAAAACTTATTGACTAGGGCTTCTACCACCTCATTAATGAAGTGGCTTCCTTGATCTATTACAATTTCTAATGGACAACCAAATCTGGTGACAATGCGTTCATATATGAACCTTGCCACTTCATCCATGGAAGTTGTTTTCAATGGCCTAGCTTCAACCCACTTGGTTAAATAATCTATGGCAACTACAATATACTTATTTTGGCGTGAGGTAGTTGGAAGTGGACCTACAATGTCTATTCCCCACTTTTCAAAGGGACCAAGTGGAAGAATAGGACATAATGGAGCTGATGAAGTCTTACGGTTACCATGTGTTTGACAAATATCACATGTCTTACAATAATTATAACAATCTTTAAAAAGAGTGGGCCAGTGATAACCTGCATCCAAGATCCTTCTTGCTATAAGTTGTCCAGAGAAGTGCCCTCCACATGTACCATTGTGGAATTATTCTAGCAGCTCCTTCCCTTGATCACGTCCAATTGCCCTCTTATACTGTCCATCAGGTCCTATTCGAAATAATACTCCATGCAGAATAGAATATGGACGACTGGCTTGAGTAATCTTTCTCTTAGTCTTTGCATTGGCACCATCAGAAACTTGAATTCATTCAGATAATTCCAAATATCTATGTATTCACTAGGGATTGTGTCAAGGGATAACAATGTTGCATCGGGGAAATCATCATCATCACAAGATGATCCTAAACCATCATAGGCTCGAGAGAGTGCATCTCGCATTGGCATGCTTCTTTCCGGCCTATCTATAATATCAAATTCAAATTCTTGTAGCAAAATTATCCATCTTGCTATCCTCCCTGATGGGTTAGGCTTATTTACAATATATTTTAGAGCCCGATGATCTGTTACAACTAGAAATTTTTTCTCTAGCAAGTAATTTCTAAACTTCTTTCAAAGCAAAAATGATAGCGAGCCTCTTTTCGATTCTGAGTATAATTTACCTCAGCACTACTCATTTGTCTGCTCCCAAAGTAAATTGGACGTTCATTCCCATTTTCATCCTTTTGGCTCAAAGTATTCCTAGTGTTGCATCTGAGGCATCAGTGTACACAATGAATGGCTTGCTCCAATCTAGATTCTTCAAAACAGGTGAAGGCACCAGGGCTTCCTTCAGTTGTCCAAAAGCTTCATGTGCCTTATTTCCTGGTTCATAAGTAACATCCTTCTTCAAGAACTGGGTTAGTGGTTGTGCAATCTTTGAGAAATTCTTGATGAACCTTCTATAGTAACCCACATGGCCTAAAAATGATCTCAACTTACTTCTATTCATAGGAAATGGTAAATCTTTGATTTTTGAAACTTTATCAGGATCAGTACCAATACCATCTCTAGATACAACATGCCCTAACAAAATGCCTTTAGAACATCCAAAGACACACTTTGTAGGGTTTAGTGAGGCTTGTGCTTCATCTAACCTTTGAAATGTCATCTGCATCTAGTGCAGGTGGTCCAACTTGCTCCCATAGATGTAAAAATCATCCGAAATACTCGATGAAGGTCCCAATGTAGGGTTTGAACACCCTATTCATCAACCGCTGGAGTGTTGCTAGAGCATTACACAACACAAAAGGCATAACTCTATAAGTAAACGTTCCCCAAGGAGTGGTGAACATAGTCTTCAGCTGATCTTTCTCTGCTATATGAACTTGGTTGTAGCCGCTATATCCATCAAAAAACTATAACACTCCGCCTACTTCGCCCAAGATCTGATCTCGAAAATGGAAGAGGGTAATGATCCTTCTTTGTTGCCTTATTGAGCTTCTGTAATCAACACAAATGCATAGCTTCCCATTTTTTTTACTGAGATCACAATGGGAGAAACCCATTCTAAATTCTCCACAGCAAATATGAATCTCGCATCAAGCAACTTATCTATTTCTTCTTTTACAGTCTTGGAAAAATTAAGATTCATTCTATATGGCATTTGCTTTATGGGCTTAGCACCATCTACCAGCTCAATAGAATGTTCTACCCAACTTACTTGACGGAGTTCCTTGTAATCAAAAGTGAATAGGTGTATGTACCTTTGAAAGAGTTGGAGGTAGGATTCCTTCTCACTCTCCATCACAACATCACCAATCTTTATTTGTTGGAGATGATCATCAACTTCTTCTTCAGATAATTTTATGGGGTCATGAGTTGGTGTTTCTGGAAGGATATCCATGATTGAAACATCAACCTCACTTTCTTCATCTTCAGTGTCCACTTCATTGGTACTAGAGTAATCAGAGGATGTCCAATCATCAGTTTCATCACTTGAATCCACAGGTTCTGCTTTATGATGTCGAGGGATCACGTTTATCTTCACCCTCTCTCTACCACGTCCAAGTGTCATGAAACCTTCATTCCAGTAGTTTCTTGCATGAACTCTCCTTAGCCATGGTCTTCCCAACAACATTGGGTACGCAACAGTACCATTTTTCATCACCTGAAATTCTACCACACATACAACACCCATAACAGATATTGCCACATTTGAAACTACACCTTCTGGTTTAGTTTTTCCCTTATTTAATGACCTTAACATAAGTGTTGAAGGGTGATCAATTTTTAAACCCAACATATTCATTACAGACTTGGTCATTACATTAACTGCAACACCTCCATCAACTAAGACATCATGAATTGAAATACCATTACATAATACCTCAGCTTGTGGAGCATAGGGATCCGCCTCTGCCTCCAAAACAGGGACCTCAACCTCCTTCCTTCATCGAGAATTGAGTCCACTTCGTAACTCCCGCCTCTTCTCAGAAGACATAGCCAAGAGTTGACCATATGTAATATTTGCAGGCCTTTTAGACAGATCTTCCAAGATGGAGTATGGTCCTTGCCCCTGTGAAATCAAAAATCCTGCACACCCAACTTTCTTCTCCTATGTTTCTTACTAGTTTCTTCTTTCATCTTCTTAGGATCATTTCCATCTTGATTATCTTTTTCTTTCTTTCTTTTTGTTACAAACACATCTACTTCATTATTTCTGCTCTTATTTACTACATCAAAAGAATTCATAGGTGCTTTTCCTTTATCATTATCTCCTTTACCAGATGTAGAAGCTCTATCTGGACAATTATACTTATAATGACCCTTTTTATAACAACCATAACATACAACTTCAGAAATATTTCTTTTTGGACCTCTATCTCCTCCCTGAGAACTAAATTCCTTTCCTTGAAGAAGATTAATAGTTAACTGACCCATCTTTTGAGAAAATCTTCATACTCAGTAGATGTACTAGGAGAAATATTTGTGCTCACCGGGAGTGGTTATGGATTTTGGACCAAAGGTGTTGGTGTAGGCTCTACTTTAGCAATAATTTCTTTGGGCTCCTCTTCCATGCTTTCTTCTTGCCTTCTTGAAATCTCCTTTGCTTGTTCAATGGTAGCTGGGTGGTCATACTTCACTCGTTGTCTAATCTCTGGCTTCATCCCAAGAATGAAGTGCTTACATAGGAGATTATCCACACCATTCATCAACCCATCCGCTAATCCTTCCTTCCGGATCTGGGCATCGAGCTTCCTCCTTAGCTCTAGAACACGAGCATGATAATCCCTTATCTTCTCCTTCTCTCCTTGGGATAGCTTTGTGATATCGATCATGAGATCTGCATATTTCTGTTGTTCACCAAATTCTTCAAGAAAACTTTCAGTTAATAAATCCCATGAATTTTTCACATTATCACCTAGTGTTTCAAACCACCTAAGTGCTGAACCATCCAAAAAGGTAGGAAAAAATTCAGTCCATTGTTCCCTTCTTATAAGGCCATTACAAATACAAGATCGTTTAAACTCTTGAATGAAAGAAGAAGCATCTTCATTAGATTAAGCTAAAAAAATAGGAATCTTTCCCATTTTCAAAAGTAACCATTGTGAAATACCAACCCACAAGTACAATCAACAAGACTTATGTGCACAAATAATTGGAATCACTATACTAGAAAGTGACTTTACACCTTTCTACAAGAAATAGAAATGACCACAAAGAACTATGGTAAAACTTGACTTATCTGCGGTAAAACTGACTTTCTTGTGGTAAACACTATTCACGGTAAAAGTGAAGTTTCTTTGCAGTAAATACTATTCACGGTAAAAAGTGACTTTACTGCGGTAAATACTATTCCCAGCAAAAATGACTTTACTAGGGTAACTACTATTCATGGCAGAAATGACTTTACCGTGGTAACTACTATGCACAGTAAAAACAAGGTTACCCTCTAATTGATTTTTGACTAAGTGGGAATATCTCTCCGGAAAATCCACCAACGAGGAATGGTCCCGCAATGAACCAAAATGTCATCACCAATCGGCACTATGATAATTCTTCACCGGGAACTCCTCGTGCTTTATGATTATTTACTAATGCACATTCTTTAGTTTGGTGGATGTAATCTGGAAACAAAACAACAACATAACACAAGAATACCATCGACTATGGTAAGACGGAATGATGACAAATCTGAAATATCAAAGTAAATGATAATATTAACATGAAATTGTTACAATCTCACCCATGAGGTACTTCAAGTGTTATTGACTTCACTTGCCTTACACCAAGACTATGGGAGAAACTTTACAATTACACCTCTTAATGGCTTCTTCAACACACCTTTAAACTGATGGCTTCCTTCGCACACTTCCTACAATATTTCTCACTACTTCCTTCTATGCTAAATGAGGGGGGTGGCCTCTCTATTTATAGAACTTCCAGGCTTATCCATCTTATCTCTAAGATAGGATAAGAAATCCACTCTGACGAATCATATTCCATACCTTAACTCTTATCTGTACATGTAAGCTTATCTCTTAAGATAAGATAAACCTTATCATTTTACATGGGTTCCACATTTTTAGACTTTTTACAAATAAAATACACAAAATATTTATGACCTCACTCCTTGTCCTTATTACCAATATAATATTTCTAATTCCTAATCATGTAGACCCTACTTCTCTAATTACCCAAACTTTGACATTTTAACAAGTCGAGACCTATTTGTGTGGCAACAACACCAGATTGGCACCGTTCTCGGGGACTATTTGAACAAATATTTCTTACATGATCTAAGTGCAAATATGTTGTTTAAATGTCATCCTTTGTTGAGATCTGTAAGATTTGTGAAGTTACAAGTTTTGCGTGCAATATTTCTAGTTTCTATTGGTTTTTTGCACTAAGTTTACATCATCAATGTTAAATATGTGTAAAGGAAGGTCAGATCTTTGAAGCTTTGCATGAATTTAGTGTTGACATACATTTGATGGACCAATGTTAGTGCATTTGCATAACTAAGGTGAAAATCCTTTGTGGAGACTCCATGTTGAATTAATTTTTGATAAATGCCAGTGTCTTAACCTCTTTCAATTGAAATTTATCACTAATCTTTGCAAAGCAGGTTGGAAGAAGATATTTCTTCACTACAGACCCTACTAAAAAGTTGTTTCTAGAACTCGGGAAAAATAAATTTCAAGGAAGAAGAATCTAGAAAGTTTTTCGAGATCGAGAAATGAAGAAAGGAGTTTTCAATTGTGGAAACTAATCATCATGTCATTCAAGATTGCCATACTTCCTCAAGTGATTCTTAATCGTATTTTTTTGTAGATGTGAATTCTCCAATTGGAGAGGTTCCTTCATTTTTCTCTGATAACTATGCTTCTAAGCTCATCCCTTTATTTTCCAAAGTTGATAGGATCTTCCAAGAAAAAGAGTTTTTAGAGAACATTCATTCTAAGAATTGCATTCCTGTGCCCCACAGACCCCTCACTCCTCATCAACTGGTTGTCCTATAAGATCGCCTCCCCAAAACAATATGGCCCATCCCCCACCAAGACCTTCATTTGTTGTGAACAATTTTTGTCCTATAGATTTTAGAGGTATGACTGGATATCCAAATGTTGTGCCCCAAGATGTTAGAAATAGACTACCTAAATTTCAAGGAAATAATGTGATTACTGGTGATCAACACTTAAATATTTTTTTCAATATGATGGAAGACTTTGAAATAAAATTTGAGGATGTGTACATAATTTTTTTATTAATACTCTAGAGGAGGATGCATGTGATTGTTATAAGTCTATTCCAAATAAGTCAATAGATTCATGGATAGAAATGAAAAATGATTTTATATTGCAATATGGGGATAAGATAGATCCTAGGTTCCTTTTGTCTGAATTAGAGAATATCAAGAAGAATCCTAATGAATCTATTCATGACTTCAATACTAGGTTCAATAAGACCTTCAATAGGCTACCTGTAATCCTTAGGCCAAATGATATTTCTTGTTTAATAAAATACTCGATGTTTTGACAAAAGGCTGCCTATTATTTAAGGGACAAGAACCCAGGAACATTTTGGCAATATTTCACCTTAGCTTTGTAGATTGAAAATAACATCAAGGTATTTGGAAAGCCTCCTAAGAGGGAAGGTATCAAGTTGATCAATTCAAAGAATCCTCAGTCGAGTAAGTCTATTGATCTGGAAGAGGTTGTAAAAAATCTGGCTGGAGCTGTTAAAGAAATATCTTACGAGTTTCCTAGAGCGGAGAATGGAATTGGACAAAGTTCCCAACATCATCATAAAGTAGAAGGTCAATAAATATTTGAAAATCATCCTAGAGGTGATCGGAGATCTAGTGACAGAGGCAAAGGACCTATGGGATCAGGAAATAGATAGCCCCAACCCAGGGAAAACAAATTGGTGCCAGATCCTTTAGCTATCAAAGTTGTTGTTGTTGATGAAGCTAATGAAATTGAGTGATGTGATAGTTGTTTCTTTCCACATGATCCATGTGATGTTGAAAATGGATTTGAGGAAGAAACTGATGATGATGAGACAGATGATGATGCATGCATGATGGATTGCTCTACAAGTTCATAGTAGGTAACAACCTTAACTAACATGATGAGTGCCATAACTGTTAAAGATTAATGGGATTGCATTCATCGAGTATTACCTCTTCCTCCCACTCATAATTCTAAAATTGATATGGTACAAGCTTTTGAGTTTCCTAACAATGATTTTGAGTACTTAAGGGCATTAATTATCAAGAAGTATGATGGAGGAATCCCTTTCGAGGAGGATAGGCAATTGTTAATGAATGATGTGGTTGGCCATAAAAAAGAATATAATACCAAAAATTCCAAAGCAAAAAATTCCAGTGCTTACCATTATCCCTGAGGAAACCAAAACTAAAGATGCATCTAGAAAAGGCTTTGTCACCCCAAATAAAACATGTTTTCCTCCCCACGCTCGACTATAAAAATTCATGTGCCATCGGATGAATTTGTAAACCTTCCTCCTAACACTGCCTTACCCAAATATGTTCCTTGTGACATGGCACAAATCTTGAGTTAGATCAAGATTTTTGTTCCTATTATTAAATTTCTTAGAATCCCTAAGCATAGGAACAAAGCATTTGAATATTTTTATTTAAAAAGAAAAGGTCACCCTGTGGTAAAAATGTAAATAGTGTAGAGGTTCCTCCTGCCTTTGCAGAGTTGGAAAAAGCCCAAGTACTTTGGAAGAACTAGGTCAGCCACCTGAAGTATATTTGAGAACTTCCTTGGTTGAGTCTCGGTGAAGGTGGATCCATTTTTCACTACTCTAATTATTAAGGATAAGTTGTTACACAATCGTATGTTTGATTCTAGAGCATAATAAGATGTTATGCCTCTTGAGGTCATGAATTATTTGGATCTTAAAGTAAAAGTGGATTATGGGAAGTCCACTACCATGGATTCAAGAGAGGTGCCATTGGTTATATGTGTCAAGTGTTTGATGGTATAACTTGCAGCCTACCCAAGTAAGAACTTAAAGCTAGATGTTGTTATTTTTGATTTCCGCCAAATGGGGAATGTTGTTATCAAGAAAATGGGCTGCTAGTGTGTGTTGAAGTGTGTGAATGGACATGTCTTATGCCACCATACCAATTGAGGGAAGCCTTGTGAAGTTACCAGTGAACAAGATGTTATATCTCATTGAGGACCCCAACAATGCTTCTTATGGAATTGCATGTAGACATTGGTTTCGTTAACTCTGTGAGCTATGTTTTTTTCAAGGATTATGAAATTGATCAATGCAGATATCCTGAGAAGGTTTATTTTCCTAGGACTTTGATGTTTGAGGTAGCCTTGAGATATGTTGAAAAACTTTACATAGGCACAAAGGATAAGCCTGAAAAAATGTGGTCAAATAGCAACTTAGATGGAGAAGAGAAAAAATCATATGACCAGTTGTTAAAGATGTATTAGAACTACTTAGCATGGTCATATCCATAATTGAAGGCACTTGAAAATTTTCCTTGATTTTTTCTCTCGAATCAAGGCACACACCATTGTACAATGTATATTCTTCTAGTTTTGTTTTGCTTTCGTGTTTTTCTCATTTGATTCAGCCTTATCCTTGGCGGCCATTTTTGTTAGTTTCTCAATTTGTTCCTAGAAGGTTGGCTCATGACTCCATTTCCTAATGGTTTATTTTTGGCACTTAGTCTTCTATTTGTTCTTGTGGCACTCGCTGGGAGTGCCCATCCCTAAGTCAAAGCCAATGTTGGTGCTCAATTTGATCGTGCCCTAGTTTTCCCTCAAAATTCTTCAATCTTTGGGCTCTCACATATTTTTTATTTCCTTGAATAGATGTGTGACAACTATTTTCTTCATTTGGTTTCCATGATCAGTCCTTTCCTTTGGTTGAGGATCACATTAAGTCAGGATGTTGTTTTCCATTCGTCTGTCCATGGGAATGAATTTGTAATTTGGGAATAAAATTAGGTTTTTTCCTTCCTTCCATTTTTCCACAGTCATGTTTTGTTTTCCCTGTCAATTTTTGTCCCAACATCTGTGAAAACGTGGTCCTTTCTGATTGGATGCGGCTCGACAAGGCATATTTAAACTATAAGGCCCACTTCAACTCAAGTCTTGTCCATGTGGAGGGCCTGCGCTCAGCTAAAAATTTGCCTCTTGGTTTGACCTTTAGAATTGTGCCAAGGAGACACATGGAGGTTTCCGCTGGCCCTGCCTAGACTTAGACATTTTTTTCATGTGGTCGGTGCAACTTTATTAGACCATGGAAACGTGGAGGGCCGACACTCATTTCAGATCTACCTTTATGTCCTACCTTAGTAGTTTTGCCATGGAGACACGTGGAGGCTTCCTTTGGCTCGACTCTATACTTAAACTTTTCAAGCAAATTTCTAAGGCCTAGGAGACGTGCGGGACTCGTGCCTATTTCGAGACCTGCCCCTATACTTTATTTTTGAAGAAGTTCCACAGGACACTTGGATGTTTCGCTTAATCTTCCCATGCTTAGACTTTTCATACTGAAGAAAATTTCTTGGACCCCGGGCACGTGATGCCTTCCGCTGGTCCTTAAAATATTTCAAAAAATTGTTGGGTTGAGACACGTGGTGAGCCCACGTTTGTTTAGGGTCTCGCCTTTGGGCACCATATAAAAATTGTGCCGAAGTGAGACAAGTGGAGGCTTCCGCTAGCTCTTATTATACCGAGACTTTTCAAAGGAAAAAGGCAATTTTCTTTGGCCCAGGGCATGTAGAAGACCCGTGCTTGTTCGGGAACTTTCCTTGTACCTCACCTTTTCGATTGCGTAGAGGAAACATGTGGAGGTTTTCGCTAACTTCTCTTTGTACTTGGCATACTTGGAATTGCAACGGAGGTATGTGGAATAATCCATTCACAGAAACTCATTTGTGAGAGGCACGAATGCGGTATCCATGTCGGGCCACTCATTTCTTAAAGTGTGTCCTTGAGGGTGAAAAGGATTGTTTGTCGGACCCAACTATACAGAGCCACCTGAAAATGATTGAAAAGAGGACTTATCGCATGAAAAAAATGATTAGAAGAAGTGTCAAAATTTGGGGCATGACATCCCGGTCATTAGTCGAGGTTACGAGAAACGTGATCGGGTTCAAGATTTTTCCACCTAGTAGCTTCAGGTGTAAATTTGATAAACATCACTTTCAGAGACAAATTGGTAACAAGAAAAGGATTCCTTGAATATTATTCTTTTTAGGAGGAAAATTTGGGATGAGGGTGTGATTTAATTGTATAAATTCAATGAGAATAATCTTGCATAAGGTCATAGGTTAACTTTTCTAAGAAAATTCTTAGAGAAATAATTTTACTGAGAGGATGTTTGAAAGACCAGTTCATTTCCTAGTGTTGTTTAGATTCAATTGTGTCAAGGTGGTTGTAAGTGTACAACCATGAATCGATGAACTTTGAATGACTCTGTGTTGATCATGTGCATTGTTGTGTCTTCTTTGATCTCGAATGTTTTCAAATAGTTCTTCTTGTTCCAATGTTATGTTAACATCTCTGTGAGTCACACAAGATCTCATCTCTTTGTCAATATTGTGGCATTTGCAATTTCATTATGAGAAGAGCCTTCATTTGGTAATGAAATAAATAGTTTAAAATGAATTTACTCTCACTATGTTGATAAAGATTATTTGTAAGCCTATGAGTGTACCTTAGGCGTGATTGAACTAGGGGTTTTTAATGTTTAATTGATTCTTTAGCTCTAGCCTTCTTGTTGAATTTTTAAAGATTGTGTGAAATTGTGCGATTTGGGCCTCCATTGATGCACACCTTTCGGTTGAAGGAATATTTTGGTTGTTTTGAATAATTTTGTCTGTGATTCTCCCAATTTTTATAAATGCTCTCAAAGATTTGGTATAATGAAATTTATCCTACTTAGCTTCCCACCAATAAATTTCAAATAATTATGAATCCTACTTGAAGTACTCCTATTTACGTTTGTATCCACAAATGAAGAAATTCTACCGCCAAAATATACAAAAGCATACGGGTTTTAAGTGTCTCTAGTAACTGAACCTTGTTTAGAAAATATCTCCATTCTTTAGAAGTGACAACTCGTGAGAGTTTAATTCTAGCATATTGATCATACTTTCTCAAGGTTCCACTGAAAATTGTGCAAAAGAAGGATCTCTTCATGTCCTTCACCTAACAGAGGTTATAAAATGGGTCCTCTCACCCCGGTCAAAAGTTATGACTGAAGTAGTGAGGATATATCAAATCCTTAATGGAGGTGCTATCTATTTCTCTAACTCCCAAGTGACAAAGAGCCACATGAATCCCATCGCCGGCTACAAAACGACTCATAAAATGATCTGTCTATCTCTAAGTGTCTTGCTAAGTCTCGTGATGTTGCTCGGATCCTAAGGGAGAATCAATTTGGATACCAACATCAGATTGGCACCACTTCTAGGGGATATTTGAACTGCGGGACATATTTGTGCGGTAGCAACACCCAGTGATTGGTGTTGTTGCAGTCGGGATTATTTAAACAATGGGACCTATTTGTGCTGCAACAACACTAGATTGGCATCATTACCAGGGATTATTTGAACATAGGGACCTATTTGTGTGGAAACAACACCAAATTACAACCATTTCCAAGGATTATTTTAACATCGAGACCTATTTTTGTGGAAACAACACCTAGATTAGCACTATTTCGGGGATTATTTGACAAGGACCTATTTATGCCGAAACAACACCAGATTGGCACTATGCTGGGACTATTTGAACAAAGGTGTACATATACTGACCTTGGTAATTTTTCTTACATGATCTAAGTGTAAATATGTTGTTTAAATGTCATCCTTTGTTGAGATCTATAAGATTTGCGAAGTTACAAGTTCTACATGCAATATTTCCAGTTTATGTTAGTTTTTACACTAATTTTACATCATCAATGTTAAATATGGGTAAAGGAAGGTTAGATCTATGAAGCTTTACATGAATTTAGTGTTGACATACATTTGATAGACCAATTTTAGTGCATTTGCACAACTAAGGTGAAAATCCTTAGTGGCGACTTCATGTTGAATTAATTTTTGATAAATGTCAGTGTCTTAACCTATATCAATTGAAATTTATCACTAATCTTTGCAAATATGGAAGGAAGAAGATATTTATTCACTAAAGACCCTACCAAAAAGTTGTTTCTATAACTTGGTAAGATAAATTGAAGGAAGAAGAATTTGGAAATTTTTAGAGATCGAAATCAAGAAACGAGTTGTCAATTATGGAAATCGATCAGCTTGTCATTAAATATTGTCATAATTCCTCAATTTCTTTTGAATCGGTAGTATTTTTGTAGATCTAAATTCTCCAGTGAAGAGGGTCCTTCATTTATGTCGATAAGTTTTCTTCTCGGTGTGTTCTGTATTCTTCAAAGTTGTTAGGATCTTTTAAGAAAAATATTTTTCGAGAGAACATTCATTCCGAGAATTACATTCATGTGCTGTACACACCCAAAATTTTACGGTATTGACCTCGCAAAGAGGTTACACATATCCCAATGATGACATAGGTCTCTCGCAAGGTATATGTTTCGTCCCATGTGCCTTATCTAGCCTCCACGCATCTTGTGTTTCTATCCTCTACCCCCTTTTTCCTTGCATTTTGGTCATAAGTGACGAGACCGCCACCCTACCTGGGCGGTGGTCCCATGACTACCACCCAAGATAGGGTGACAGGTCCTCTAACCGCCACCCTACACAGGGCGGTGTTCTTCTCGCGCATTTTCCGAGAATTTTCAAACGATCTCATCAAATGTAAAATTCAAATTTCTATCCACATTCTTCACCCACTTCAGCTTGCATTTATGTTTTGGCCACCTAGTAAATAGTGTTTTCCCTTTGTTTATAGTAAAAGAGATCAATTTGGAGTTACCTTCTAGTGAATCCAAATGCTATAAATATCCATCTTGTTTTCAAACAAATGGCCCCTCTCCTTCTCTATTTAATCATTTAGTTTGTTTGAGTCTCTTGCTTAGAGTTCCACTAATTTCATGTTTTGCATCAATGGTTAGCTTTCCTATGTTGTTTAGAGGTCATTTGATTTTCTTGTTTCATCTTACTTCATTGTTGTTCCATACAATCAGCTTAGCATAGAATAGCTTCATTTCTAGATTAGAATCCATTTAGAGTTGCAGGTTTTGTTTTGTCACAAGGATAGATTCTAAAACTCTTGGCACATTTGTGTTGTATTCCCGCAATAAATCTCGCTAGGAATTGCATAGTCAAGCTCAGTTCACTTGCACTATCCCTCTCTTACCCACATTGTATTCGGTCTATAACTAAATCTATCATTGTTCAAGTACCTTCTTTTGCTGATACTATCATATACACGCTTTTCTAGATTCAAGAGAACACGAAGGAAATGAGGAGATCACACTAAGGGGACAAAGTCACACACAATTGGATTTACCACTATTCTATAAACTCCAAGTTTGAGCTATCAAAGTTCTAGTTAAAATCTATCAAAGAGAGAAGTAAATTATTTCATTTTAGCTAAAGCTCACTTTCACTATTGGCGGGAAGCTATGGGGAATGATAGTTTCGAGAAACCATGTTTCATTCCTCACTTCGAGGTAGGATTGAGAGTCTTTCCATTAAACTGGTTAAGTTATTTAGATATTTAGGATAAACTCACAATCGCATAGGTAGATAGCTACACCAGGCTACTTTGATTGTTTTAATTTTTATTAGATTAAATTGTCCATTTTCTCGAGTATATTAGAATAACTTATCTTTTAATTTCATTAAAATACTTCATCAAAAATGTAAAAATACATGCATAGTGTAGATATATCATTCTTAATTAGCTTATTCATTTAGGTTAAAGTTGAATCATCCTTTGCATGACAATCATGGGACCTAGAGAGCCTAGGGAATATGTGTTTGAACCGATAGTGCCTTAGCCAAATCTTCCCACAACACTAGCTGATATAGATCAAGACCTTAGGATTTAGGTTTTTCAAACAACAATAAACCTACAAGAAATTAGCAAATAGTGAGAGAGTTGAATATTGAATATGACAAGGCATACATATTCGGTCAAATCACCCTAACTATAGACTGCCTTGATAGGATATCTCGCATGACCATATAAGAACTCAAAAGAGAACAAATATTTGGCTGCGATCCTTTAGTTCCACTGACCTAATGCAGAGACCTCCTCATTGACATAGATACTAGCTTACACATTGGTTGTCGAACACCCTGTAAGGTAATCTGAGAAGATTACACAACTTCTAGTTCTAAACATAGATGCTTTGAAAAGGATTTGAATTATTGGATAATCGGGAGAAGAGATTGACTCCTCATATAAACATAGGAGGTCCACCACAACAATGAACTTATGGTTGTTATCCACAGTCCCACAACCCAACGGGGCCTACGGATCAATCGACATTGACGCTAGTTTATGAATACTAATATTTATATCCTCACCACTTCCGCCGACATCATTCCACAATTCTCCATATTAAACGTAGCAGACCCAATCGGGCTAGGGATTTTGGACTAGACCAAAGAACATCCATAGAGCTCTAATAGATCCACTACGCATCTCATTACTATTTTCCATGACCTTGTCCGTAAGTATATACGAATCACCTACGAGCCACTTTCCACGTATACAACGGCTAATAGATAGGATCTCAATAGAGCTCGAAATCGATAGGAGCCTCTCGAGAAGCTATTATATCTAAATAATCCATTACCCCGATCCAAATTAGGAGATCCTTCTTTGTCTTAGATTTGCAGATTCCATTATTGCACGTTGAGGATATAAGATTTCCCAATTAGCTTAGCCATATCTCCACATACTCCATCCCCACCGCTGTCTCAGCACGACCTCGGGAAGTCGAGTACGAAGAAAGGCTACTTGTAGATTCTTGTGCTCACATGTCACTTTTCTATCATACAAAATTAATGAACTCCGATGTGAAATTTCAATCTTATGATTCAAATTCAGATTTCTACTTGTTCTTCTAATTAATATTGTTTTCATATTTTCCTCTTCATTAGCCTTCACATCAGCTTCACCAAAAAATTGGTGAACCTGATGTGAACTAAACAATGATTCCCCTTTTATTTTCCTTTCTTTCATCCACCTTTATTCTTTCCCATTATTCTACGGGTATTTATATACCCCTTGAATACGTTGGGATATGATGCATACGAAAGACCTATTTCAAGTCTTGAATCACATTACAAAGAAGACAAGTAGGCAACAAATCACCATCGCTTTAGTATGGGCTGATAACTACTCAAATAACTACTTTTGTCACAGACTCCACCCCAAATAATTGGCTCTAGTTCTTCATTCCGAATTGAGGAGTTGGATCAACTCACACAAATGAAACAACCAGAGCCCTCAGGCTCTAATAATATGACATTTACTGGAGAATCCATTTCATCTCCTCGAGTGTTGTTTAGACCACATATCAAGTAGATAGTCAGATCCACTCCCATTCTTGGATGAGGAGTATTTAGCGCACCACGCTAGAAGTGAACAATGCTTTCAGAACATGTACCCACCTATAGGAAGTCTGCAAACACAACCCGATACCTTGCTCCAAGAAAATACCCCCATTCCTCCACCTATGGGAAATACTCTTGGTGAAGCTTGGCAGGGTAATGATCAATTCATAGCAGGGTACCATACCCCTCTACAAGCTCAAGGTTTGCAACAACCACCATTAAGGAAAAACATGGTGCCATCACCGATTGAGGTCATCTCAACTTTGGTCGAGAAGGTTATAGGATTAGAACTCACCCAAGAAAACCAAAACTCACATTTTGAGCAAGCAGGAATTCCCAATCCTCAACACCATCCTAGCCAAGTCAACCTCCTCATAGGAACAGACATGTTAGGCATGCCTCCTCAACATTCGTATAACTACCCACAACAAACACCAACTAGAAACGTGTTCTCAAATGCCGCTCCAGTTGAAGGTATGATACCTCCCGGCTTAGCACCAAGCAATCCATACCAGAAAAATGTTCCTCCCTATCTAAACATTTATTCAAAATCACCACAGGGAGACATGTTCTCCTCTCCTAGGATGTTCACTCAACCACAGGGATTTCCTTATGTCCCTACAAATACATATGCTATGCCGTACCAACAACCCATTCTGCCTCCACCTCCTCAACAGGTACCATCGATGGTCGAAACCTTTGCAGTACGAACCTATTCAGAATATTTATAAGAGCCCCTAGACTTTACCATACAAAGTGTTATGCTTCCAAGACCTCTTTCCCGATCTACATAAATACGAGAGGAGAAGGAGATCCAAATGCACACATTAAGGCCTATGCCACGGCCATACGGGAGTTACTCCCTTGGGATGGGGTTGTTGCTAAGATATTCCCTAAAACATTAGAGGGTATTGCCCTTGATTGGTATTACAGAATACCTAAAGCCTCGATACACTCATTTAAACAACTCGTGTTAGATTTCATCAAAGATTTTGACATGAACAAATTGTTAAGAACAAGAATCAGGTAATTCTTGCATATTAAACAAGAACATAATGAGTCTGTTTCTCATTTTATTCAAAGGTGGTGTACGGTTCTCTACTCATCAGCAAGTGCTCCAAACATGGATCAAATGGAACTATGTGATTTATTCCTTCATTCTCTCAATAGAGAGATAAAGGAAGAAGTCCAGAAGTTCCCACTAAGAACTTATGATGAAGTACTCAAGAGTGCTCTCCCAATCGACCAAGTGATGATAGATAGTGGTCATAAGACATATGGAACAAACAGGAAATTAATCACTCCCAATCAAAACACCATGGCCTATTCTAATACCGGGAATGCTAATCAAGGACCTAATATCCCTAACAAGAACCGCGAGGTTACAACAAGATGGAGTAATCGACCAAGTTAAAACATCAAACGTTGTAAACATTTTGCCACCCATTAATAATCGGTGAAATAACAATTTTACTCCAATAATCAGCGCGGTGGATTTTAATCATCCACCATGACCACAACAACAACAATGAAAAATCCAAACACAAGGTCCAAATCGAAACCCAACTAGATATTAGAGTCTAAACCAAAGGCAACAGCCTCAAAATTTTAATTCTAACAACCAACAACCTTATCATAATTTTGGGTCATAATAGGTTTCGAATCAACAACCCCAAAATTATAATCCCAATTTGTATTGTGGTTTCCACAAGATTCAAGGCCATGATACGAGGACTTATCGTGACTACAATAAATTTAAGTAGTGTTTGCTAGAAGATCAAAAACAACTCTTTATAGACATGTTCTTAGAAAATTCTATAGTACCCGCGCCAAACACTTACACAGGGAAATTTCCCTCAAAGTGCACCCTCAAGATCTTTAATGATCCACTCCCAAACTATTCGAGAATAACGGGTTAGATCCAAGTGGAACAAACAAGGGTATTATAACAAGAAACAATGATCATGAAGCTTCAACTTCATTAAATCCACCGATCACATACCAATTAGGAACTCGACCACAAACCAAGATAGTTGGTCTGGTAGAGTTAGACATCGAGTTACCCATAGAAACCATAACAAGAACATGAGATTATTCTTCTCAACCAACTCCAAGTTATGCATTGGAACTAGACAACATTCAACAAACGTTGGTAAAACCCATAGGTGCTTATGAATTAATTAATGATTTAACGAAGACCTTCTCTCACATCTCTTTTGTGGATTTGTTAAAGAACTCTCCCACCCATAGGGCTGCTCTCTTAGAGGAATTAAGCCTCGAGTCATCTAATTAACATCACTCCTCCTCCGAAATGCAAGTAAACCATGTAGAATTTGAAATCTACCCTCGAGGGCAGCCGGATAAGGATACTGAATTTATATTTAATTTAAAAAAATGCCAACAAATGCTAAAATTGTGTGAAGAGGCGAACCAGTTTTACATTTACAAGTATGGGTTTACAATAATTATGTTAAACGCGTAATGATTGATGATGGGGCAATAGTTAACATATTCCCCTTCGCTTTTCTTCAAAAGTTAGGATATGGAGAAACAAAATTTTCCACAACACAAAATACGCTAAGGGGTTATGATAGTCTTAAGGCCACTTCAATTGGAACCATATTTTTACCAATCACCTTAGGACCCAAGACGGTCCTCACCAAATTTTATATTATAGATTGGGAAACCAACTATAATATGATCCTCAGTCGGCCATTCATACACTGCATGAAGGCAATCCCTTCCACATTATTCCAAGAAATAAGATTTTTGCACTTAGGGAAAATATTTGTGGCACAAGGTGACCCAAAACCCTTCGATATACACCTAGCTGATTTGAAGAAAAGACCAGGTGTTCACTCTGAGTATGAACTCCCAACAAACCAACTTAGCAAACCAATTAATTCAAAACCAGAAGAGAATTTGATACCTACCATAGAATTGGAAATTACAAGTTTGGTCAAAGGCATTCTAGCACTTAAAAATGAGAGTAACGTCATAGAAATAGTGTCATCAGGGACTACCATAAAAATTGTCAAGTTGCTAGAGAAATATTTACCTATTCTCCTACCATTTGATTCCATGGGTATGGGATACACCCTTGGAATTGCTTCTCTTCCATCAGACAAAGTTTGTATGGTAGAAGTAACCGAGGCAGAAGAAATAGATACGACGAATATCCCAACATCCATTTTTCCAAGAAAATATTGGACTCTCCACTTGATGGAGCTAGATGTCACTTTGGAGCTGGGGTAGGAGTGATCTTTACTTCACCTGAGGGAAAGATCCTACCTTTTGCCTTTAAACTAAACTTTGAGTGTACAAACAATAGGGCTAAGTATGAAGCCCTCCTCCCGCCTCATCCTAGATAAAAGAATGGGTGTCGATAACATTAGAATGCTAGGAGACTCGCAACTAGTTTTAAACCAAGTCTCTGAGGTATATTAAACTAGGGCTAAACATTTACAACTCTACAAAACAACGGTATTATATCTAACAAAGGGATTCAACTTAATATCCATTGAAGCAATCCCACAAGATCAGAACCTTCTCGCAGATTCAATAACAACCTCAGCTTCCCGTTTCACTCCAAACACTGAGTTGAAAGATACAAATTTCATGGTATCACTTCATACTAAACCATTAGTGCGTAAAATATCAACAAACCCACTCTTGAATCATGGAGAATCCGAGAATAAGTTTCCTATCCTAGAACACTTTGATAGTGATAGAGTCACTCTCAAATATCTAAACACCTATGTGGAGCTACATCTTGCTCACCGCATAATAGATCTTTCCCTAATACCACATTCCTCTTCCTATTTTGGAAATCCCACAATAGATTCTCCTCCACAAAAGGATCTCGATATCTACGAGGTAGAAGATGGAGAAAATTCGAACTACCTCTAGCCCCACTCGAATTTGAAGAAGGCAACGCTTCTTTAATAGAAGAAACCATTGACATAAACATCAAAACGAAGGAAGAACCAAAATTTTTAAGTTGGGATCCTTGTTAACTCTAGAGGAGATAGAAATACACACCCTGTGTCCTCAAATGACATCAAAAGGCTTTCACATTTAGGTATTGAAAAAGAAATGACAAGCATTGCACCACATATCGCGGTACATAACCTTGTCACTAAACTAGATGCAAATCCAATCAAACAAAAATCAAGACCAATGAATCCAAAAGTGGCTCTCATGGTGAAAGAGGAAGTAATGAAACTTCTCCAAGTAGGATTCATCAAACCTGTTGACTATTCACAATGGGTATCTAATATCGTCCCTGTTCTAAAAAAGAATGAGAAGATACACATTTGCATAGAATTTTGGGATATTAACAAAGCTTGTCCCAAAGATGACTTCCTGTTACCATCCATTGATGTTATTGTTGATGCAACATTTGGATTTGAACCGTTGTCCCTCATGGAAGGATTCTTAGGGTATAATCAAATTAGAATATCTCGAAAAGGATCAAGCCAAAACCATGTTTATAACTCCTTGGGAACCTTATTGTTACGATGTCATGCCATTCGGTCTTAAGAATGCTTGACGCTATATATCGCTGGGCAATGACATACGTATTCCATGATCTTATCCATAAAATTATGGAATCCTATGTGGATAGCTTGTTGTCCAAGGCCAAGAAGCGCTATGATCATACAAAAGTACTTCGTATCATCCTCTCACGATTGATTGAATATGACGTCACATTAAACCTAGAGAAATGCGTGTTTGGTGTGATAGGAGGAAAACTTATGGGTTACATTATGTCTTCATGAGGGATTGATGTTGATCCAGCCAAAATCCAGGCTATTCTTGAAATGATTCCACCATTAGATGAGTTTGGCATCAAATCATTTCTTGGGAAACTCGATGCAATCCAAAGGTTCATCCCGGATTCAAGTTTTTCTATTCATCCAATCAAATATCTGTTAAAGAAAGAGTATAGCATTGATTAGACTAAAGAATGCAATGAGGCCTTGAAGTAGTTAAACGCTTCTTATTGTCTCCACCCACGCTAATGCCTCCTAGACCAGACTACCCTTTGATCCTCGTACTCACGGGGTGTTGATGTCTTGCTAGCTTTGTATGCTTTGGCTTAAGAAGACAATGATAAAAGAGAACGTGAAGTCTATTTCATTAGCCAAAAATTGTTTGATTATGAAACATGTTACACACAGCAGTAAAGAGAATGCCTAGCCATAGTCTTTGCAACAAATCATTTAAGACATTACATGCTAAACCAAGAAACAAGGGTCATTGTAAAAACATATCATTTATGAACTTTCCTCACACAAGGGTCTTTATTTAAAAAGGTTGGACATTTCATAACCTTAATGGGTGAGTTTGAGTTAACATTTGTAAACCAGAAATCCGTTAAGGGAAAAATTATTGTGGATTGGTTAGCAGATAATCCATTAGATGGAGGCAATATGGTAGACCTAGACTTTCCTGATGAGTGCATATACTTTATCGAAACTAAACCCCCCATCTCTACATGTCCCTGGTACATCGACATCATAAATTTTAACATGGACCATACATACCCAGAAGGTGCCACATCACAACAAAGAAGGAGGTTAAGCATTATCATTTCTAAATATGTTATTTTAGAACAAGTAATTTATTGTAAAGCCTTCAATGGCATGCTTTTAAGATGTGTCAACACAGAAGAATCCAAGAAGATTCTTTATGAATCCCATAGTGGGATATGTGGAGGACACTTTGGTGGTCATGCCACTGCTTGCAAAATACATCGGATGGGCTATTTTTGGCCCACTCTTGCACATGTGTGACGCAAAGAGAGTTTGTGTGAAAATGCCATAAATTTCAAGAATTCTCCCACGAGATTCACATGCGAGTAAAATATCTACAATCAATCGCGACCCCGTGGCCTTTCTCCACATGGAGCCTAGATTTGATAGGGAATTTCTCTCCCTTGTCAACTAATTTCCATAGCTTTATAATCATGGCCACAGAATATTTTACTAAATGGGTAGAGCCCATGCCTCTCACCACTGTGCCAGGTTCTGTAATCGCTAAGTTCATTCTGAACCAAATCATTTGTAGGTACAAAGTGTCCCACAAGTCATTATATCAGATAATGGCACATCCTTTAAGAATGAAGAGGTCCGTGAATTATGTAGCAAATTAAAAGTAAACCATCATATGGACTCTCTTTACTACCCCCAAGCCAATGGACAAGTTGAAGCCACAAACAAAACATTAAAGGCTATTCTCCTCAAAATAGTTAAGGAAAACAAACGAGATTGGCATCTAAAGTTATATCCGGCCTTGTGGGCCCATCCAACCTCAATAAGGACTCCAACAGAGCAACCCCTTTCTCATTAGTATTCGGGACAGAAGCAGTACTCCCACTTGAGGTTGAAATACCCAATCACCACATCTCATTACAAGGGATTCTCGGATGAAGAATCTTACATGGAAGCATGCCTCTCTCAACTAGAAAGCCTTGATGAGGCCGGGCTAAATGTCAAACAATGACATAGAGCCTATCTTTGACCGGATGTGCTAGCAAAGATATAACAAAAAGGTCTACGAATGAGAAATATATGAGGGATATCTAGTTCTAAGACTAAACAACCACATTGATAAGAAAACCTACGAAGGAAGTTCTGGCCCAAGTGGTTGGGCCCATATCGAGTCATGAAAGACTAAGAAAATGGTGCGTATCTCTTGTGCACTCTAGAAGGTGACGAATTCAATGAAACTGCCAATTCCTTACATCCTAAACGGTTTTACGCATAAGGCATCAAAATCACTACTTGTACATTATATCTTCCTACATTGCATTAGTCACTTAGTTGTTTCATTTTTTTCACTCGTTCCGTAAAATTGTAGTCAAGGAACTTACTCTTAAGAAATTTATTACAAGTTTCTGAAAATATTGGCAAAAGCATTCAAATCACATCTCTTCAACTTTCATAACATCATCAGTTAGTTTCAAAATCTTTTCATCAAATTCGACAGACAATCATTGACGAAAACCATACCAAGGTCTACATACTTAGTTTTTCTCTTTCCTTCTACTAGGTGAAGTTGTTCTTACCTATGGTCTATTCTAGAAGCTTCTTGGTGTCACATCTATCCCTCTTACGTCTCTTTGAAACAAGGATATTCCAAAATCACATATCAGAAGTATCAAAATCAAATAGAATAAAAAATACCAAGCAAACAAAATATTTTATTTTTCACCTTTTTTTGCCCCACCAACCTTCGGTGATAAGCCCGCATCTATTACCAGTGGTGCGAGGTTGGGAAAGGAAAGAAGTGCCCTTACTCGCCTATATCCTGCCTTCGGTGACAAGCCCATGCTTCTTACTAGTAGCATGATGAGGCAGAGTGTAGGGGGTCCATTCACACAAATTAACAAATATTGGTATTCTAAAACACAAAGCAAGGTGTATTAAGTAAGCTTAAATGTCCAAAGATATCAAATCCTCAAAACCATATTTTGTCAACTAGGTTGCCATTTATAGATTTAAGTCTAGATAAACTAGAAAGTAAGTTGCCTTCTGAACTGTGTGGTAGTTTCGAGTAGAGTAAGTGTGTAGGTCTAAGTTCGGTTTCTGTATAATGGTTTGTCTTTCTCTCATCATTCCATTCAATCAAACTCATATAATTTGTGCCATTCCCAACTCTTGGTGATGAGCCCTCGCATCGTACTAGTTGCGTGGAGTTAGGATTGGGGCAGGTTCATCTCTTTATCACTATATGCTCATCACATTTTGCCAAAATAAGAAGAAATAACCAACATTTCCCAAAGAAGCCAAAAGTTTGGTACTAAAATAGTTTACATCATTACATGTCAGCATTAAAAAAACAAACAAAAGGAAAGGCATTCTGCATGTTTAGTACTTGTTATCATTTTTCATCCATTCCATACATACCGAAAAGGAATATAAAAACAAATATTCTCAAAAACATCTAGTGTACACATGGGAAACGAATCACAAAATTCTAGACACAAGAAGATATAGATCGAAAGATATATATATATATATATATATATATACGTATAAATGGTGTTCTATATACAATGCCATCATGCACTAGGCATGGTCAAAACGCTCAATGAGCCTCGAAAATTACAAAAACACTAGGAAGAGACACCATGATCTCTCATTCTCTATGAGATCCCTAAGAAGGTGTATGAATGCACCTAGGACTCTGCTTTTGTGACAACACTCGAATGGACGGAGGGCTCACGATCATGACTAGTAGCTGTGGTCTCACTATGAGAGTGAATCCTCCTCATCAAGCACTCAACAGTCCTATATCCACCAACTTGGTCACGAGGGAAGTAATGATATTTTCCACCTTCCAGACAGGGGCAAAAACATCAATGTGCCTACCAGCTCCTGAAGGCTCTCCCTTGTCCATGGTAAGCTCAGCCCTAGTACTCTGTGAGGGGAGCAACAGAGTGTTTGTGCACACTCGGCGAATCAAGTCTCGCCATCCCTCAGTAGTCACTATAAAAAAATTAAAAAATAAGTTAGAAATTTTTCCAAGATAAGATCAAAGATCAACTAAACAAAGTTCTAACTAAAACAAAATCAAGAAAAGAGTAGTAACTCACTCAGATTTCTAGGCCTTCAGGTGGAATCTCTAGGATCTATGTCCTGCATCACGCCATTTGTCACCAACTATTGAGCCTCTCCCACATCTAGAATGAAGTGACATCCTGCTACAGACTCATCATCTCCCCAATGTCCCAAGAAGGAAACTCCTCTGAGATCAAAGTCACCTTCTCTACTCTCTCCTTCACCCTCTCAACCCTCAAGATACTCTGAGTATCATGCCACTCCACGTCACTGTCATCCTCATCACTTGTCCCGCCAGCTCCAATCTCACCCTCCTCTGTCTCCCCCCAGTGAACTCCTCAGACTCATAGTTCACGTCAATGCGCTCATCTCCACTATGAGCAGGACTGACACCAATCTGAATTAAAGGTGCTAAAGGAGCACTAGCTACCCTCGGGCACGAACCACCCTCCCGACGATCCAATAGGAATTCCTAGAGTAACCGTAGTCCACCTCAACCTCTAGGACCTCCCGAGCCTCGTGAATAGATCTATACACCGACCCTGTTGGGGCAAACATGTCAATGTAGGGGAGGCCAAACTATTGTGGTACTCTATTAAAGGGATGAGTCTCTAACTTCCCCACCCTGTCTACCAGGTGACCCATGGAAGAGCAGCAATTATTGTGTGTATCTCAACTCCCCATAACCCTTCCATAACCTGATAAGGAGTGGCCTCCATATCTGTAGTAGTCAAAGAAGCCACTGGCTGGTGTGGCACCCTGAGTATAGTCATCCCCATCTAGCTACCCCGATAGCCCAGGGTCCTCTGCTGTACGCCTCTCCCATAAGGGATGATGCACTCACACACCCAACTCATGATAAGAGTAGGGTGGCTCAAATGATGTGTCCCTATAACCTGACCACCCTATATAAATCATGGTAGGTGGTCCCGAGGATGTCTACTCCCAAGAATAAATATGGCCATGGGCCTAAATCTATGCAATGAAATGAGCCTAGCAATATAAAAGAGTGTTCCCTCCCTTATCCCTAATCAGTTGTAAAGCAAGGATGCCCATAATAGCCTTGTGGAGCATAGGGATATTTGAACTAACAATAGAGTAGACCTTCACCCCCTTCTTCGACCCCATGGAAACAATAGCATCTCCCATATAGGTGGCCCACTGAACCAACTGAGATCTAGATATTGTTGTCTTAAGAGACAACCACCTCCCAAGAATCGGGACCCCCAATATATGATAAACATCCTCAAGGGTGATGGTCCACTCACCCCTAACTCCTGGAAATTGGAAAGTGTTCCGATCTGCATCCCAATATGAAAATAAGTCACATAGTATGTGACTAGAAGGAGCAACATGAGGAACCTGTGTAATCCTCCAAATACCAGCCCTCTGTAGAGTATCTCTCTCTGCCTGAGACTAGTGCATCTAACACTACTGGGAGCCAATCACACTCCCTCTCTCTACTCCATCTAATATACTCCTCCTTCTTTTGTATCCACCCAAAACACAAAAAAGAGTAAGTTAGTAACAAAATCTGACTAGAAAAAGTATCAGGAACATATCGAAATTCTAAAAATGCAAAGACAATAAAAAATAATATCTTTTTTTACATTTTGCTCGAAATCGCTGCTGCCACTGTGCAGCAGTGGTGGTTTCCTAACCACCGCCTTCTATGGCAGCAGCTTGCAACCACTTCCTTATGAAGCGATGGTCCCGTAACCACCACCTTCATAGGGCGGCGATCCCATGACCGCTGCCCCTGTGTAGGGTGACAATCTGTCCTAAATTGTCAAATGGCTCGAAAGCCCTAAAAATGTTTTTAAAATGCTAGAAAACATCATTTTAGATAAAATAAAGTCCTACCCTATGGCCCCCTAGAGACTCATTTAAAAATAGCATTTTTGAAAATAATCCCCCCATGACAAAGATTTCAACATTTCTATATTTTGGATTTAAAAGCGATAAATTGAGAAGAACTAACTCGAAACTTCGCAGTGATGTTTTGCTCTTGGGGGCATGATCACAATCTCACAATGGACGTTTCTATTGTACTCTCGTTGAAAATGGTCAATGTGGGTCCCAGAGCTCAAAAACCACCAAATCGACACGTGTAAATGAATAGTGAAATGAGTTTGTTTTATATATATAGTTTTCTAATTTTTGGATGTCTTTCGTAGGGTTGGAGCATCGACAAAGGTAAGTTCTAAATCCCTGCACAAATGGTAAGTCCCCATTTCATTTTAATTTAGTGTTTATTTTTATTTATTTTATCTATCTGCACTTGAGTCCCCTTTTCATTTTGTAGATAGCGGGAATTTGGATGGCAACATTTTGACACACGAGCGTGTCAGGTATATCTTCTAACTCCCCATTTTGGGACCTGCCATACTCGGATCCACTATTTTACACCTCTTCATGGCTAAGACTCTTCCGAGGGGGCAATATGTATGTACCCAAAATTGTAGGGTACTGCACCACCAAAAAGAGGTTACACATACCCCAATGATGATACAGGTCTCCTCGCAAGGTGTTCAAAATCTAGAAAAGCAGCGAGGCATACGTTTGCGTCCCATGTTCCTTATCTAGCCTCCGCGTACTTTATTTATGTCCTCTTTCCCCCTTTTCCTTGAATTTTGGTCATAAGTGACGAGACCGCCACCCAGGATAGGGTGGCGGTCTTGTAACCACCGCCCTGCATAGGGTGGCAGTCCTGTGCGCATTTTCCATAATGTTCTGACGATCTCATCAAATGTATAATTTAAATATCTATCCGCATTCTTCACCCACTTCAACTTGCATTTATGTTTTGGCCACCCGGTAAATAGTGTTTTCCCTTTGTTTATAGTAAAAGGGATTAATTGGGAGTTATTTTCTAATGAATCCAAATGCTATAAATAAATTGACTTGTTTTCAAACAAATGGCCCTCTCCTTCTCTATTTAATCATTCGGTTTGTTTGAGTCTCTTGTTTAGAGTTCCACTAGTTTCATGTTTTGCATCAATTGTTAGCTTTCCTATGTTGTTTAGAGGTCATTTGATCTTCTTGTTTCATCTTACTTCATTGTTGTTCCATACAATCAGCTTAGCATAGAATAACTTCATTTCCAGATTAGAATCTATTTAGAGTTGGAGGTTTTGTTTTGTCACAAGAGTAGATTCCAGAATTCTCAGTAGATTTGTGTTATATTCCCATAATAAATCCCATTAGGAATTGCATAGTCAAGCTCATTTAACTTGCACTATCCCTCTCTTACTCACATTGTATTCGGTCTATATCCAAAGTTGTCCTTTGTCAAGTACCTTCTTTTATTGATACTATCATAAACACACTTTTCTGGATTCATGAGAACACGAAGGAATGAGGAGATCACACTAAGGGGACAAAGTCACACACAACTGGATTTACCACTTGTTTTGTAAACTCCAAGTTTGAGCTATCAAAGTTCTAGTTAAAATCTACAAATAGAGTAGTAAATTATTTCATTTTAGCGAAAGCTCACTTTCGATATTGGTGGGGAAGATGTGGGGAATGATATTTTATGAGAAACCATGATTCATTCCTCACTTTCGAGGTAGGATTGAGAGTCTTTCGATTAAACTAGTTAGTTATTTAGATATTTAGGATAAACTCACAACTGCATAGGCGAGATAGCTACACCTGAGCTACTTTGCTTGTTTTAATTTTGTTACTAGATTAAATTGTCCATTTTCTGAGTATATTAGAATAGCTTCTCTTTTAATTTAATTAAAATACTTCATCAAAAATGCAAAAATACATGCATAGTATAGATATATCTTTCTTAATAAGCTTATTCATTTCAGTTAAAGTTGAATCATCCTTTGCATGACAATCACGGGACCTAGAGAGCCTAGGGAATATGTGTTTGAACTGATAGTGCCTCAACCAAATCTCCACACAACACTAGCCGATATAGATCAAGACCTTAGGATTTAGGTTTTTCGAACAACAATAAACCTACAAACAATTAGTGTATAGTTTAGAGAGTTGAATATTGAAGACAACAAGGCATACACATTCTGGTCAAATCACCCTAACTATAGACTGCCTTGACAGGATATCCGCATGACCATACAAGAACTCGAAAGAGAACAAATATTTGGTTGCGATCCTTTAGTTCCATAGCCTAATGCAGGAGACCTCCTCATTGACATAGATACTAGCTTACACATTCAAGTTGCCAGAACACCTATAAGGTATTCCAAGGAGATTACACAACTTCTAGCTCTAAACATAGAGGCTGAAAAGGATTACAATTATTGGATAATTAGGAGAAGAGATTGACTCCTCGTATGACCATAAGAGGTCCGCCACAACCATGAACTTACGGTTGTGATCCACAAGTCCCACAACCCAACAGGCCTACGGATCAATCTGAAATTGATGTTGGTTTACGCATACTAATATTTAGATCCTCACCACTTCCACCAAATATCATTACAAAATTATCCGTATTAAATGTAGCATTCAATCAAAGCTAGGGAGTTTTGAATTAGACCAGAGAACCATCCATAGAGCTCTAATAGATCCACTACGCCTCTCTTTACTATTTTCCATGATCTTGTATAGAAATATATATGAATCACCTACAGGCCACTTTCCACGTTTACCACAGCCAATAAATAGGATCTCGGAGAGCTCGACATCGATTGGAGCCTCCGAGCAGCTATTATGTCCAAATGATCCATTACCCCGATCCAAGTTAGGAGAGCCTTCTTTTCCTTAGATTCGTAGATTCCATTATTGGGCATTGAGGATATAATATTTCCCAATTAGCTTGGCCGTATCTCCACATACTCCATCCCCACCAGCTGTCTCGGCATGACCTCGGGAAGTCAAGTACGAAGAAAGGCTACTTGTATATTCTCATGCTCGCATGTCACTTTTCTATCGTGCAGTGCCTCACGGACCCCTCACTCCTCATCATTTTGTTTCTCCTGTAAGATCACCTCCCAAAAAAATATGGCCCAGCCCCCCCACTAAAATCTCCATTTGTTGTGAACACTTTTGGTCCTATAGATTTCAGAGGTATGGATGGATATCCAAATGTTGTGCACCGGATGTTAGAATTAGACTGCCTAAATTTCAAGATAATAATGCTAGTAGTTGTGATGAGCACTTAAAGGTTTTTGTCAATATGATGGAAGAATTTGAAATCAAATTTGAGGATGTGTACATAAAATTGTTTATTCATACTCTAGAGGGAGGATGCACGTGTGTTATAAGTCTTTGTCGGATAACTCAATAGATTCATGGATAGAAATGAAAAATTCTTTTAGATTGTAATATGGGGATAAGACAGATCCCAAGTTCCTTTTGTCCGAATTAGAGAATATCAAGAAGAATCCTAGTGAATATGTTCATGACTTCAATACTAGGTTCAATAATACATTAAATAGGTTCTTGGTTATCCCGAGGCCAAGTTATGTTTCTTGTTTAATAAAATACTTTGATTCTTTTGACAAAAGGCTACCTATTATTTAAGGGACAAGAACACGAGAACATTGAGGTAAAATTTCACCATGGCTTTGCAGATTGAAAATAACATCGAGGTAAATGGCAAGCATCCTAAGAGGGAAGGTATCAATTTGATCAATTTAGATAAGCCTCGGTCGAGTGAGTCTCGTATATATGGAGAAGGTTGTAAAAACTTTTGTCGGAGTTAAAGAAATATCTTACGAGTTACCCAAAGTAGAGAAAGGAATTAGACAAAGTTCCCAACATCATCATAAAGTAGAAGGTCAAGAAATTTTTACAAATCATCCTATAGGTGATTAGAGATCTATTGACAGAGGCAAAGGACCTGTGGGATCAGGAAATAGATAGCCCCAACCCAAGGAAAACAAATTGGTGCCTGATCCTTTAGTTGCTAGAGTTGTTGTTGTTGATGAAGCTCATGAAATTGAGTGATGTGATAGTTGTTTCTTTCCACATGCTCCATGTGATGTTGAAAAGGGAGTTGAGGAAGAAACTGATGATGATGAGACAGATGATGATGCATGCACGATGGATTGCTCTACAAGTTCACAAAGCAAGGAGAAAACACAACTAAGGCGATGAGTGCTAGAACAGCTTAAAGATTTATGGGATTGCATTCACTAGGTATTACCTTTTCCTCCCAATCACACTTCTTAAATTGATATGGTACAAGCTTTTGAGTTTCCTAACAATGATTTTGAGTACTTAAGGGAATTAATGATTAAGAAGTATGATGGAGGAATTCCTTCGAGGAGGATAGGTAATTGTTAATGAGTGATTTGGTTGGCCATGAAAAGAATATAATACCAAAAATTCCAAAGTGCTTACCAAGTATCCCTAAGGAAACCCCAAATAAATATGCATATGGAAAATCCTTTGTCACCCCAAATAAAACTTGTGATGCTCTCCATGCTTAGACTGCAAAAATCCTTTGCCATCGAGATCAATTTTACACCTTCCTCCTAACACTTACTTACCCATATATGTTCCTTGTGACATAGCAAAATCTTGAGTCAAATCAAGATTTATGTTCCTTTATTGAATTTCTTAGAATCCTGAGCATAGAAAGCAGAGCATTCAAATATTTGGGACTTAAAAAAGAAAAGGTCACCTGTGTGGTAAAAATGTAAATAGTGTAGAGGTTCCTCCTTCCATTGAAGAGTTGGAAAAACCCCAAGTACTGGAAGAACTAGGTGAGCCACTGAAGTATATTTGGGAGCTTCATTGGTTGAGTCTCGGCTAAAGGTGGATCCATTTTTCACTACTCTAATTATTAAGTAATGGCTGTTACACAAGTGTATGTTTGATTCTTGAGCATAATAAGATGTTTTACCTCTTGAGGTCATGAATGATTTGGATCTTAAAGTAAAAGCGGCTTATAAGAATTGCACTACCATGGATTCCAGAGAGGTGTCATTTGTTATATGTGTCAAGGGTTTGATGGTGTAACTTGCAGCCTACCGTGCAAGAACTTAAAGCTAGATATTGTTATTTTTGATTACCCTACCAAATGGGGAATGTTGTTATCAATAAAATGGGATGCTAGTCTCGTGTTGAAGTGTGCGAATGGACATGTCTTATGCCACCATAACAATTGATGGCAGCCTTGTGAAGTTACCTAGTGAAAAGAAGATATTATATCTCTGAGGACCCCAACAATGCTTCTTATGAAAAATTGCATGTAGACATTGGTGTTGATAACTCTGTGAGCTATGTTGTTTTCAAGGATTACGAAATTGATCAATGAAGATATCCTGAGTAGGATGATTTTTTTGGGACTTTGATGTTTGAGGCAGCCTTGAGATATGTTGAACAACTTGACATAGACACAAAGGTTAAGCCGAAAAAATTTGGTGAGATAAAGCAACTTGGATGGAGATGAAAAAAATCATATGACCAGTTGTTAAAGATGTATCGAACTACATAGGATGGTCATATCAAGAATCGAAGGCACTTGAAAATTTTCCATGATTGTTTTCTACGAATTATGGCACACACCATTATACAAAGTGTATATTCTTGGTTTCGTTTTTCTTTCTTGTTTTTCTATTTCAGATTCATCCTGGTCCTTAATGCTATTTTTGTTGGTTTCTCGTTTGTTCTAGAAGGTTGGCTTGTGAATTCATTTCCCAATGGTTTATTTTTGGCACTTAGTCTTCTATTTGTTCTTGTGGCAATCACTAGGAGTTCCCATCCCCGAGTCGAAGCCAATGTTGGTGCTCGATTTGATCGTGCCCTAGTTTTCCCTTGAAATTCTTCATTCCGCAGCTCTGTCGTATTTTTATTTCCCGAATGGATGCGTGACAACTCTTTTCTTCATTTGGTTTCCATGATCAGTCCTTTCCTTTGGTTGAGGATCACATTAAGTCCAGATATTGTTTTCTGTTCCTCTGTCCATGAGAAAGAATTTGTAATTTGGGCGTAAATTTGGGTTTTTTCCCTTCCTTCCATTTTTCCACAGTCATGTTTTATTTTCCCTGTCAATTTTTGTCCCAACATCTGTGGAAACATGGTCCTTTTTGATTGGATGTGGCTTCGTAAGAAACTTTGAAACTATAAGGCCCGCTTCAACTCAAGTCTTGTCCACATGGAGGGCCTGAGCTCATTTAAAAATTTTCTTCTTGGTTTTACCTTTTGAATTGCGCCAAGGAGACACGTGGAGGTTTCATTTGGTGCTTCCTGAGACTTAGAAATTTTTTTCATGTGGCCGGTGTAGCTTTGTCAGTTCATGGAAACGTGGAGGGTCGGCACTCATCTGAGGATCCACCTGTATGTCCTACCTTAGCATTTTTTCCAGGGAGACACATGGAGGCTTTCGTTGGCTCCACTCTATACTTAACTTTTCAAGAAAATTTCTAAGGCCTGGGACACGTGGAGGACCTGCTCCTATTTTGGGACCTGTGTCTATAATTTATTTTTGAAGAAGCGCCAAAGGGAAACTTGGATGTTTTCACTGAATCTTCCAATACGTAAACTTTTCAATGGACAAATAAACTTTCTCGGACCACGGGCACGTGGTTCCTTCCACTGGTCCTTATACTCTTTCAACAAATTTTTCAGTGAGACACGTGGTGATCCAGGTGCTTGTTTAGGGTCTTCGCCTTTGGGAACCATATCAAAAGTGCACCAGTGAGACACGTGGAGGCTTCTTCTAGCTCCTTTTATACTGAGGATTTTCAAAGGCCAAAAGGAAATTTTATTGGGTCCATGGCACATGTAAGGCCCATGCTTGTTCGGGAACTTTCCTCTATACCTCTCCTTTTCAATTGCGCAGAGGAAACACGTGGGGTTTCCACTAACTCCTCTTTACACTTGGCCAACTTGGACTCAAAATGTAGGTATGTGGAATAATCCATGCATAGACACTCATTTGTGAGAGGAACGAATGCAGGCATCCATGCGAGGAACTCATTTCCCAAGGTGTGTTCTTGAGGGTGAAAAGGATTACTTGTCGGACCCAAATTATACAAAGCCACTTGAAAATTATTGAAAAGGGATTTCTCACACAATAGAATAAAATGATTAGAAGAACTATCAAAAATTTGGGGCATGGCTTCCCAATAATTAGTCGAGGGTCCGAGAAATGTGATCAGTTCACGATTTTTCCACTCGGACTTCGGGTGTAAATTTGTTAAACATCACTTTACGAGACAAATTCAGTAACAAGTAAAGGATTCCTCGAATATTATTATTTTTGGGGGAAATTTGGGATGAGGAGTGACTAAATTGTATAAATGCAATGAGAATACTCTTACATAGTGTCGAGGTTAACTTTTCTAAGAAAAGTTTGAGAGAAAACATTTTCCCGAGAGGTCATTTGAGAGACAAGTTATTTCCCAATGTTTTTAGTTTCAATCACGTGAAGGTGGTCACAAGTTTATAGCCATTGATGAGCTCTCGAGATTATTTGAGAAACTTTCCCTGTTGATGAATCGATGAACTTTGAATGGCTCTATGTTGCTCATGTGCAATGTTGTGTCTGTTTTGATTTCATAATGTTTTCTAATATTTTTTCTTGTTCCTATTGCAATCTTATGTTTAAATCTCTCTGAGTCACACAAGATATTTTCCGTGTGTCAATATTGTGGCATTTGCAATTTCATTATGAGAATAGCCTTCATCTAGTAAAGAAATAAACAATTTAAAATCACTTTACTCTCACTATGTTGATAAAGATTATTTTTAATCCGATGAGTGTATGTTAGGCGTGACAAACCAGGGGTTGTTAATGTTTAATTGAGTCTTTATCTCGAGCCTTCATGTCGAATTTTTAAATATTTTATGAAACCATGTAGATCGGGCCTCCATTGATGCACACCTTCTGGTTAAAGGAATATTTTGGTTGTTCTGAAGCATTATGTCTGTGAGTCTCTGAATTTTTGTAAAGGCTCTCAAAGATTTGGTATAATCAACTTTATCATGCTTAACTTCCCACCAATAAATTTCAAATAACTATGAATCCTACTTGAAGTACCCCTGTTTACACTATGTATCCACAAATGAACAAATTCTACTACCGAAATATACAGAAACAGGAAGGTTTTAAGTGTCTCTAGTAACTTGAACCTTGTTTTGAAAATATCTCCATTCTTTAGAAGTGACAACTCGTGAGAGTTAGATTGTGGCGTATTGATCATATTTTCTCAAGGTTCCCCTAAAAATTTTGTAAAATAAGGATCTCTTCATGTCCTTCACTAATAGAGGTTACAAAACGAGTCCTCTCACCCTGGTCAAAAGGCACGACCTGAAGTAGTGAGGATGGATAAAATCCCGAGTGAAGGTGCTATCCATTTCTCCGGCGCTCGAGTGACAAAGAGCCAAAAGAATCCCACCCCGAGCTACAAAACGACTCATAATATGATCTGCCTATCTCTAAGTGTCTTGCTAAATCTGTGATGTTGCTCAGCTCCCAAGGGATAATCAATTTGGATACCAACATGTTCCATGCATGAATAAACTTTGTAACTCTTGATAGTCACCATTACTTTTGATAGTCATCACATACTTATCTTTGTCATTTTCTTCCAAACATGTATGAATACCTATCTTTTGCGCATTTCTTTGTATCCCTTGGAACCGAGTTCAAAACTCGTTACGGGATATATTATTTATCTACCACTAAAGATTCTTCATGGGTTTCAAAAGTTTGATTACCAATGGTGAGTTCTTTATCTTTTCTTCAATCCTTAGTTAAATTTGATAGAAATCATAATGGAAAAAAACACAACAAACTTTTTGATAAAAATATAGTATAATTTTATCATTTCTTTCTTTACATTGTAATGGTTTGGTCTTGATTTACTTATCCTTTTAACGATATGTAAAAATATTGAACTATTTTTTATTGCAAAAGCATATTCCTACTTTTTCTCAAAATATTTCTCCAAATTTGGGAGACTTCCCATTCATTATCTGCTCGATCTTTGATCATTTTCATTGTATGATCTTTTGATCTCGGTAGTGTATTTTGTATATATAGCCATAAACTTGAACTAGATTTATCATTCCTGATTGAAAGCTTTGGATATTCATTTGTTACCTTGTCAAAAAATTTGCATATTTACATCTTTATTGAGAACAAGTTTCATTTGTTGATGCTCACTAGGTGCATTTCTACCCTTCCTTCACTACATTTGATAGAGTTCTTACTTTTAGTCTAAAACTCTACAATTTTTATAGACCCTTAGTCATTCAAATAAATTTCCTCTTCAATCATGAGTGCATTCTTTTAAAAGAATTATTGATAATTTCATTTGATTGTTTAAAAGATGATCAATAGACTTAATTTTCTAAGGAAATGGTCAACTCTATTTTTGAAATTCTATATTGAGGGTTTGTTAAAGCTTTTGCTACTTTTCCTTCTTGCTGATAAAGTAATAAGCAACCTATTTTTGCACTTCCTTGATCCATACATGTACTCTTAATTTCCAAATGTATTGATGAGTTATGAAGAAATACTTTTGATTTAAAATACATTTTATAGTAAGTGAGTTAAATTTTCCATTGATATAGTGTGTGCTTAAGAATTTTACAAACCTAACTGTAATTTTATTGACTTCGAGATAGATTTGGAGTCTTATTTGCTTCTTGATTAGTTTTTAGCATTTTTGTAACTGTTGTTTGACAATTCTAGTTGCTTCAAGTATGATGGCTTTCAATACTTGAATATAAATACTCTTTCTTTCTTGATACAAGTATGATTTGGAACTGTAATTTTTATCTCCATTCTATACTTGTACTTTTCTTGTAATGGAAAATTGAAATAAGTTGCTGAGGGAACATTGTAAAATATATTTGAATTTGTACTTTGCTTAGATGTTACTCATTCGGACTACCTCCTTTGTCTTCAAGATTAGTATTTGTATGTGTTATGCAGCATTGTAGTTCCCTGATTTGGAAATTCTATAGAATTAGATTTTGTTTGATGTGTTTGTAGTTGATAATCTCCTTTCTAAGGGATCCTTAAATTCACATTGTTAGCAAAATATTCTAGATCTTTACCTCGTTAGTTATATCTTTGACTATTCAAAGTTTCCTTCATTATTATTTATAGCTTTATTAAAATTATGACATGCCTCTATGGATTATGAGAGCATGTATTAATAAACTCTTCTTGGAGATAATGAAGGAAAAGCACTATTTTGGCTTTGAAAACTTGTTATATAAATTTTATTTTGTACCTTGTTACTATGATTTGAATTTTGTGACCATATGTTATCTAGTTTTTTTGAAAGAAAAATTTTATTCATTACTTGATAATTTGAGTCCAATCCTAGTGTCATAATGAAAATGAAACCCAAAACTCTAACTATTACTTGTAAAAATTCATTTTGATGTCTTTGATTTTATGGAAGTGAACTTTGTACTTGGTTTTTTGTTAATCCACCAAGATAGTTGCATTGCGTACTTTATTTCTTCATCATGAATTGCCTTCTACATCCTTCAATTTGTCACCTTGACTTAGATTGAATTTTGGAAAGTGCATTTAATCATGTCAACAACTTGCTTGCAAGAAGTTGCAATATGCATGGATGATTTGAAAGATGAAAGATAGTGCTCTATACTTTATGATTTTGTAACTCAAATAAGTTTCTTTTATCTGTTTCATAACTCATTTCACATTAGTGCTAGGAAATTCATGATCTTTGAATCTAAATATGTAATTGATTTGAATTGTGGCATTCATTTGCACTTGTGATGTATAGAACCCTCCTTGATGTGTGATCAAAACTATTGCAAAAAGAAGTATGGAAGTTATATGTCATCATTGATAAGATTGTGTTATGATTTTTTTCCATTGACGCATATCCGATGTGTATAAGTACTCTTCTACATCTATGAGTTGCAATATTCTTTTAAAGGATGTTCTTGATGAATCATTTCTTCTTCCTTTCGAACAATCCTTGTACTTTAATTGCATCATAATACATGAATGAAGTTTTCTTCGATGCAACATATACCGCACACTTAAGAAAAATGATAAAAAAAAAAAAGAAATAGACTTTCACTCTCTTATTTTCCATATTGATTTTCTTTTCTTTCTTTTATGCTATGATTTTGAGAATCATGTGAGATTTTGCAAGACAATACTTTCTCAATTTTGTATCATCTACTTTGATGTACCTTATACCTCTTGATTTTAGTAGTTTCAATTGCCTAGAGCTAGTAGCACATGCATGTAGATTTAACCCCGAGCTCAAAATTCGGCAATCTTATGTTTCTCTTTGAGTACACTAATGCAATGGAAAGATGCGAGAGAAGATGAAGATAATGAGATTTAGCTAGAACAATGAAGACCAATAGGAAACCCTAAATCAATGATGGGTTCCTTTTACATTCCCTTGCTTTTAGCTTTATACACATGTATCTCTTATTTTAGTAGTTAGAAGCTACATTGAATTTCCTCAGAATGAATGATATTACTTCGTAATTGATTTGTGTACATCATTTTACTTTCAGTTCTTATGATATGTAATGATTGTATAATGAATTAGACATCTCAAAAAAATACTTATAACACTTAATCATAGGAAATGATCAAATTAACAATACTTGTAACTTAAAAATTAACATCTCGCAACTTGTAATCAGCAACTTTGTTTGTTCTTTATGGGATGTAAAATCCCACATATTCGGTGATGCCCATCTTCATCAAGGCAATTCATTGGTCCTTCGGGAATTTTGTGGTTCCTTACTTAAGTCAAACATTGAATGAAAACATATATGAGGTGTTACATTCTCGTAACAACACACATAGTGTAGATTGCATGTTGTTAATAAATTATCACTTTGAAAACACAATGAAAATTGTATGAATTCCCACTAGTTAGGTCCATCTCAAGAATGCCTTCTATTGAACACAAAGTTTCAAGTTTCCCTTTTCGTAATAGTGTAAAAATGTCTACATTTTTGGTGATCCTATGGGGAAAGCTTCCTACTAGCTTATAAGACCAATTCCTTGCTCTAGTCCATTGGGCATGAAGTCAAAAGCATAAAACCAAAATATGAATATTTTGAAAAAACCAACCTTATGAAAAAAACTAAATATGGGAAAGGATATGGTAAACCAGATCATGTGCATAAATGCACTTATTGAAATTGTAAAGTTACAATGTGCATGAACTGCACTTATTGAAAGGAAATCCTACTCTAACCAGCACTTAAATGATATTTAAAAAAATTCTTGAGAATCAAACCATTCATGGGAATAGGAAGTTCCTCTGTATTGAGCCTTGTAAGATGAAATGCATTGTTCTCTTTACAAGATGAAATCATGTAAGGAACACTCCAGATTATATAAAACTTTGTGTGGTTTCCTAGTTTTGTAGGATTAACATCCCACTTCAACACAATGTCTCCTTCATTTAATATTCTAAACTTAGGTTTTTTATCAAATGTACTCTTGATCTATTTTTGATTCTTCTCCATATTAAAGTGAGCACGATCTCTTAGCTCTTGTATTCCTATAAGTTCTACATAACGAACCTTCATTGGTTGATTCTCAATTACCTCCAACTAATGTAGTAAATCCAATGCATGTAGCTCAATTGAAATATTCATTCTTTCCTCATGAACATAAAAAACTTGTATGGTGAGTTGTAAAATGATATTTTACAATTCACTCTATCATCCCAAAGTGTTGAATTTAATATTAGATACCAAGTTGTTTGGTTGTCCTTGAGTGTTCTTATAATAATCTTGAGTAAATTTTTATTAGTAGATTCATCTAATTCCTTACCTTGTGGGTAATAACTAGATGAAGTACTCAAATAAATACCATGCTTGACAACTAATATGTCACTTTTTTATCCAAGAAAAGTGAAGGCATTATCTTAAATGATAGTAGCTAGAACACAAAATCTACAAACTATACCTTTATAAAAGGATAAAATTGAAGTCTCATTAGCTTCATTGAAGGCCGCCGCTTTAGTGCAACATGTGAAATAATCTATGGCAGTCAATATACACTTGTGTCCTTGAGACAAAAGTGGATTTATCATGTCAATGAAGTCAAGACCCCACTACATGAATTACTAATCCACTGAAATAGGCTACAAAGGCAGTGAAGCTAATCCTTCTTTTTTCCAAAAGAATGCACACTTCTTACATTTTTTAATCCATTCAAAACAATCCTTGAATATGTTGGGCAAACAATAACCAAATTTTATGATCTTAAGAGATGTAGTACATGATAAGAAGTGACCTCCTGTAGGTCCTTCATGAAATTTAGATAATAATTACTACACTCTATCATAATCAACACAACGTAACAAAATTCCATTGATATCCTTTTTAAACAACACACCATCAATAAAATCATAAGGTATGGCTTGTAATCTGAAATACCTTCATTTTTTCTTGTCCATACCTTTTGGATAAGTACTATGATGTAAGTAATTAATAAAATCAATCATCCAAATTGATCCTAGAACCTCAGATTGAGTTCGGTTGCTAATTTTCAGGCTGTAATAATATTTTAGGTCGATAATATAAAAGCGCAACATGTTGTAATGGATGCAATGAGTCGTATCATACGATTTTCCATATCAGCAATCAAATGTTCACATAATCCTTTTCCCCATACTTTTATAGAAACACATATGTCAAAATCATACTCCATAACCTTTATAATCCAAATTACTCATTTCTCATTCAATTCCTTATTCAACGGTAATGCTTTAACACTTGGGTGAGAAACTAGAACATGAATCTTATTATTTGAAAGCATATACTTGAAGTTCTTCAAACCTCTAACTACAACAAGTACTTACTTTGCAATAAAATTTTACCTTGTCTTGTAGTCATGTAAACACTACCCAAAGAAAGTAATGAGTTGTTACGTATTCTCATCATTAACCTGAGTTAATGTGGCTGAAATAGTTTAAGCTCCTACAAGTGTATATATCGTGAAATATTTATCAAAATTGGGATTTTCCAAAGTAGGAAATTGTGAAATATCTGATTTAATAGCTTCAAATAATTTTCTTCCTTTTCTGGTCTAAGAGAATTTTTTCCTCTCTTCAACATAGTTGTTAATGGCTTGAATAATGATACAAAATATGGAACAAATCTTCTAACAAAGTTGATTTTTCTGAGAAAAATTGTAATGCCTTCATATGATGAGGCAGAGATAACTAAAAAATTGCTTCAATTTTGAAAGGATCAATAGCTAAGCCTTTCTTAGAAATAATATGTCCAAGTAATTTACCTCTGTGCATTGAAACAATGGAATTTTTGGGATTCAAAGAGATTCCAAACTGTCTACAAAGCTGAAAAGTCTTTCTTAAATGCATAAGATGATCATAAAAATTCTTTGAAAAATAGTAACATCATCTAAATAAAATAATATGCATTTATTTAAGAGGATGTAGAAAACAATTTTCATTGCATGTTGAAACATTGTACCAGCATTAGAAAAACCAAAAGGCATTCTCTTGTACGCATAAGTACCCCACTTTTTTGTGAAGGTTGTTTTGTATATATCTTTTTCACACACAAGAATCTGATTGTATCCATTGTAACCATCTAATAAGAGCAACCTATGTGAACCTAAAACTATTCTCAAAATTTGATCCATGTTGGGAAATAGATAGTGATATTTTAATGATGTTTTATTAAGATCTCTAAAATCCACACACAACCGAATCGCACCATTATGTTTCCTAATAGGAATAAGATTGGATACCCATCTTGAATGCTTAACTTGAAAGATGACACCTAATTTAATTAAATTTATCAGTTATTTTCTCATTAATGGCTCAATATTGGTATTTATAGGTCTTTGATTCAACCTAGCTGATTTTGAATTTGGTTGTAATTCCATACTATGTTGTGCCAAACTAGGATAAAAACCTTTAAGATCTTGGTATTTCTAAGCCAAAATGTCTTTGAATTATTTTCATAAATTAATAAAAGATTATTTTTAAGCTACGAGAACATACCTTTCCAATGTGTAAATTTTTCCTTCATCAATTGATATCTCTTCATAATTATTAGCATGTTTTGAGATCTTTCCTTTTTCTTTTCTGAGATGATCATTTGAACCAAAAACGTATTCTAAAGTGACAAGTCCTTGAGAAAATTTATTTTTCTTCACTGTACAATCTAGTCACTATATCAATTTTACAATTTTTCTTGGCTAGCTCGTAGAAAATTCAGCTTCTTGCTACTGAGAAATATGCAAATTTGTTTGTCATCTTCAAAAACTTGCTATTTTTCTTGATTATTAGGAATCGAAGGTCTAATTATCAACTTTATATGTGGATTTATTTTCTCCATTTCCAACTGTTCTAGCACTTCAAAGCTAGCACTAAGCATTGCAATTCTATCTGCATGCTTATTTTTCAACTCTTGGGACTGATTGGATATTCAAAACCTAAAAATAATCAATTAAGTCTAAAACTTTATGCTTGTAATATTTCAGCAATGAATTCTTACGAGATGTTATAGTTTTTGAATTGGTTAATAACTAGCTCAGAATTACCATAAACTCGTAACATAACTATTCCTCTCTTTTTGGCCCATTGTAGACCATGAATTAATGCTTCGTATTCAGCTATGTTATAAGTACATGAAAATTATAGACTTAGAGCTGAAAAATACCTTTCATTTGAAGGGGAAGTAAGCATCAAACCTGCACCTTTTCCTTTCTTGTTCTTTTCTCCATTAAAATGAAGCTTCCATAAGCCTTCTGCTATATTTTCTATTTTGGATAATAAGAGAATAGGTGTATTTTCTTCATGTAAATAGTAAACATTGAATAATCCTTCTTCTACTTCCTTGTAAGGATCATAAGCATGTTCTTCTCGAATTTTTCACCCTTAAAAAAGTTTGAAACACCATCTAATGCATAAATCTTTGTTGTGACATCAAAATAAATATGGTCTATGCTTGTATAATTTGCTACAACATTTTAAGCACGAGTCTCAATATGAAATCTAGCCAAAATATTTGAATTAATCTGTAACTTTAGTTCGATACCTCGAAGTGAAGAAAAAAATGATCATTTAGAAGATAGATAACCTCCTATATTTGTTGTAAAATATCTTGATAAGAAAAGAGTATAGTAGGAGATAGGTCTACAACAGTTACATCTTGTAAAATTGAAACATTGGGACAAACATGTAATTTTACCTATAAACTTTTTATGATACCAACTATGTTGGTTGTTGTTCCATCTAGCTGCAATACACTCTTTTTGTTAATTCATATTACATGTCTAATTTTTCCACAAATACTTTAGGCATTACTTGTGCTACTTGCACCACTCTTAACCATGCGGTTGTGAACTAAATGGTCACTAATAAGTAGAGCAAGATATAAAGGAGGTGGATTTTTAGTATCATGAGCATTCAGTAATTTGTGTACCATCCACTTATCCTCTTACATATGATCTTGCTCAATTGCACCAATAACCATATCAATTTTTTGAGCTTCTTTTTCTGCTGGTTTTGAAGAAATATGCAACTTAGCAAGCTCATGAGCAAGTAACTCTTTTTATCCTGAAATACTTAAACCATCCAATAATGAAATATGAATTTTGTGTCCCACTTTTGGACATCAATATTTTAGCTAGTAAACAAAATTAAAAAAAGAAAATGAAATAGTTTTGGAATAAGCTTTAAAAAAAAATTGACTTTGTTTCTGAAAGTAAAAACTACAAAAAAGTGGGAACTTTATGAAATTTGAGGTATGACAAAAATAACTGAAATCTAGCGATCTTTATAAATTTGAGGTATGAATAACTTTTCTACGATGCAACATTTTTGTTGATCTTTAAGGGATGAACTTGCTTGCTTTATTTTTTGAGATGTAACAAGATCTGCTTGTTATTTTTTCAAGTAACTATGGGAAAAACACATCTTTTTGGTTGTTTATCTTCATCTTGAGAATTTTTATAAGACCTAGTTGTAACATGCAATAAAATATTCCTCTCAAAAAATTACTAAGTTTTGTTCTGTATTTTTTTTTCTCGAGTGTCTTGCTTCCCATCCTTCATTTGTGGCATGAATAATGTTTCAAATTAAGGTTGTTTAATAAGGATCAAATTCAATAATGCATTTGGAAAATTAGCAGTCAAATGAGGCTAATTGCAAGGTGAACACCATTGTTTTGAATCCATGTAGACCGGTACAAGGGCACTAGATGTGCTAGCAGCTTCAATATCAATTTGTCTTTGTTGATAATGCTTCCTATGGTTCCAATTTTATTGGTATGGTTTCCTTTTCTACTAAGAACATGCTTGAAGTCCTAAAAGGTTGAGCTAACTCTTTCTTTAATGTTGTAATCTCATTTCCATAAGTCTAAAAAGTCTTATATATGTCATCTCGAGGAGCCAAAATAACACGATCTATTATTGTAAAAGGTTGTGGAATCGGTGCTAGATCTGTAATAATAGGCATTAAGGGCCTAAGAGCCAATTTACCAGCTTGAATGAGGTTGTTTTCAGCTCTAATAGTGATATCATAAGATTCTGGAAGTGTAGTTCCTCCCATGGGATAGTATCATGGTTGAAATATCACTTTTAAGGCTCTAAGATAGTATCAAAATGCATGATCAACTTGAGGCTTAGTAGTGGCTGGAATTATTTCCCATGTTCTTGGAAAATTGATGTTAAAACTAGCCATAAATTCATGAGGAGCACACTTAATCGTTCTAATAGTTGTTGTATGAGAGATATATGATCTAAATTATCTTGAAATTATTTAAGTAACTAATTTCCTAATTCATCCCAAGTTTTTATAGTTCCTACTAATAGGGTATTATACCATTTCAAGGCTTTTCCTTTAAATGATGTACCTAAAAGTATTAAAGCTACTTTTTTCGGAGAGTAATATTATGAATTGAACAAAGGGTTACAATGTCTTTAATATGTTAAACAAGGGTAACATGATTTTCACTAATAAATGAGGGTAAACCTTTTAGGGTAGCAATAGGTATGTCATGATAAACAAGAATTACTAAGGGGATACCAGTATTAAAAGGTACAAAAATTCTCGGTGGTTTTTAAGCCATGGGAATCACTGGGATTTTAACAACAAGATTGATACATGGTGAAGCAAGTGGAAGAGCATTGCCAATCTTGGGTCTTTTATAGGGTAAGGTATTTCCAAATATGATTCTTCTTATTGAATTTAAAGGAAAAGAAACAAAACTACAAGGAATTCCTCTTACTATTGATCTTGTAGTCACCTTCGGCATGGAACATGCTACAAAACTAGTCTGAAATCAACCTTACGAAGTCACCAAATAATTTATTTTGATTTTCAATGGATTTTTGAAGATTTGTCCTTCAAAAAGTGTTGTTTCTTTGCTTTAAATTTATTTCAAATCACTACAAATACAATGTAATTTTGATTCGTGGTCCCACATTACATGCCAAAGCTGTTATCTCTTAGAACTGCACCCTAGTTAGGGATAAAAATAGGGTTTCTAATCTTGTTCTTCCATCCTTCGCAAATACAATGGAAACACCTCGGGATATGGGTATCCCTATCTTTTGGTGAATCTATGAGATTAAAATGAAGGTTCCTTATTGATTTATCCTAAACTATTTTTTTGGAGGGTTTTCGGGGTAAAAGATGGTTGTAACTGAATTTAAAACGAGGTGATACACCAAAATTATTGAGGTCTTTAACTAAGTACATGCACAATATTCCAAGAAAAAATTAAAGGAGTACGAACCAATGGGTCTAAGCTAAATCCCAAGGAAAAATACTTATGTTTTGATGAATAAATCACAACAACACAATAAGTTAACATGCACAATAAGACTATATAAAAAAACACCAAATTTGCAGCAAGGTAAAATAATTAATTTAGGGAATTAAAATTCATGAGATATAATAGAAATATATACACCACTACAAATAATTGGAAATGCATTAACATGTTCTCATTCAAGGGGTAAAACCTGCAATAAATTGCTTCAACACTCCTACATCAAAAATTACTCATTGTGCTTTACCAATGCACACAATATATAGAAAAATAATTCACCCAACCCTCCCAAAAATAGGCTGCAAGTATGAAATCGCCCATGCATGATAATTTTAGCCTTTATCATGAATAAATAAAGGAATAAAATAGACATGATGTTTACAATGAGACAATAATAGCCATTAGTTCCAAAAATACACTTTACTCAAAGTGTAGTTGATTGCTTTAATTCTGAAAATAATAGAGAAACTTGGGTGAATATTTTGGCTAATAATAGCCCTTGCTTGATGTACAAGTCTCATTTTGAAAGTGCATGATCTTTTTCTTCTTCTCTATTATTTCCTCTTGTGATGACAAGAAAAAATTACATTTTTGCAAAAATAATGCCTTTAATTTCTTTTACTTAGTAAAATCATTCAACTCCACCTATGGGGACCACTTATGCACATGTGTAAAATAATATCCTCTCCTTTTGTGAAAAATAAGGTAATGTTTCAAAAAGATAAGGTAAGGTGCTCCTCTATTGACTCGACATAGATACTTGATTCAATAATCATGGGGCTTGATTAGATAATGATCACCTTAAATTTTGACCCTTGGCATACATGGATAAGACCTTAGTCTAAGGCTATCAAATATTTATCATTCAGTTAGTCTTGCCCCTTTGTTGACTAACACATGATTTGGGCTTCCTTTTATTTATCATTACATAACTATGATGGTGTCAGCCTTTGAATAATCTTTGGCATAATAATACTTAGACCTTAGTAAGGTCTATGTAATGATAAATAGTTTATTGGGGCTTGCCTCCCTCCCATGATGACTCAACCCTTTTCTTGTTGGTGGCATTGTAACCATGGTGGTTTGTATCAAAGTTAGCGATTTGATTTTGATCATTAATATTTTTATTTTCTTGATCTACAACATTAATTTTTAACTCTTCTGTATGAGTTATGCTAACTATGGTAGTTGTGTTTGCATTGAATAGGAAAATTTGATCATGGTCGTCGATCTTTGTACTTTCTTGATCTCCATCGTCGATTCTTTAACTTTGTCTACAGTGGGCTAGAAGGTAGTTGAAATCTTGATGGAAACTTTTTTTTTTTTACTATTTCAATCTTTTCCATTGAAACCTAACCCATTTGTGAGGATAGGTTTATGGTTGATTTTAGTTGTGGTAAAATAATTCAAACCCTATCGGTTTTCTTTATTTGGACTTGAAAGTTTTTGGGTGAAGCCCTAGAAAAAAATTTAGTGGCCTCTATTTTTTCTCCTCGTGATCTCTAATCTATGCATGTTTTGGTCTTGTGATGATCTACGAGGTTAGATATTCAGTCTTCTGGCATTTTTACTCTTAATTTGATCTCTATGTAATATTTTTGGTTGTGGCTGCCACTATTATTGCGATATTGAAGCTCAAAACTTTGTTATTTTTCTTTGTGGCTTCCTTATGGGTATAAATCTAGGTTCTTTGTTATTTTTAAAGTCATTAGGCTCTCGAGAATTTATTTCTTCCATTGTCTTATTTATTTTAAGGTTAAAGCTCCATCAAAACTACCTCCGAGAGGTTCCATGCATGAATCAACTCTATAAGTCTTGATAGTTTCCATTACTTTTGAAGGTGAGATTTCATTCCTAAATCATTTTAAACCTGTCACATACTTATATTTGTTATTTTTCTTCCAAACATGCAATGATACTTGTCGTTTTCCGCATTTCTTTGTTTCCCTTTGCAACCTAAGTTCATAACTAATTCTGGGCTCTTATTATTACTCTTCCATTAAAGATTCTTCATGGGTTTTGAAATCTCGATCACCAATGGTGAGTTTTTCATTTAATCTTCAATCCTTAGTGAAATTTGATAGAAACCATAATGATTGGAAAAAGAAGAATTTCTTGATGAAAAATATATTTTAAAGGCTTTCTTTGTCATTTCATGCTTTACATTGTGATTGTTTGGTCTTATTTTACTTATCCTTTTAAGGATACATAAAAATATGGAACTATGTTGTTGACTATAAAAGCATATTCCTACTAATCAAAATATTTCTACAAAACATGGAGAAACTTTTGAGTCATTATCTTGTTGAACTTATATGAGATTGGAAAAACTTGGAGAAACTTTCTACAAAAAAATTCTTTATATGATCTTGTGAGCCTTAAAATTGATCTGGGTAGTGTATTTTGTAGATATCTCCATAAATGGGAACTAGGTTTATTATTGTTGATTGAAATATTTGGAGATTTATCTATTATGTTGCCAAAACTATTTACATATTTACATCTTTACTAAGAAAAAGTTTCAGTTGTTAATGCTCACTAGGTTGCATTTGTACCACTGCCTTCACTACATTTGATAGAAGTGTTGCTTCTATTTTGAAACTTTGTAGTTTTGATAGACACTTAGTCATCCAAAAAAATCCTCTTCAATCATGAATGCATTCTTTTAAAATAATGAATGATAATTTCATTTGAATGTTTGAAAGAAGATACGTAGACTTAAGTTGATAAGGAAATAGTCAAATCTATTTATGAAATTCTATATTGAGGGTTTGGATAAGCTTCTGCTACTTTTTCCTTCTTGCAATCTGCAATAAGCAACCTACTTTTTTAATTCGTTGATCCATACTGTACTCTAATTTCAAATGTATTGATGAGTTATTATGAAGCATTTCTTTTTATTTAAAATAAATTTATGGTATGGCACTTAAAGCTTCAATTGATATAGTGTGTTCTACAAAATTTTGCAATCCTAATTGCACTTTTTTACTGACTTTTGATAGATTTGGAGTTTTATCTACTTCTTGAGTAGTTTTACAATTGTTGCAACTCTTGTTTGACAATGTTGGTTACTTCTTATGATGGCTTTAGAATAATTTAATATACATACTTTTTCTTTCTTGATACGGGTATGATTTATAGCTTTTTGTATTTTTCATCTCCATTTGGTACTGTACATTATTTATAAGGAAAAGTGAAACAAGTTTCATGAGGGAACATTGTAAACTATATTTGATTTTGTAATCTGTTTAGATGCTACTCATTCAGAGTGTCTCCTTTATCTTCAAGATCGGTAATTGTTTGTGCCATGCAAAAATGTAGGTCCCTTATTTGGAAAGTCTATAGAAGTAGATTTTGTTTGAAGTGTCGTAATTAATGATCTGATTTCTAAGGGATCCTTAAATTCACATTGTTCGTAAAATATTATGGAGCATTACCTATGTTAGTTGTATCTTTGGCTATTTAAAGTTTCCTTCATTCTTCTTTGTAACTTTATTACACTTATACCATGCCTCTATGGATTTTGAGAGCATGTATTAATACACTCCTCTTGGAGATAATGAAGGAGAAACACTCTTTTGGCTCTGACAACTTGTTGTTATATAAGTTTTATCTTGTTCCTTTGTTGTCATGATTTGAATTTTCGACCACATGTTATCTACTTTATTTCAAAGACAAAAGTGTCTTCATTACTTGATACTTTGAGTCTGGTCCTAGTTTCACAATGAAAATGAAACCTAAAACTCTTACTTTTACTTACAAAAGTTCATTTTGATCTCTTTGCTTTTGTGGAAGTGAACTCTTGTACTTGATATTTTGTTCATCCACCACGATAGTTGCATTTTTTGTACTTTATTTTTTCATCTTGAATCACCTTTTGTATCGTTCACTTGGTCACCTTGACTTGGATTGAAATTTTCATTCTGCATTTATTCATGTCAATAACTTGTGTGTAAGAATTTGCAATATGTATGGATGATTTAAAAGATGAAAGATAGTGCTCTGTACTTTATGATTGTGTAACTCAAATAAGTTTCTTTTTTGTTTCATAACTCCTTTCAAATTAGTGCTTGGTAGTTCCTGAGCTTTGAATCTAAATATGTAATTGGTTTGCATTGTGGCATTCACTGGCACTTGTGATGTATTCATGCCTCCTTGATGTGTGATAAAAAATTTGCAAAAGAAGTTTGAAAGCTATACCTCATCATTGATAAGCTTACACTATGTTTTTTTCCTTTGAGACATATCCGATCACGTGTAAGTACTTTTCCACATCAATGAGTTTCCAATATTCTTTTAATGGATGTTATTAATGAATCATTTCTTTATATTTTCAAAATTCCTTGTACTTGGATTTCATCATAGTGCATGAATGATGTTTACTTCTACTACAACATATACGTGCACACTTAAGATAAATGTTAGAAAATAAATAGGCCTTATCTTCTCTTGTTTTCCATAGTGATTTTCGTTTCTTTCTTTTCTTTTTTGATTTTGAGTATCATATGTGATTCGCAAGACAATAATTTATCAATTTTGTATCATCTAATTTGATGTACCTTATGTCTCTTGATTTTAGGAGATTCATTTGACTCAAGCTAGTAGCACAGGCATGTAGATTTAACCCTAAGCTCAAAATTTTACAATCTTATCTTTCTCTTTTAGGTACTGATGATGCGATGGAAAGATATAGAGAAGATGAAGATATGAAGGCGAGGGTTGAAAAATGAAGACCAAGAGGAAACCCAGAAGGCAATGATGGGTTCTTTCTACATTCCCTTTCTTTAAGCTTTACAAACATGTATCTCTTATTCCAGGTAGTTATAATTTACATCACACGAATTATGTGGAAAGCATTGAATTTCCCCATGAATAAATGGTATTACTTCTATAACTTAGTTGCGTACTTCCTTTTACTTTCATCTCTTATGATATGTAATGATTGTAAAATGAATTAAAAACTCAATAACATACTTAATAACACTTAATCATAGGAAATGATCAAATTGAAAATACCTGTAACTTAATAATTAACATCTCGACCTGCAATCAGCAACTTTGTTTATTGTTATGGGATGTAAAATCCCACATATCATGTGATTCCTTCCTTCATCAAGGAAATGCATTGGTCCTTCGGGGATTTTGTGTTTCCTTGCTAAAGATGAACATGGAATGGAAATATATGTGAGGTGTTACATTTGTAACAGCACACATAGCTATAGATTGCATGTTGTTAATCAACTACTGCAACTAAAAACACAAAGAAAACTATATGACTTCCCACTAGCTAGGTCCATCTTATCAATGCCTTCCATAAAAAAAAAAGTTTAGAGTTTCCCTTTTTTCAAGGGTGAAAAAATGTCAACGAGGTTGTAGTGTGTGTTTATTTATTTATTTCTCTTGCAAAGATCCAACCATAATCTGGTTGTGGGTGTTAGTTTGATCACATTGTCTTGAGTTGAATCATTTGGTTAAATCCATTTTGGATTGATATAGGGTGTAAATGAAATTGTATACAAACACGCACGCACGCACGCACACACGCACGCGCATGCTTGCGCTGCACACACACACACACACACACACACACACACTAACCGGTTGCAATTCTTTCTATGCTACCATCACTTGGTTACACCGCCAACACTAATTTCTCTAAACTGGTGAATTTAATATAAACATATATACAAATATATATTATCAAATATATACATTTGCATACATTTTTATCAAATTTCACATATTCTACATCCTCAATTACATTGGTTTCATGTGATTTTAATGTGACTAACTTTAAAAATCTGAAATTATGAAAGCGTAACCATGTTTCACATACCGATGTCGGTTTTTGTTCTAACGACAGTTGTTCACCGACCGTCATCGGTCACTGTGGAAAACATTTTTTTTTAATGGATATGTATAAACATATATATATATATATATAGATATATATATATATATATATATATATATATATATATATATATATATATATATATATATATATATATATATATATATATATATATATATATATATATATATATATATATATAAACAAATTTCTAACCTATTGGTTGAATTTAATAGAATACATAAATGGATATAACTTCTTTATTTATTAAGAGAACCAAATGTATATATTTTCCTTATAACATTGTTGTATCAACTATATCAACAACACTAAATCACACCATTTTACATACTTAGTTGAAAGAGAAGGAAAATTATAAACATAACTCAATGTAAGTTTATTTTTCTTTTACCACCAAGATTGAAAAGCTTACTTTAAAAGAGAAATAAACATATATTTCCAATGCAAGAAAAATGTTTACAAAATGAAGTCACAACACAACTTTTGATTTAATTCTAGATTTGAAAAGAGCTACAGTTCCATTTAAAATACAACTTACAAGTTCTTCTTTCAACCATTTACATTACATAGTTTGAAAATCAATTTACAAGAAATCACTTTAAAATACAAGAGTACAAAATCCCTCCACTCAAAGGTGGAGACAACATGATAAAATTTTACAAAAAAACTATTTCATTTTCATCAACTCAAAGTCTTCATCCCAAGAACTACATGCAACTGCAAATATTTTCTTCATCTTCAAATCACAACCACAAGGAAGGGAGCATAGGAAACACTCACCTCAACCCTTATTCCAATGAGAAGGTGAAGCCACCCTTCTCATTGGCCCCGAGCCCCAACAATGGAGAAATAGGGAATGTTTACAACCATGGAAACTCTTTACAAATGCTTCCACAATACATACATTCATTCCAATAAAAATTGAACACATACAAGTATAACAATGGTAATAACAACAATATATAATTTTGGATCAGATAGGCTTAAAATCTAAGCCAAGGGAGAAGAGAAATATGGGAACCATCTCCATTTACCTCCAAAGTGAAATAGGAGGTCCACTCAAATCTCCTCCAAGTGCACATCACAAACACTCAAACATATCCTTATCTCTCCTATTTTCAAAGTATACAAAATGTAACAATATTGTCATTTTCTCTCCCTATATGTGGAACACCCTACTCAAACTCCCTCCATAATACCTCACAACTCCCTTTTCCCTTCCCAATGGTCTTATTTTCCTTCTCCCCACACCTTTCTTAAGGTCATACTAACCCAAATTCAAAACAACAAAAACATTCATTCATTTTACAATACAACACACAACAAGTAAAATAAAATGTAAAGGTATAGACCATACCTTGCCATTGCAAGAAACTTCAAACCTCAAGCATCAAAATTCAAGATTCTTACAATTCCAAGCCATTCCAAAAAAAAATCCTAAGCTCCAAACAAGTAACTCAAGCCAAAATCCAAAAATATTCAAGTGTGCAACTAAACCAAGTAACCCTCAAAACTCCAAAATAACTCACATAAATAGAAAATGAGGAGATAATGGTGAGTTGGCTCCATGTAGGATGCCACATCACTTCTCCTCCAATCCACCTCACCAAGTCAAACACAAAGACCAAGACTCATAAATGGGTGGGTGAGGATATGAAAATTTTCCTTCAACACACAAACCACTACTCCATACTTCTAAGGAAACAATTAAGAGGGTTTGTAAGAAAGTGCAATTAATCACCTCTTTTTCCTTTAAAAACACATAATGAGGGATAAAATTAACCCCTCACATCATAGGTATGGTTGGTAGGAAATTTTAAGAGGTATGGGACAAATTTAACTTTTCCTGAAGCCTCCAAAAGTGGCTCCAAAGTAAAAATTCGAGATTTGAAGGATGTGGTTGAGTAAAAACTCAAAATGAAATGAAATTCATCGAAAATTAATAAGGTAACAAGTAATATCTACCAAAATTAATTCCCACATAGTCACATCCCAACTTAGGATAATCAACATGATCAATTAGCTAAACAAGAGCACATCAATAAGTAATAATAAAGTGATTATAGATTACAATAAAATAAATCACATACTCAACAAAATAAATAAAATGAAAGAGGTTAAAGCAACACACAATGCCATGGTCACATTTGAGGTCACCCCCATGGGAACCTCTTAACAGGATCAAAAATAACACAACAATATACAGGAACACAAAGCTGCGAAAGTGAACCTTGTTACAAACATCTTATATTCTTCCATGGTTAGCCTCCTAGCCCCTTCTTGTTTATTGTGATATAATTTTCCTCCAAGCAACCAAAACAATACCTCTTTATCCCTCATGGACATATCAATTACATCAAGAAATAAAACACATTCATGTCTATCGATCAACATCACTCGTATAACGTAGCTAAATCATCGTTAAAGCTAAGAAAATCTATTAATTGTTTATGATTTCTAAACATACCAGTTCTAACATTTCATCAACATCAATCATATCACAACACTAGCTCGATCATCTAAACAAAATCAATACATCAAGAATCCAAAGTGTCGATATATGATAAAGTAACAATGCTTGGCCATCATTAGTAAAGAAATATCTATCAATGCCTCTAAGTCCATACAATCTACAAAATGAGTCACAACATATCGATAATATAAAATTCCGCACTTTCTATCAAAATGCTAACAAAAATATAATAATAATTTCCATGTCTCTAATAAAAAATAATCAAAATCATAGTCCAATAAGTGTCGAAGAGAAGTGGGCATTACAAACAATTATCGGAGTTAATATTTTGGAATACATAGCAATCAATCACAAAGACTTATAATTTGATTAGATATATTGCTCGATTTTTGTGTTCTAGTAAAGTGAATGGGCATATTAGTTTAACATATTATAATAGTACGTGTCCAAACATTAGGGAGATGGTAAACTAGAATGAACCATTACACCGAAATTCAAGGCATTAGTTAAATCTTCACATGATGATCATAACATCCCACAACGCTTTCGTAGCCTAGACCTCGATCTAGATTTACGCATGTATAGCGGGACCACACCATGCCCTATATGAGACCTAATAAAACACTGCAATGTTGGTGTATCCACCGTGTCGGGACTCAAACACGGGTGGTTTTCGTAAGCGACCACAAACCAAACACACAAGACAACATAGAAAAATACAGGATAATTTTTTTTGACTTGTTCGAAGTATAAAACGACACTACAAGTGGTCACAATGGCTACAAATAAATATTTGAATAGCTTGAGATAATGATGACCACATAGACAACAAGAAAACAACCAACACCAATCAAGAACAAATCACTTTTCTCTTTGACAAGGCACCATGAAAAAGTCCAACCACAATACATAGTCATAGTTAAGTACACCCCACGGTGTAAAATCCTTTAAGGTTATGTATTCACTGAAAACATATTTCAAGACCAGACTTTACGACCTAGAAGATTCATGTTTTATTCAAGCAATCTTCCTAACAAAGGTGAACTTCTTTCTTTTATACTGAAGACTAGTTATCTTAAGATCAAGTTTCTTGAATGAGGATCATCTTAAAGACTGGAAAAACTAGCTTAATTCGCTTGATCAAAAGGGACACCTTCCATCTCTCACAAGGTTGCTTATTCATACCCAAGCTACTGAATCTTGATTCATACCTCCATTGCACAAGGTGACGAGCATAAGCTCTAACTAAAGTGGAGTGCCATTAAGGTTCGGAACCACAACTTCCTTGAGTAAGGATCAACAACTAACCACGCTTAAAAGAAGATAACAATGTGAAAATCCAATGGTTAGGTTGATAAATTCAAATTTATTTCATCATCCCGATCTCTTTAGTTATTAACCGATATTTTAGCGAGACTTATGTGTTCAACTGGATTGTATAAAATCTTCATTTAGGATTCTCTTGATTAAATTTGTCAAAGGATACACATGGGGTTCCCATAATGGAAGCATAAGAATTAATGCATTCTTATTCAAACTCCCTAAGATCTAACTATATCCCCAAAGCCAACAATGATCTTACTTTTGTTTTAAATTACTTAACGTTTCAAAACAAAGTGAGGATAAATTTTAATCCGTAACTTAAGGTTTGTGAGGGTAAACTCTTTTACATCAGTAGATAACTCCTATTTTTCCAATTAAAGACTCTTAATTTTATCTACAAACTCAAAACTTCATTATTATATTATTTATTTTTTCACCTATGTATTCATTTTATCTTATTTTTGATTAACTTTAGAAAAAGGATTTCCAACCCACTAAAATATACCTAGAATAGCACTGATGCCAAGACCATGGAGGGTTATTAAACAAGAAAGTTTTATGACTCGAAAGAAGAAATTACCATTACTTATCGAGAAAACTAAACACGGGTATAACATTTCTATTCAACATGGCACACAAACCAAAGGTGACAAAAGATTCGATTGAAATTTCATGTGAGAAAGGAGGTAACAAAATTGGTCAAGCCATGCTACAACATTTTCATGACTGATATAATATCACAAAAGAATACTCATAACAAGGTGGTGATTAAATTTTATTCCTCACAATAATGTTTTCAAGTTTTGTTACAAATGGTTAGACAACCTTTCATCATAAAAAGATAGAAAAATCCAAGGCAAGAGGTCTTCTAAACTCCTCTACAAGCACCAATCCAAGATTTACAGTACATTAAACATTCATACAAGGGACTTCATAAATCAATCCGATGCAACCTTTATCAATCTTTCCTTTTATCTACTCGCAAAATCCATCTGCACAAGTATTAACTTGAGTCAGTTCATGAGAACTGAGCATGATAAGGCTACACATTGAAATAGTATGCTAACATTTAACAATATCATGAAAGGAATGTTCTATTTCAAGAAATGGATCAAAGCACAAACCACTAATCAAAATTCTTCACATGAGATAAAAATTTTCACCAACCAACAAGAAGGAAGTCAAATATTCCAGTTAAGAACAATATCTCAACTAACCAAGGCAAGACCGTAGATTTATAAGTTAGGAACAAAAGTCAAGAGTATTGGGATTTCAATCATGTAATCCTATAGATAACGTAATTGAAATATAATACTCAAACCATCCATCACTAAAAATATTAGAGAAGCCGAAAACATATTACTTACAATCAAAGACACAAAACAGAAATAAATAAGTCAATCCTTAGATAGGAGGGAGGTTTCATTGGCCTAAAAGCTAGAGAAACCAAACAAGTGTATGAAGGGAAAACCATCATGTGATCAAAGGAGATGAAAAATAAAGTTCAACCCAAAAACTATATTCTCTCATTGAAAAGAGACTCCACAAGGTAAGGATAAAATAAGAATGGTAGCTAACAAAACCCAAAATGGGCATTATTCAACATCCAAGTTACTTAATAAACAAAGCATGGGGTAGCGAAAATCCTCCTAGATTTAAGGTATGTTTAAGCTGAGATTAGCATTTAAACATCCTTCCGGGTTTCATAGCATTATGGGTTTGTAACCCTCCTTAAAAACAATCTATAGTTTCAGTCTAAACAAGAAGTTTACCACCTCCTCCTTACAAGATCTTTTAAAAGTAATACTTGTTAACATAATCAAAACCACTCTTCAAATGCATTTAAATGAGTCACAAAATCCATTATTCTAACAACAAACCCCATCATAATCGTCAACTTATCTAATTAATATAAAGGAAAAGTAACCCCAAATGTCATTAATAATTTTTACAATTTTCCGACATAGGCCAACAATGTATTTATATAAATATATTCCATTCGTAACCTCATGACTATCCTCATAACGTATCATCAAATGTCATGAGTTAACAAGATTCCTATTTCAATAATGACTATAGTCATCCCAAACACATTTCGAATTCTAAATCCAACACAAAGGTTTGGTCATAAACTTATGACCATTAATAATACGTTCACTAATGATTCACATATTATCAATAACCTCTCAGCAAGGAATAATTTGACCAAGTTAAGGTAAGAGTAATTATAATAGGGCCAGGGTTACGAAGCTCCCCTTCCAAAGACATCAATCCAATCTAATAGAGGAGACCACTCAAAGCAGAGAAAACCCAAGTACCCGGTCGATCCAATCATGGTTCCCAAAATAAATATGACATCACATTCAAGATCGAAACTTAGAAAAGTTTTAGAATGAAAATATTAATTGATCAAAGAGGCTACAAAAGTCATATAGGTTACATGATGTAAATTATAATGCACCCACAGCCAATTCAAAGATTCGGTATGCAAACATATGAAATGAAAACCTCAAAAGAATAAACATATTGATAGATCTTCCCAAATGATTTTGGGTTTAGATCATAGTAACTATCTCCAGGGTAGAGATAAGGGTCCATAAATATCCCCAATAAAAGTATCATAATCAGAGATCTGGGGACGAAATCCAAAACCGACAATATCATATATATCTGCAATCTGATTACATTAAACGAAGTCATAATACGGAAACAATTAGTAAACAAGTCTGATAATATATGTTATTCGAGTTCAAATCCAAGGGATTCGATACATGTTAGGTAATACACCATCGATACCCCAGTCTCTATAATGCCTTACCATGAGTTGTATTCCACTGTTAAATAAATAGTGTCGAAAACCAAATACAAGAAGATATAACCTATATACATGAATATATATTTTATATTATTATGAATTAGCTTCCTACGACCTCATTGAGACCCAAACTAGAAGCCTTTGACCATCCAAAATAAGAAGAAGACTAAGAAATGATGGCATAATGATAATATCGTGGTAGGAGTGGGCATAATAAGCCAACACCAGTTAAATTCCCATTACTTTTGGATCCATGAAAATACAAAACCACGAAGTCTCCTTCCCATTGATAACGAAACCCACTTCACAGTCGACATAGTAACCTTGCATTGTTATTATAACCATGAAGTGTATAAGATTTCAACAACAAACCGAGCAACCGAATACCAACCAACTAAGGATCTCATTTATAGACGACATATTTGGCACATAAACTGGATTAACCATAACAGTTATGTTCTTACAAAATAGGTGACAAAATTTCCCACAAATTCTTACCAGTTGGGCCTTATATTTGGCATGACTTCCAAAACCCAAAATGGGGTTCAAATCCACGTCATTTGGCCAGATCAAGTTTTCCATAGATCAAAAAGATGATACAACTGTAACTTGTTCATCGAGCAAGGAGGATAGAAGAGAAAATATATAAGATTTTCCTTCTTCCTGTAGTAGGTAGCAAAGATACCCACAATCATTTTCAAGAGTTTGAACCCCAAATACAAGCCAACCAACAATACCCACAAAGCATAGTAACAGAAGATAGGCTATCAATATACCTTGATTGAATTAGGGGCGGTAGCCTAAAGCTTACTAATAGAAACCCATTTCTAGACGCCATTTCAGGGAGGAGAACCATTCATTTCATGGAATTATAAAAAGGTAGCAAAACATTGCAAGGGTTAGACTTAACATGCCTGATTTCTAGTTTCTACCAGCCGCAAGGACACCTCCTAAACTAGCAACAACTACCTACAGGTCCAAATTCCTCTCTTCTACTGGCTGAGCGTCCCCACTTCATTCCAAGATCATCCGGGAGGCATAGGCACGAGAGGACAAGCCAACAGAAGGCCAAGAAAACAACGATGACTTAATTTTAGGGAGCTCCACACATTCTTCCACAATAACACCTACGGCCAGGACCAACAAAGGCCTATGCAGTCAAACAAAAGCTAGGGCAGAGATAATTAATAGAATAACTAATACAAGCTACGCCACCACCAAAGTTTATTTTTCGTGAGCAGGTGAAAAACAAGGAACTAGAGTAGAACATTTAATAAAAAAATCAATTTAAGAGCAGATGGCCATCACTCACCCACTTTCCAGCAAAAGCATTAATTTTATTAAATACGGAGCATGCAAGGATAGGAGCTGGTGGAAGGGATTAATAAAAATAATAATTCAACATTACTTTTAGCATGTTAGAGAACAAAATCATCACCCAACAACAAATTAATGGGTAGGGATCGGTGCCTTGGATTAGAGAATTTAATATTAACTTGCTACTAAACAGGGCATTACATTCACCTCCCCTTAAGAAAGCATAGTCTTCGATACGACACAACGGTAAGCATCAAGAAACAGATAAAGGCGAAAGTGCACTCTATGGTTAAAATTTCAGTCGTTAAAGCACAGCCACGAGGTAGTCTTAAAAACGTTTTGGCAAAAAATTTAACTTTCAAAGATCTGTGAAGATCATAACATAAAAGCTATCGTGAATTCAGTAGTCGCCAGCGAAAAAGGCTGGGAGCATCATTGCTCCGTCTTCACTTTAACGACTTCTTTGTGAACGTACTTTTGTTTTAGCTCTATAATTATACGCCATTTTGTTTCTTTCATTCTTAACTAGTTCAAGCATTTTGTAATGGTGATTTTGATTTGCATGGGTGTAATGGATCAATATTGTTGGAAGAACCGTTGACCATAACGACAGAGAAAACAACAGCTCCCAACAACAATTCTGTAAGAGGGTTTGACGTGGTCGATACCATCAAATCAAAAGTAGAAGCAATATGCAGCGGAGTTCTTTCATGTGCGGACATTCTGGTCATTTTCACTCGTGACTTTGTTGTTCAAGTAACTGCTTAAATTCTCAAAATGCCCCGAAATTACTGTCATTTTTGTGAATCACTTATATAGAGGAAAGGTGGCATGCGTTTGACCTGTATTTTTAGGTCGTATATGGTTGTGATCAAAATAAAATAAGAGAAGGAACACTGCAAAAGTATAGAGCATAGAATAGATGAAGTCACTATTCTTTTTATTTATAAAAATTGAGGCTATTGATTCAGTTGTCCTTTCTGTTTTTATTATTTCTTAGGCTATCGATGTTAGGTTAGTTGGATTCTATTGGTTGTGGGTTCGACTCTTAACTTATTTGTGTCCGTGGTTAGTAAACCATATAAAGGTTATAAGGAGATAGCTTATGTTAAAGTTGTGTTACTTTGGATTGTTAAAAGAAGTTTAATTTCTTTTAAATTATAAATAAAATAAAATCTATACACAATTTAAGATGGGAGTTTTTATCATTTTTATGACTATTAGTGTTTTGTAAGGTTGTTATGTTAATTAAGTTATTATTGTGTTACTATTCTCCTTTATTTCTCAACTTATAATTGTATTACTTTTATACTCTACTATTAAAGTAGTATTGAGTGTGGGTTATTTTCTTCCAACAAATGAGTACAGAAAAAAAGCTACACTCGGATGTTAAATAGGCTCACACTTTCATTTATTTGAATTATATTTTATGTTATAAATTAGCATATTGTAGATAGGCTAAGAGACCAAACAATAACTAATAATTAATTAATGGACTCACCTATATATATATATATATATATATATATATATATATATCAAAACCCTAGCTCTTGCCCATCTCAAAATCGATTTCATATACTAACTCCAATTATCAAAAATGGTTATAAGTATAATAATTAAAGAATTATTGTTATAGATTGTATCTACAACAATAATTTTACTATAATCAAATGTTTTATGTATAAATTCAAAATCCATGAAAGTTATAATATTTATGAGTGAATTATATACATATATGTATACACACACACACACACACACACACGAGATATATATAAAGTAGTATACGGCTCGCTCATATTTATATATGTTGGAGTTAAAATATAGATATAAATTAGGATGGAAGGTAAAGTATTTAGTCCATTTATATTAAAATGTTATAAGTTTGTTCGAATGTAGGTAAATTGATGAATAAATTTGTACATTGACTCTATTCTTCAACCTTTTTATGATAGTTTCAATAGTAGAATTTGAAATATCAAACTCAAAATATACTCATATAATAATTTTCAAAAACAATTATTCAATTTTATTAAGAAAGAGTATAATTTATTTATATTTTGGCAAGAAAAAATATATAGATCTATATTATATAAATAATTTCATACTTAATTACCATATATATGTACGTATATACATGTATATATGTGCATGTGTTTCTATATCTATATATAGGTATACGTAAATACACATGTATTTATATAATTTAAAAAAATATTATATATAATATTTAAATTTAAAAGAGAGAGGATAAAATGATATATACCATATTAATGAAATTTATCTAATCTTTTGATAATATTGTTATCCCAATTTTTCCCCTAGTAAAATTGATCAAACACAACCCCGTGCAAGAAGAAATTCAAGAAATGGCTCTCGAACGAACCCACGCTTCAAATCCAACAAACAGGTTGTAGGCGGGCTCTAAAATGGAATAGCATGGTCGGGAAGAGAAGACAATGTCAAAGAAACTAGAGGCTCAAAGGAAAAGAAACAAAGAAGGCTCGAAGTCTTGACTCTGCAAATGATTTAGAATGAGACCCAAAATTTTCTAAGTATGGTGGACACAATGGAAGTTGCCAAGTGTCCAAATGGGGCACCATCAAAGGTAAAATCCTGAACGAGAGACCCAAACAAGCACCAAGCCTCCACGTGTCCAAAACCCCAAAAGTTACACGCCGTAGAAAAGTATTCAACTCAACGGGAGGTGCCAGTATCGTAGGCACAATTTCAAGATGGGAGCCCAAGGCAGGAACTCAAACTTGTGTCGACCCTCCACATTGCCCAGTCAATAGCTAAAATTCAAAAGGTGGACAGGGCAGGCCCAAAATCGACTAAGTATAGAGAACTAGTCGATAACGCCACGTGTTGCACTAAGCGCAATTTTAAAGACACGGCCCAAAGTGCAGACTCAAAGGAGCACGAGGCTTACACGTGTCAACTTGATGCTCCTTCAAAATAAATTCCAAAGGTAGTTCACAAATGAACATAGGCTCAACACATGTCCCAATTCCAAAAAGGGATAGAGTCGAGGGCTTGAATAGTCAAAGCAGAGTAAGGCCAGTGAAGGGAGCCAAGTGTTAGCACGACGCTACTTAAAAAGTAAAATTTGGGGTGGGTTTCCAAACAAGCACCAACCCTCCATGTTTCTAAGGTCAGAATTTTGGCCCCACCAATCAAGGAGACTTTGAAAAAATGCAAAGGAGCCCAACGAGCCCGTAGAAGCCACCACGTGTCAATCGGATGCAATTTCAGCAATGAAAGGTACGGAAAAAATCTTCAAGTGCGCAACGCTTCTACGTGGATCCTGTATGGACAGACTCTTTAAATATTGCGCTCCCACGACGTGAAACTTCAAATGGCCATATCTTTTGATTGGAAACTCATATTTGGGAGGGAAAAGACTTTTTGGAAACATCTCAACACCCTCTATGCCATGGAACCATAAAACATCATTTTGAATAGGATTTAGTGGGTAAAAATAGAAAAAATGTTTTCCAAACCATTAATGTAGAATCTGATTTCTTCAACTACCAGACTAGATTTAATTTGATCCGCCGGGGAACCAAAATCAGCAGATTGTGAATGGATTTGAAAGGGGCATTGATTGATAGTGGTTGATCTTTTAATGCATGATTAAATGAATATCTCAAGGTGGTTGAAGTAGGATTCATATTTTCCCTCTTCTCCCTCATTCTTATATATATTGTATAGGAGGGGCATATTGAAATGGTTGGTCATTGTTTCTCCTCTACCCCCCTCTCTTTCTTCCTTAGGGTAGAATGTGAGGTCTAAGGCTCCTCCCATGGCTCTGTAATGGTGTTTTTTTGCCTCTCTCCCACCGATGGTTTACTCTGTAGCATTTTGGAGCATTAAAATTTGTTTCGTGATGCATTTGTCCATCTTTGGCTTATTTTGTTATCTCTTCTTACCTCTCATCGTCGTAAGGTATATTATGCATACTTTGATGTTTATTCCAGGGTTACGGGAGCTGTTTTTAATGGGTTTCAAAGTTGTGCTTTGTGTGAAATCTATCTCTGGTCCAAATGCATTCTGTCCACCCTCTCCTCTCGATCACCTCTCTCGAATTCAAGCAGTCAAATCTATGATTGAACCACTTCCTTTCCTAGTGTATCACCGCTTAGTGTAGGATCTTTCACCCTCTCTCTCCTCTCTCTCTCTCTCTCTCTCTATCTCTCCCTTGGAATGGTTAGATTAGGATAGAATAGGTTATACCTACACTAGAGTAGCTTAAGGCACATAGATTAGGAAGTAAGAACCGGCTTTCTTCGGAGGTCCATCTCAAGTTTTGCAAGTCCCACAGCTTGAGAGATGGTCCCATGTTGTGCAATCACACCGAATGCCCCACTTCACACTGGGCCATTCGGGGGTGCTGTGATTTTGCACTAACAATTTTGGCATGCCAGGTGGGAGAGGTCTGAAGAACCTTACAACTTCATCTTAGCAGGTTGGTGTGTTCTGTTAAGGTTCAACATTTTGAGGCACATGCAAACACATCTGGTGACTCCATCCGGTCAACAACCCCATCTCTGAAGTTGCAGACCTTTTCCATCCATTCCCCCATCTTCATTCACTTTTCTTTCCATATCTCCCATTTTTCATCCATTTCATGAATTTGTGCAATCATGACTTCATTCCCTTCATGGAATTCACACCTACTACAAAGTGTATTTTGCCTCTAATGTTTTCCCAGCTCCACCAAATCAACATTATGATTAGATCCATAACCATTATTCTTACCCATATGAAAGGTGGTCAAAATCGGTTTGTCCATGGAGCTTATCAAGAACAAGGGGACGCATACAATGGTGACAATTGGTATGTGGAGAGTGTTGGTTTCTTGTAGAAGATTCAAGAGATGGAGGCTAACATGGTGTAGTCCGGGCTACAACACATATGAAGGCATTTAGGATTGGTTTGGGCACATTGTCCACAAGGAGGTCCTTTTCCAAGATAATACAACCCTCGAGAAGAAGATTGAATTCATGGTTGAAATGTTACCTCGACGTGCACAATGGATTGAGAAGATTGAGAACTATGCGCTAGACACAAGACAACCTTTTCAATGGGTAAATCCACCACCTCCTAGCTCTTCATAAACTCTTCCTCAAACTTTATCATTTCAACATGATCAAGTGTCAAACCCCTCATCTTCTACCCCAAGTGTTAATTTCTTTTGTCCATCTCGTGATCTCCCATCCCACCTCAGTTCCTCTTCCCTTTTCCCTTCCAAACAATCATCCCCTCCAAACAAACAAGAAGTTCAACCTCCCTCCCCAGCAAAAACAATTGCAAAGCTAGTTGAACCCCAACCTGCCACTCCCCTTACCTTCGCAATTCCATATGGGGAAAGGATTCCAAAAACTAGCCAAGGAGAACATCAAGCAGAAGAACCTAAGAGAGAAGAAATGATAAAACATATAAAGAGTTGGGCTGCTATATTTGAGTTTAAAAAGATTCCCTTGATGGTTAATCCAATAGAGGAGGTCAAGGTTGAAGAACCAGTGGTGGATGAGGCTGAGTTTGTAGTAGAGGAGCAGGACCATATATTTTCAGAGGCTCTAAGTGTGGAGAAGGCTACATAAGAACCTTCATTTCTTCCTCTCACTTCATCCCCTTCAATCTATGTTGAAGAGGAGTTTAAAATTTCAAACTTCATGTTGGAGGATGAAGGGAACCATGGTGAGTGAGTTGTAAATCGGGAGGACACCATGGAGGAGGTAGAGCACATGCAAAGCATGACAAAAAGGACATAGATTATATGTCCGACTTGAAAGATTGCTTTGATGGAGAGGAGCCCATAGAGATCACATCATTTACTCCTTTATCATCCACATTCCAAGTATATGAGTCTACTGCCATGAAGGATAACATTCAAGAGTAGCAGCCTATGTCTCACAACATCCCTCACGGGAACCAAGGTTGGAGGACCATAGTCTTCCATGTTCTTCATAGGAGAAGGAAGAGAAAAGTCGGAAGATGTCAACATCCCTATCACACCATCCATCCAAGAAGGTCCACAAAACACTCTGTTTTGGAGTTAAATTTCATAGCAAAGGGCACATTTGAAGGGTCGGGCAGCTGCCCAATCAAGTTCTTGGCTTCATTGGAGTTAAGAGAGAAGCCAAAACCAATCATGCCCACTTTAGGGCATGAGGATGAGTTTCAAAGCACCAAGGGTCACCATCAGCACCTCCAGGATTCTAATACCAATCAACTTGAGGAGGTATTTTTGGTTGATGTAGATACCTTGATGATTTGGGTGGAGGACCGGCTTACTATTAGTTTTTCACTCATACAAACAACCATATTTAGTGTCAAATCATTTGCATGGCTGCCCCTCTTGAGAAAGGGAAGCTACTTCTCCCTACCTGTAGTAGGCTTTGTTTAGCTTCTTTCTCTCTGGTTAGTGTAGGAGTAGGAGTAGACTTTGTTTTCAATAGAAGAAGTTCTTATGCACACTTTGCATGTCTCATTTGAGGCATGTATGATTTTGTCTTTGTACATAAGTTTTGTTTGTATTGCTTCAAGGTGCATGAGGCCAAGCCCTTCAATATTCATGGTAAAAGGACCTATAGCTTTATATAACATTGCTAGTTCCAAAAAGAAACGAATGCAAACCAACTAAATCCATTTCAAACAGTCCATTCAGAACAAATGAAAGCCTCAGGTCAAAATAATTTTCTACTCTCAGAGGCCTTGCTTCAGGATTTCTTATGAAAATTGAGAGTGTAGATGCACAAAGCGAGGTCAAGGTCGGTAGGGGTCGAAAAGCGGTGTCGGAGAGTCCATTTTGAAAGAAGGGTCAATACAAGGCCATTAATTGTGACTCCATGCCCAATGGATGAAACAAGGACTCATGGTCCATTAATCTAGTAGGCAAATGTCCTGAGAGTTACCAAATTGTTATCCCAATTTTGCCCCCAAAAAAATTGATCAAACTCGACCACATGCAAGAATAAATTCAAGAAACGGCTCCATCGAACAAACCCACGCATCAAATCCAACAAAGAGGTTGTGGGCAGGCTCTAAAATGGAATTGTAGTGTCGGGAAGAGAAGGCAGTGCAAAGAAACCATAGCATAAAAGGAAAAGAAACGACAAAGGCTCAAGTCTTTAGCTCGTAAATGATTCGGAATAAGACCGAAAATTAGCTAAGTATGGAGGAGACAACGAAAGTTGCCAAGTGTCCAAACGACACACCTTCAAAGGTAAAATCCTCATCTGGACACCCAAACAAGCGCCAAGCCTCCACGTGTCCAAAACCCCAAAATTTTCATCGACCGTTGAAAATTCTTCGACTCAGCGGAAGGTGCCAAGTGTCGATAGGCACAATTTGAAGATGCAAGCCCAAGACAGAACTCAAACTTGTGCCATCCCTCCACGACGCCTAGAGTCAATAGCTAAAAGTCAAAAGGTAGATAGGGCGGGCCCAAAATTGGCTAAGTATGGAGAACTAGCAGACGGCGCCACATGTTGAACTAGTGTATTTTCAAAGGCGCGCCCAAATTGTAGACTCAAAGGAGCACGAGGCTTCCACGTGTCAACCTGACACTCTTTCAAAGGAAAGTCTTGAGGCAATCCCTAATCGAGCACAAGCTCGACACGTGTCCTAGGTCGAAAAAGGGACATAATCGGGGGTTAAATAGTTAAAGCAGAGGCAGGTGGAGGGAGCCAAGAGTCGCATGGTGCTACTTCAAAAGTAAAATTTAGGGTGGGTTTCTAAACAAGCGTCAAGCCTCCACATGTCCAGGGTCAGACTTTTGGCCCCACCAAGCAACGAGACTTTGGGAAAATACAAAGGAGCCCAAGGAGCACTGTGGAAGCCGCCACGCGTCAATCCAAAGTGTAATTTCATTAGTGAAAGGCGGGGCCGAATCTTCAAGGTGCACAAGGCTACCACGTGGACCCTATATGGATAGACTCTTTAAATATTAAACTCCCACAACCTGAAATTTCAAATGGCCATATCTTTGACTTTGAAACTCATATTTCGTGGGAAAATATTTTTGAAACGTCTTGACACCCTAAACTCCATGGAAACATAAAATATCATTTGTAATAGGATTTAGCGGGTGAAAATGGAAAAATGTTTTCCGGACCATTAATGCGAGTAATCTGATTTCTTCAACTACCAGACTAGATTTAATTTGATCCACTCGGGAACCAGAATCGACATATTGTGGGTGGATTTGAAAGGGTCATTGATTGCTAGTGGTTGAGATTTTAAAGCAAGATTCAAAGCATATCTCAAGGTGGTTGAAGCGGGATTCAAATTTTTTCCTCTTCTCCCTCATTCTTCTATATATTATACAGAGGGCCATATTAAAAGGGTTGGTCATTGTTTCTCCTTTCCCCGCCCCCTCTCTCTTTCTTCCTTAGGGTAGAATGCAGATTCTAAGCCTCCTCCCATGGCTCTATAATGGCATTTTCTTTCCTCTTTCCCACTAATGATGTACCGTGTAACATTTTGGAGCAATAAAATTTGTTTCGTGATGCATTTGTCCATCCTTGGCTTATTTTGTTGTCTCTTCTTACCTCTCATCGTCGCAAGGTATACTATGCATACTTGTGATGTTTGTTGCAGGTTTTGGGAGTTGTGCTTAATGAGTTTCAAGTGGTGTTGTGTGTGAAATCTATCTCTAGTCCGTGGTGCATTCTATTGACCCTCTCCTCTACTCACCTCTCTCCACTTTAGGTTGTCGGATTTTTGATTCAACCACTTCCTTTTCTGGTGTATCACCGCTTAGTGTAGGCTCTTTTACCCTCTCTCTCTCTCTATCCCCTTGGAATGGTTAGATTAGGATAGAATAGGTTCTTCCTGCACTAGAGTAGCTTGTGGTGGTAGATTAGGAAGCAAGAACCGGCTTTCTTCTAAGGTCCATCTCAAGTTTTGCAAGTCCCACGGCTTGAGAGATGGTCCCAGGTTATGCAATGACACTGAATGCCCCACTTCACACCTAGGCCATTTGGGGGTGTTGTGATTCCGCACTAACAAATATTTTATATTGAATTTAAGTATAATGTTTAAAATCATATGTTAAAAAATTTGACATTGATTTAAATTAGAATTAATGTGAAAGTTATTTCATTCTTTTTAGATTAGGTAATTATTTGGTTTTGAGTGGACCAAAAAAACCAGTAGTACAATTGCATAAAATATATAACAATGATAGAGCTAAGACAAGGCCTCTACCACCGGTGAAAAGGGACAAAGAAAGAAAATAGCAAGAAAGGACAAGAAATAGGCCATAAGACATCGGAAGAAAAGTAAGGTTAAAGAAGCTTAACCCATCGACAATCCAGTTCTAACATTAGAGGCCTCTCAATAAGAACTCTGTGTTACATGCACGAAATGCACATTTTTATGTGGGTGAACCATAGTCCATCTGCTCCTATCCAGCACAAGGTTAACTTAAAAAATTCCCTCCACATGACCTCACCCAACATTAGTACCCACCGCCAAAAGTTCATTTTGAATGAGATTATCAACAAAATTAAATCTTGGTTCCAAAGACTTCGTAGGGAAACAAGTACCACTTGACCTGCCACTAATTTTTCTACCATTCGAGACACCGCCAAGTGCTAGTCCACAACTCCCAAGATTGCATTTATTAATTCCTTAACCTCCCACTTTAACATTCTTTTTAATTTGAATTTGTCCTTCCTTACGAGTCCACACTATTGTTATCCACAACCCCCACATTGCCATTATGAACCCGTCCTTCCCACACAATGATGGCCTCCAGATGCATCACAACACCGACATTCTTTTGCTCCTCATCCATTGGTTTTGTCACCTCCAAGGAGCACTCCATTGTATCATTAAAATCCTCCCCTTCATATTCACCACCCCACAAATCATCATCCTTTGATTCATCATCCATCTAGGGACAGCTTCCCCACAACCATCACTAAACATCTCTCGAGGGATACTATCAAACACCCCTACAACACACACCTTGGCCTCGCATCCCACCTTCCCGAAGGCTGGTCACAGATGATGAATGACTTCTCAAATTCAACAACCTTCTCATGTTCTCCATCGAAGAATAAAAGCATATTTTAGGAGGCACTTTTGTTCCATCATGGATGTCGATGCACATCTTGGTATACAAAAATCTAGAATGTGCCTTCATAGCAGGATCAATGGCTATGAGAACACCAATAGATCTAAATATATTGAAGAAAACCTTAGCTTCCCGAGTTCTAAGGGAAAACACGGGGATGAATCCAAACATGGAGTTCCTATAAAGAATAGTCCGAGGACAAACATGTTCTCCATCTACAAATGAAAAGACCAACTCTATCATGAAACCACGACACTCCCAATAGAACCCTTCACATGTCCAACTCTTCCTAGAAGAATGAAAGGAAACCACGATTTTCCGAGCTTTAACCTCTAACGACCATGCCCAGATTTTCTTACACCACTCTCTAACATACTCAATATTTGGTCTCATCCTTGAAAACTTTCCCACCATAGTAAATTTGCATCTTCTCCTAGCCCTATCAAGCATGACCTACAAAATTTGCAGCTACATGACATCCTCATGCCATGAATTTGCATCTTGGTATACAAAAATCTAGAATGTGCCTTCATAGTAGGATCAATGGCTATGAGAACACCAATAGATCTAAATATATTGAAGAAAACCTCAGTTCCGAGAGTTCTAAGGGCAAACGTGGGGGATGAATCCAAACATGGAGTTCCTATAAAGAATAGTCCGAGGACAAACATGTTCTCCATCTACAAATGAAAAGACCAACTCTATCATGAAACCACGACACTCCCAATAGAACCCTTCACATGTCCAACTCTTCCTAGAAGAATGAAAGGAAACCATGATTTGCGAGCTTTAACCTCTAACGACCATGCCAGATTTTCTTACACCACTCTCTAACGTACTCAATATTTGGTCTCATCCTTGAAAACTTGCCCACCACAAGTAAATTTGCATCTTCTCCTAGCCCTATCAAGCACGACCTACAAAATTTGCAGCTACATGACATCCTCACGCCATGAGGGACCGAGTTTTAGAGGTTCTCTATGCTCCTCCGTGAAGATCTTAAATACTCAATAAAGGGGAGGCGAATAAGTAGCAGCCAAACATGTAACCATCGAGTAATTTTCTCGATTAAAAACACAAGCGTGAAAGTTATTTCGTGAAATATGTCATAATAAAATAATATTAACATCTAGCATATAAGTGTTTTAGATTAGGTAAAAAAATTGTTTTGAGGGGACCAAAAACCTCATATAAAACTAAAGAAAAGATAAATCAATAAATATCACATGGGAGGCCTCTACCAATGGCTAACATAACTAGCAAACAAGTAAGGTCACAATTGACCAACAAACAAACCAGGGAAGAACCTACGTAATTCGGGTCAAAAATTTAGAAGATAATAAAGAATCATGACCCAAAGACAAAGAATGGAAGACTCTCGACACACCGCTAGACGTGTTGTGACTACAAGTCACCCGTTCTATGTGCATAAATTTAGGTTTCTTGGGTTGGATTAAAGTCCACCATCCCCATCTGATTGAAATTGAGAGGCCCCGCAACTAAGATCATCCGACCCTAACCCAAGAACCACCTTGAACATTCCATCCATATCCACTGATTGTCCATGTTGGCTCGCAACGATACCACTCTGAACAACAATAAAGTTATTCCCCTCGATCTTTCCCACATCACTACTTTCTCTGTTTGAATTTGGAATGTGTTACGACGTACCCACTGTCCCACCCCTAATAGCATGCTGGTCAAAATGGACCTCCAACACAGCCACCACATCGCCACGATGGTCAGAGACGGTACGAGAGAGTTAAAACTTTAATGTTGTTTTCAAAATTTGAAATTTGAACTGGAACTCGCGAGTCGCCTCCCAATGTTCTCATCTGGCCTATCACTCTTCCAACAGTCTTCTCCCTCCTTTGGCACCACCATCTCCCTGCCACTGCAATCTCCATTAGCTACCTCCATGCTAGCCGCTATGTTAGCCATCTCAACCGCATCCTCCACTTTATCTCCGGTCTCGCTTTCCACCTATGTATCAGCTATTGAATCATCCGACTCCTCTGCTTCGGTATCATCCTCCTAGAACACTGCTCGCTGATTACTCCTGGGTTCATTAGAATCTAACTTATTCAAATTCTCACCATGGTGACATTTCATAATATCATAACTGACCCTCTAACATTTTTCACAAATGATTGGCGATTTCTTGATTTGCATCGTTTGTTTCCATTTCATGCATGGTCATTCCAAAGTAATTATTTTGGGCACTATGCAATCCTCGAGAACATTGATGCACATCTTAGCAAAGGCTAACCTGGATCTATATTTCATAGCTGAATCGATAGCTATTGACACACCCATGGATTCAACAATCTTGATAAACACTTTGGGCTCTCAGAACTCAAAGGGGAGTTTCGGAAGCCGAATCCAAATGGGAAAAGTCTAAAATGTGAATTTTTAAGCAGTCGAGACCTCCATCTATAGTGGGCAAGGCCAACATTTCTATAAAACCACAGTCTCTCTTGCAACACCCTATTAAGATTTTCTTCATTTTAAAAACACAAAAGGAGCCTTCTCCTGCAAGAGGCCGTACCTCGCCCTTGAATCCCCGTTTCCTTCTACACCAATCCTTTACAAAATTGATGTTTGGCCTAATACCTGCGAAACCTCCTAAAGCCGTAAACTAGAATCTTTCGTTAGCCATGTTGACCACCATCTATGGCACCATCCAGTGAGGCCCATTGTCGGGCCATGTCAGAATAAATTTTATTGGTTCCTATGGCGCCGACCCAAATAGATTGGCATCCCATAATGAAGGGACTCCAACGGGAGCCCCTGCCACATTCTCTATTCTTGTCCACTACCCCTCACTCGCCCGGAGTCCTCTCTCTTCGTCCATGCCTGCTTATTCTCTGTTTGAACAAAGGATTTTTGAAACCATGGTGAGAGTTGAACCAAAGATGTAGCACCGAGATCATAAGCCTAACACCATGCCTCACAATGCCTCACAACACACTTTTGTCACTGACTTGGCTATCTGACACCCTTTAAAGGGTTTTGGTAACCATGGTGAGAGTCAAACCATAGACATAGCACCGAGATCATAAGCCTAACACTATGCCTCACAACACGCCTTCGTCACCGACTCGGCTATCTAGCATAGAATTATTGTATATTTATATTTTAAAATTATTACTAACATTTTAAAAATACAATTTAAAATTGTTTCACTATTATTTTCATAAATATTAAATTTTAAATATGTATTTATGAAAATAACAACCATTTAGATTAGAAATTATGTGAAAGATATATGATAGGATGTGTAATGATTAACAAAAACAAATTTATTAGAATATAAATTGTCATAATGAATTAGAATAAATTTTATTGGTTCCTATGTCGCCGACCCAAATAGATTGGCATCCCATAATGAAGGGACTCCAACGGGAGCCCCGCCACATTCTCTATTCTTGTCCACTACCCTCACTCGCCGGAGTCCTCTCTCTTCGTCCATGCCCGCTATTCTCTGTTTGAACAAAGGATTTTTGAAACCATGGTGAGAGTTGAACCAAAGATGTAGCACCGAGATCATAAGCCTAACACCATGCCTCACAATGCCTCACAACACACTTTTGTCAATGACTTGGCTATCGACACCCTTTAAAGGGTTTTGGTAACCATGGTGAGAGTCAAACCAGAGACATAGCACCAAGATCATAAGCCTAACACTATGCCTCACAACACGCCTTCGTCATAGAGCTAGGCTATCTAGCATAGAATTATTGTATATTTATATTTTAAAATTATTACTAACATTTTAAAAATACAATTTAAAATTCGTTTCACTATTATTTTCATAAATATTAAATTTTAAATATGTATTTATGAAAATAACAACCATTTAGATTAGAAATTATGTGAAAGATATATGATAGGATGTGTAATGATTAACAAAAACAAATTTATTAGAATATAAATTGTCATAACAGTAATTAGAATAAATTTTATTGGTTCCTATGGCGCCGACCCAAATAGATTGGCATCCCATAATGAAGGGACTCCAACGGGAGCCCCGCCACATTCTCTATTCTTGTCCACTACCCCTCACTCGCCTTGTGAGTCCTCTCTCTTCGTCCATGCCTCGCTTATTCTCTTGTTTGAACAAAGGATTTTTGAAACCATGGTGAGAGTTGAACCAAAGATGTAGCACCGAGATCATAAGCCTAACACCATGCCTCACAATGCCTCACAACACACTTTTGTCACCGACTTGGCTATCTCGACACCCTTTAAAGGGTTTTGGTAACCATGGTGAGAGTCAAACCATAGACATAGCACCGAGATCATAAGCCTAACACTATGCTCACAACACGCCTTCGTCACCGACTCGGCTATCTAGCATAGAATTATTGTATATTTATATTTTAAAATTATTACTAACATTTTAAAAATACAATTTAAAATTCGTTTCACTATTATTTTCATAAATATTAAATTTTAAATATGTATTTATGAAAATAACAACCATTTAGATTAGAAATTATGTGAAAGATATATGATAGGATGTGTAATGATTAACAAAAACAAATTTATTAGAATACAAATTGCTATCTAACATAGAATTATTGTATATTTATATTTTAAAATTATTACTAACATTTTAAAAATACAATTTAAAATTAAGTTTCACTATTATTTTCATAAATATTAAATTTTAAATATGTATTTATGAAAATAACAACCATTTAGATTAGAAATTATGTGAAAGATATATGATAGGATGTGTAATGATTAACAAAAACAAATTTATTAGAATATAAATTGTCATAACAGAATTAGAACTTGAAGTTCGTCTTATTATTCATAATCGACAAGAACAATTTTTTTATTTATAAATGTGAAAATAATATTTTTTATTTTTATTTGAAATAGTTAGATTTGCAAAATAATTACTTTTATATTATTGATGGATTGAGTAATATTAATTCTTTAGTAATGTTTAGGTAAGAAGAAGAAGATTTCTATAATATTATGAGTTTATATTTTCAATTATATTACAATACACTTACATTTATATAATGTAGATTATTCATAAAAGATATTATCGAATATATGTAACCTCAATTCTTAAATAATTTAGTAGTAAATAATAATATGTTCTTAAATGAAAAGTAACACATACAAATCACGTAATATGAGGTCGTCCCATATATTTTGTATTACCTTAAATACTCAACAAAAATATTCAATTCTAGGGACCATAAAGGACTTCTTTTTCATTTTTCTAATCAGTAGACACAAAAGAAAAATATGTTAATAGAATATGCGAAATATGCGATAGTGGCGAGAAGTATACAACCGGCAAACAAGATATTAAATAGCCCAAAATCCACACCGTGAAGATAGAAAACAGTCGTGAGCTCCTACGTCTTGTTCGTAATTTAATAATAATGGACCCTGATTACGACAAGCATATATTTATCCCATGCTTTTGCAGGCGGTGGTCCAGACGTGTGGACGTGGGCCAAAACACGTTGAATTGTGTTACCTATACTGTTTGTCGACACTAGCAGCCCGCCACAACTAAAGTAAAAACTACCAACTTAATGCCAATCATTATCAGCTACTGTAACTAAAGTATTAATATCTTTTGCCACTATAAGTTGTCAATCCTCCACAGAAGTCTCTAAGTGAGTTTAATATTGTGGGATGCATAGCAATCAATCATGAAGACTGATAATCTGACAGGATGTATTGCTTTGATTTTGTTGTGTTTGAGTAAAGTGAATGGGCAGCTCAGTCCGACATATTATAAGAGTACGTGTCCAAACGTTTTAGCGACGGTAAAAGCTGCTGTGAAATCTGCAGTCGCCAGCGAAAAAGGATGGGAGCATCGTTGCTCCGTCTTCACTTTCACGACTGCTTTGTTAACGTAAGAATTTTAGCTCTTAGATATATGTCATTTCGTTTCTTCCCTTCTTAACTCGTTTAAGCGTGTTCTGTAATGGTGATTTGGATTTGCAGGGGTGCGATGGGTCATTACTATTGGTCGACCATAACCGGAGAGAAGACTGCGACTCCTAACAACAATTCTGTAAGAGGATTCGACGTGGTCGACACGATCAAATCAAAAGTCGAAGCAATATGCAGTGGAATTGTTTCATGCGCGGACATTCTGGCCATTGCTGCTCGTGACTCTGTTGTTCAAGTAACTACTTCTCAAAATGCCTGGATCGTTAAAGTAAACTTAGTTTCCTTTGAATTATAAAAGAAAATTAAAAAATAAAAATTAAATCTATGGACCATTTAAGATTGGAATATATAACATTTTTATGACTTAGTGTTTTGTGAGGTTCTACTAATTAGATAATTATTCTATTATTATTAAACTTAATATTGTATTACTATTATACTATACTATTTAAGTAGTACTGAGTGCGGATTATTTTCTTCCAACCAATAACTACAAGAAATGTACACTCAATGTTAAATAGGCTCACACTTTTATAAGGTTTTATATTTGAATCATATTTTATCATAGAAATTAGTATACTATAGTAATTAGGTTAAGAGACTAACAACAACTTAATTGTTAATTAAAATCACAATTGTAATTTTTTTGTTAAATGATAGAAATTAACATAATATTTTTGTTAAATAACAAAAATTAACACGGTAAGAGTTCAAAGACAATATTGTTTTAGGGTGTGTTCAGAGAAAATTCACTAATCTACATCTGATAGAGATTAGTTATTCAAGTAGATTAGTATTGAGTGCGGAACCAAATTTAGTTTATATTAGTGAATTAGTAAAAAAATTGAATCACATCTTAATTAAGCTTCGACTTATTTTGTATATCATTAATTTTCAGTCTAACTACACAAAAATAAATTATATGTGAATATAGAACTCTCATATGTTCTAGCAACTATACCAGTAAATAAGAAGCAACTTAATATAAACCAAATTTGGTTCCTCACTAATACATATCCTAGTATCTCAAATCGACTATACTTTCATCTCGATATTACTTACAATTCTAACATCTTCACTGCGCATTTATAAGTAAAGTATAGCTTAGTATATCTCTACGTGCCCTTCAGATAAGGGCAACTTAAAAGTATTGCTGAGGTCATTGGTTAAGTCGGAAGGTGGTTCATAAGTTAAAAGTCCCAAGTGATCAATATAAAATATTCAATAATGCAAAGCCAATCACACTAATTACTATTCCAAATATGCTTTAAAAAGCCCAAACAAATAACACACAAGGCATGGTACAAGCAACGATACTATTCTCTAAACAGTAAAATGCCGAATGGTATGGTCTGTCAAGTTTTAGGCCTGACGATCTGTATTTTTTAAAGTTATTTTCCTTTTTGTTGTTATTGCAGTCATTATTAGTAAAAAATGAGTAAATTAACAGTAAGTTTTGTGTGTGCAATTGTTAGCTGGGAGGGCCAACATGGACAGTGCAGCTGGGAAGGAGGGACTCCAAAACTGCAAGCCGAAGCGATGCAAACGCAAAGATACCTGGTCCCAGATTGAACCTCAGCGGACTCATCTCATCTTTTAGTGGTGTGGGTCTTTCTACGCGGGACATGATTGCCCTCTCAGGTAATTTTTAGACATTGAAAATGAATATCCATATTCTAAGTTAAATAATTATGTAGATTTAATGGAGTTGAGTGTGCAATGATGTATAGGTGTTCATACAATTGGTCAGGCGAGATGTACCAACTTCAGAACTCACATCTACAATGAAACCAATATCAACACTGCTTTTGCCACTTCTCTCAAGGCTAATTGTCCGACCAGTGGCGGTGACAATAATCTCTCGCCCTTTGATGTCCAAACTGCAAATGTTTTTGACAACAACTACTACAAAAATCTCAGAAGCCAGAAAGGACTTCTCCACTCTGACCAGGAGCTTTTCAACGGAGGATCTACTGATTCTCAGGTCACAACCTATTCTAGCAGTCAAAAGACCTTCTTCACTAATTTTGGATCTGCCATGGTAAATATGGGAAACATCAGCCCTCTCACTGGTACTAGTGGAGAAGTCCGAACCAACTGCAGGAAGCCTAATTGAATGTATTCTCCGATTAGTTCTTCCCTCTAATTATTAGATTGTTCATACGTGGTGCGTAATGTTTGACAGTGTACGTCAAATATGAGAATTATGTTACAGAACACTGTTCTCTGTGGGGAATTCGTCAAACTCCACGTATCTGTGATTGGCATGGACGTCGCTAATCAGAAGTGGGATATGACTAGACTGCCATCATTATTATCAACTAAAGAAGATTTGTTAAATTCGGATTGTTCGCCGACAAGAAATAATATATTTCCCTTTATCTGTGAAAGAAAATATTCAGTTTCCTCTCTACGATGTGATTGCGTGTGTAGTTTCTCGATTTTATTTTGTCAATGTTAACGTATAAATTTTCTGCCAGTTAAAACTGGCGTGAGTGGTTTGACAGTTTGCTCGTAAAACACATGTCGACCGGATGCGTTGTAATTTTGGGGTATAATTCGGCAGACGATCATTTTTACAAAAGAGGAGAAACTGAAATGGGTTTGGATTACTCAGCTTCAGTTTAAGTTGTCGGTTGAACTTTCTATGTATGGGTAGAGATGGTGAGTGGTTTATTATATTTTATTTGTGAGTTGGATGTGATATATGTTGGAATTATGTGATTTTAAATTGTTAATAAATAATTGTTTTTTAATTATTTAAATAAAAAATAAAATATTATTGAAAAAAACTGTTTTTAAATTTTATATAAAATAATTATATTTATTATTTAATTATTATATTAATAGAATGGAGAACATCAAACCGAGACTTGTTAATGGGGGACAATAAATAGCGAACTACGAACAAGGTGGAGGAATAGTGAATAGAGATAAGAAAGTCTCATAATGATATGATGACACCCACATTTAGAAATTCTTGAGTCGAGTCGAGTTATTGATAGAGCCAAAAACATTTTCAAACATACGGTTTTAGCAAGTTTTGTGAGCCTTAGACCAACCATAGATTTTGTAAGACACTGGTGCAGGAGGAAATGGGCGTGCAAGATCAATCAGATGTGCAAAAGGTGTTATATGGGGCATCGTGGTTTTATGGAAAATTTTCCCTCAACCTCAGCCAATGGCGACCTAGTGGGTTACAAGAGATCAAATTTCAGGAACTATCAATTTGGATTCGCCTCCGGCTCTACCCTTGGAGTTTTGGAGCGAAGTTTTTCCGGGAATTGCAAGATCCATGAGGGTTTTGATTGCATTCGATCTTGCAACTAAAGCATGTTCCATGTTAATTTTTGCTCATCTACGAATTAATGTTCCTATGGGCTCTAAGTTGCCCGAAAGAATTGTTTTAGATTCTTCATTTGACTATTGGGAGCAAAGGAATGATATTGAGAGCTCGCCACTAATTTGTAACAAGTGTAGAATGGTAGGCTATGAGATGAAGAATTGTTGTGGTGAGGCTTCGACGGCTCGGGGAAGATTGAGGAAGGCTATGGCCCACGTATGCCCATATCCCAGATCGATGATGAGACAAATTCTCGTGGCACTGGCCTATGATGGTGATGCAAGAAAGGACATTGGCGAAGAGATGCTCGGGAGACTCGAAGAATGGTGCTAGTTGTCTGGTTGTGGTTGGTGTCGGCTCCAACGAAGCCGTGAAGGAAGGCCCGAGCAAGCTGTTTGGATGGTGACCGACTTGGTGGGTCTGTTGAACAAGAAGGGACCAGTGATTCAAATTCAAAATTGAAATTTGGCTTTAAGGTGGTCGTGAATAATTCAAACTCTGCTCCTTGCCATGTGGTGTTAGATGGGAAGCGGGTAGTTGTTATGTGATTGTTATGGACGGAAAGCTTGATGATTCCTCACAAGGTTGTTTAGAAGTGTGGCTCAGTTGGATGTGGGTGCGTCTCACGATGAATTTTTCGTCGGATCATCCGATTTTGACATCGATGGGGACAAGTGGACAATGGTCCAGCCTAAGAAACTTAAATTTGTGAGGACCAATTGCGTTACGCTGAGTCGCTCTCATGCCGTTCCCAAGCATGGGTCTTAAAGTAATTTTCTCTCTTTGTTATGGGTTAAGTCCCTTTGACCGAATGTGGGTGTAGATTACATTAGTTGTTTTTTTGTTTTTTTTGGGGTTACTTTCTCGGTTTCTTTTGACGTGTTGTAAAGAGTTTTTATCCCTTCAAAATCAAATCCTTTTTACCTTATCTACAAAAATATTAATAAAATGGTTTTTCATTATAATTTAATATTTGTGAATCAGATTAGATAATAAAATATAGAAAAAAATCCTTGTAAAAATCTAGAAATAATGCTAAGTCGGAGGCAATTGAAAGCGAATTATTAAATATTCTGTATATAAAATTACACAGGGAAAAAGAAAAGACAAAGCAAACAATTTTATTATTCCTACGGCTAATTAACAATTATCTTAAAACTCAAATCATGACTGTACACTCGAAAAGAAAAGATTTAAATGATCACGCACTAGTGAATCGATTAGGAAAACGAGACTCATCCTTTCTCTTGCTTGCATGATGTGTGCAGTTGCGTAGTACACTTGCACCCTGCTAATATTTTATTTTATTCTTTGTAGCTTTTAACATTCTTTTCGTTGGGTAATTACTGCAACAATTTAAAGTGTTCATTGGGATACTATTGTAACTCCTTATTAACTATTGCAAATTGTGATATTAGTTGTGATTTTCAAGTGAACCGGGTAATAATATAGACAAAAGATGAAGTGTGCGAGTACACATGAATTTTATATCTAACCAATGAAATATAATATAGAAAATAAATAATGCAAATCTATTGAAATGTATTTAAATATTGATGCACATAATCAACAAGAGAATGCGGTAAGTTTCATATGATACGTGCAACATCAACTGGATTCCAATGAAATGTGATATTGAAAAGACAATTATCATAATTAGCTGCTTTTAGTATAAGATTTTTATAATTATTTTATTTAAACAAATTTCACGTTTAACATAATATAATTTATTGTATTGAATGCATGTTTAAATAAAATCTCTTTTATATAAAAAAATAGTCTCAAACGACTGGTTTGTAATTTTGTAAATTGTAAATGTGGCATTATAAAAAATGAAGATTCAAGATTCGGAGATGTACAAAAACAAAATATTTAAATAAAATTACACTTGGTAATTTGTTTGTTCTTAAGAGTTGGGTAAGAGCTATGCATGTTATCAAGGACAAGGATCTCACCGTCACTTGTATTTGTATGCGGCACAAGAAAAATACAACATTACAAAGATAAGTGAATTATTGGTAATTATTATAAATAGCTTATATTTTTTAGCATTATATGGTGTGCGTGGAAACGTAAATACATAACAAATTAAAATTTTACTACAACTTCATTAATGTTATAAGTAAATTGTTAAAGTTGTGGAGCCGAGTACAAGTTAAAGTGGAAGTTTGGTTTTCTTTGTTCTATTTTTGGGGAGGAAATCATGGCCATGGATAAAAATAGAATTATCTTATTAATAGACCAAAGTTGTTATTAATAGAATAGAGTTGTTATTTTTATAAGCATGTGATATTTAGGTTGCTTGTGGTTGAAGAAAACTTTAATAAGCATGTGATATTTAGGTTTCTTGTGGTTGAAGCAAACTTTTACAAAAAGGTGCACAAGCTATATATATGTGCATTGATTCACTCTTTGGGGTATGAAAAGAGAGAGAATTGTATTGTATTCCTCAGAATGACTTGTTTCGATGGATGTAGCCCAAATTGGGTGAACCACGTTAAATCTTGGGTTTATCTTGTGATTGCATGCTTCTTTTATTTTTGTTTTAATTCTGTTTTATTGCTCATTTGTGTTTCAATCCTAACAACTGGTATCAGAGAAGGATTTTGTTTTGGCAGAGAAAGCTCACAGGACTTTTTTGTTTGAGCGGGAGAAATGATGAAGATAACAAGTTCGAGTTGAGAAGTTTAACAGCCAGAGCTTTCGATTACGGAAGATGCAAGTGGAGGACTACATTTATTAGAAGGATCTTTATCTACCATTGAAAGGGAAAGTGTTGAATTTGTTAGCTATGAAAGATGAAGAACGAGAATGTTCTTGATCGGAAGGCACTGGGAACGATACGGTTGTGCCTAACACTTATGGTAGATTTTAATATTTCTAAGGAAAAGACAACGGTAGATCTAATGGAAAAATTGGGTAAATTGTATGAAAAAACCTCAGCCTCCAATAAGGTATTTCTCATGAAAAGTTTGTTTAATATGAAGATGTCAAAAGGTGATTTAGTAAATGATCATTTGAATGAATTCAACAATGTTACTAATTTATTAAGCTCTATACGAGTAATTTTTGATAATGAATTTAGGACTCTTTTAATATTGTTCTCATTACCTAAAAGTTGGAGTACTCATGTTATGGTGTGAGTAATTTTGCTTTTGGTTCAAACACCTTCAAATTTGATGATGTTATTGGTGTGATTCTTAGTGAAGAGATGAGAAGAAAAACTACATGTGACTCATCCGGGAATGTGTTGATCATAGAGAACAAGAGATGCCAAAAGGAAAATACAAAGATTCGTAGAAACCGTGGAAGGTCTAAGAAGGGAAAATATAAATATAGAAGAAGGATGGTATACTGGAATTTTGGAAAAGAAGGAACTACAAAGAAATATTGTTGGTCTTTAAAATATAAGAAATATCAACAAGAAGGGAAAAAGAGGCAAACATAGCAAGTGATGTGTTACAAGATGCTCTTATTATTTATTTGGATAGTAAATTAGAATCTTGGGTTTTAGATTTTGGTGCTTCATTTCATGCAACTCCTCATAGAAAATATTTTCAAGATTATGTTCAAGGGAATTTCAGACATAAGTATATCTTGGTGGTGATGAGCCATGTAACATTGTTGGAAAAGGTAGTGTTCATATTAAATTACAGAATGCTAACACTTGGGCATTGAAGAATGTCATGCATGTTCCTAGCCTGAGGAGGAATCTAATTTCTTTAGGGTAATTAGGACATGAGGGTTGTATGGTTATATTCATAGTAGGTTGTTGGAAAGTTACCAATGGGGTTCTTGTGGTTGCGAGGGTAAAAAGTAGGTACTTTGTATTTATCCACCGTTAGTAGGATTCCCTCTTCTAGTTTAATTATTACAGATTTAGACACAACTCTATGGCATCACATACTTAGTGATATAAGTAAGAACGGGATAAAGATTTTACATTGAGAGGTAAAGTTGTCAGATTTGAAAAACATAGACTGCACTTTTGTAAGAATTTTGTGTATTGGAAACAAAAGCGCGTGATATTTCACAAGGTTGGATCAACCAAGAAGGATCACAAGTTAGAGCTTGTTCATATGGATGTGTGGGGGCTAGCTCAGGTATCTTCTCTTGGTGGTTCATGGTATTATTTTACTTCTATTGATGATCCTACTAGGAAGGTTTGGGTTTACTATCTAAAGAAGAAATCATATGTATTTAATACTTTCAAGAAGTGGAAAGCTTTGGTTGAGAATGAAACAAGTTTGAAGTTGAAGTGTCTCAGATTAGATAATGGTGGAGAGTACTGTAGCAATGAATTTAATAACTATTGTTCACATAATGGAATCCATAGGGTGAAGATAGTTCCTAGAACACCACAACAAAATGGTGTGTCAGAAAGAATGAACAAGAGTACCATGGAACGTGTAAGGAGTATCAGATTACATGCTATATTTCCCTTAAATATTTGGGAAGATGCTATAGATATTGTTTTTTACTTGATAAATAGAGGACCTTCAAGTGCTTTGGAAGGTGGAGTACCATAGGAGGCTTGGAAAAGTAAGGAGGTAAACTATTCTTTTCTGAAAGTTTTTGGTTTTGAAACAATTGTTCACATTGATAAAGAGAATAGGACCAAGCTATAAGCTAAGTCAAAGAAATGTACTTTCATTGGGTATGACACTAATGCTTTTGGATTCGGGTTGTGGATTTTTGTTGATAGTAAAGTCATTAGGAGTGGGAATGTTATTTTCAATGAAAGGGTTATGTACATGGAATAGCTATAGGATACAAAGTTGGAAAAGTCTTAGTATGTATCACTTGATGAGATAAAAGATAGAGAAGTGCTGAAAGTGCTAGAAAATCAACAAGTTGGCATCAATCCTGGCACAATGAGTGTTGATTTTGTAGATCAAAATCAACAAGAATAACAAGAGCCTCAAAATATATTAAATCTTGTGAGACATTCAACTAGGGTAAGTAGACCTCGTACAAGATTATGTTTGTATGAGATTTACTATTATTTATTGATGGATGGTGGAGAACTAGAAATTTGTTAAGAAGCAATATAGGTAGAAACACAAAACAGCAGAGTATGGCATGGACAAGGAGATGAACTCCTTGGAATAAAACCAAACTTGGGATTCATTCAGGATTGCCTTCAGAAATAGAGCATTGCAAAATAAGTGGGTTTACAAATCAAGGAATAAGAAGGTGGAAAAAGAGGTACAAGGAAAGAATTATTGTGATGGGATTTGCATAGGAGAAAGGTATAAACTTTGATGATTTTTTCTCTCCTTTTATTAAAATGAATTCCATTAGAACTCTTTTAAGTTTGTTAGTTGTGGTTGATTTTCATCTTGAACAATTAGATGTACAAAATGCTTTTATTCATGGTGATTTGGAGGAAGAAATTTATGTGGAGCGGAGACACAAGGATATGAAGGTAAGGGGAAGGAGAAATTTGTGTGAAGATTTATGAAGAGCTTGTATAGCCTTAAGAAATCTCTAAGACAAAGTGGTATTTGAGATATGACAGTTCATGATAGAACAATGTTACTCTAGATGTCATTGTAATCACTATGTTTATTTTAAGAGACTATGTAATGGAACATATATTATCTTGTTGTTGTATCCTGGATGACATGCTTGTGGCAAGGTCAAACATGCAAAGCTATAAATGAGATAAAGAAATAATTATCCAATACATTTTCCATGAAGGAGTTAGGTACTACAAAGAAAATTCTTGGCATAAGAATCAACAGAGACGAGAAGTTTAGAATATTGAATTTGTCTCAAGAAGAGTATGTGAAAAAGGTTTTCGACAAGTTTAGGATGTAGGATGTAAAACCAATAAGTAAACCACTTGGAGGGTACTTCAAGTTGAGTAAAGAATAATTTCCTAAAACACATGAAGAGATTGAATATATGTCAAGAGTTCCATATACATCAGCAGTTGGAAGTATTATGTATGATATGGAATGCACAAGAAAAGACATTGCCCATGTAGTGAGAGTTGTTCATAGATACTTGAGTAATCCAGGAAAGGAGCATTGGAATGCAGTCCAGTGGATTCTCAAATACTTGAGTGGGACAAGTCAAGATAAAATTGTGCTATGGAGGGTAATAGGTTTCCTTACATGGATATGTTGATGTAGACATGGCTGGAGATTTGGATGGTAGGAGGAGCACCACAGGTTATGTATTCACTATTGGTGGCACGAAAATTAGTTGGATTTCTAAAATGCAGAAGATTTTTGCTTTGTCTACTACAAATGCAAAGTATGTTGCTACTACAAAAGAAAGTAAGGAGATGATATGGATGCGGAGGTTCATGGAAGAGTTGGGAAAGACACATGAGGATTATAGGTTATTCAGTGATAGCCAGAGTGCAATTCATCTTGTAAAGAACTCAACATTCCATTAGAGAACCAAACATATAAAACTCTGTATCACTTTATTAGTTCGGTTTTGGAGGATGGATAACTAAAGTTGGAGAAGATCCATGCAATTCAGAATCATGTTGATATGTTGACAAAGGAGGTGAAAAAGAGAAGATGGAAGGTTTTTCGAAGCTTTCAAAGTAGGTCTTCAATATTGTTCTTGAAGAAGAGAAACAAGTCAAAGAAGAGTTTGAGGGTGAGCTATAAAATTGGGTTGCAGCAATCTTTCTCCAAGTGGGAGATTGTTAAATCTGTGGAGCCTGATTGCAAGTTAAAGTGGGAGTTTCATTTTCTTTGTTCATTTTTTTAGGAGGAAATCATGGCCATGGATAAATATAACATTATCTTATTAATAGATTGGAGTTGTTATTAGTAGACTAGAGTTGTTATTTTTATAAGCATGTGATATTTAGGCTTCTTATGGTCAAGAAAACTTTTATAAGCATGTGGTATTTAGGTTTCTTGTAGTTGAAGAAAACTTTTACAAAGAGGTGCATAACCTATATATATGTGAATGGATTTACTCTTAGGATTATGAAAAAGAGAAATAATTGTATTTTATTCCTCAAGATCTGAATAAGGGAAAAGTTTGGCTTGTTTCTAGTGGATGTACCACAAATTGGGTGAACCATGTTAAATCTTGGTTTTTTTCTTGTGATTTCATGCTTCTTTTATTTCTGTTTTAATTTTGTTTTATTGTTCATTTGTTTCAATCATATCATAAATATATAAAGAGTTCATTAATGATGGTGATGAATGTGAAGTAACTATAGCTTATATGTATATATTTTAAGTAGTGGGATTATGAATGTGGTGGTCCCTTTTCTAGAGGAATATGTATTAGTTTTAGAATTTCAAATTTTTTACATCAATATAAATCAATCATATTATCACTACTCATAAGCATTAGTACATGTGTCAATTTTTAAAATTATGACTAAAAAAATGTACCATAAGAAGACCTATACATTTTCTAATCCATTAGAAATAATCAATAGAAAGTTAAATACCACAAAATTTTTAAATTTTAATATTTGAAAATTGGTAAATTAACATCCGAACATTACAAATATTACATGTGTCAATTTTTCAATTTATGTCTACAAAAATAATAAAAATGTTGTAACGTTATAACATCTATAAATTGTGTAATACATAAAAACAAGAGCAGTCACACTACAAAGTACTGCGGCAAGAAAAATTACAATGCATATGTTGGTAGTATGTTGGAAAAGTTGAACTAATTGGGAAAGACACCTATTTCTCATGTTTGGTGAAATAATGTTAACGTGTCAGGAGTAAATCCATGTTTTTGGAAATCTTTGACATCTTGTTTATTCATATTTTGTTAAACGGTTTGTGTGGATACATTAGATTTCCATATCAACCAATGTCGAAATTAGAATTATTTGTAGAGATGACATAAACAATGAAGATGAAGTAATAATTGTGCCTTAGAAAATACAAAAAATTACATTCTAAAAATTTCAAGAACAAACTGGAAAATGTATATGGGAAATGAAAATATGCCGATCAAGACTGAATATCAAAAAGAAGCCACCGTACACTTCACAGTTATAGAAATATCGTAACGGTAATTTTTAAGTAGTGAGAAATTTTTTATTTTAGAACGATGGATCTTCCGGTTTTAATGGATATTTTAGGCCCCAAAAATATTTGGAATGAGATTTTAGATAGTGCTCCTTGAATGATTTTCTACATTACCTTTAAAAACACCCAAGAAACAAATTAATGGAAAATTTGAACCTTAGAAATTACAAAATTGATTTCAATTACATTCACAGATTAAGAATTAGATGAAGGGTGCATACAAGCAATTATTTTTTTGTTATTCATTTCATTTGATGAAACTTCGATGATTTCAAATTTCATTTGATTTTAATATTACAACCAATTAGCCAACAATTTAATATATTGATATATAAAATTTGATTTACCTTCCTAAAGTGCCCAACAATAAGATAAAAAAACATATATAATAAAAAGATAAAAAAGAAGTGGGATGTGTGGATTGGCAATGAATGGAGTAGGTGACACCCCATGTGAAGGCACATGGTCAACTTAATGGCACCCTATGAGCTGTATTTTTCCCTGCATAATAATTCAAACACGTTATTTCAATCCAAAGGCTCTAGCCATGTGAAACCTGGGCCAACATTTAAAAAATTAGCAGCAGTTGGATGGTGGGTGGTTGGAAGTATGGAAATGAATTTTTTTGTCACATGTCCTAGATGTGAGTTCCTACAAGATATTTCTACAAATATGGATGTAGGCATAAGGAATGTAGACATTTTTCCAAAATCCCAAGGTTGCAGGATATGAAAAAATCGAGAAACAAAAAGATTGGATGGGCTTTTGTCTAAAAGTGAGACTCTTAAATGGAATCGTCTCCAAGGAAGTAGAGGAGTCTCATTCATAGGAACTAGAAGACCTATGATAGAGAGGGCTCATGGGGATGCATTTTCCTATTGACATGACAAAGCCCCAACCTTATTCAAGTGAAACAATATTTTGTGAAATCACCTCACCAAATATCATAAGTGAATTCCGTCCACAAGTGTTGCTTGTGCTCCTCGTAATATTCTCTGTTCTTTTGTTTGACCGATATATGCCTAGGTTGGAGCTGTCAGTAGCTCCTCGTTTTGACTAAACATAGTGTTGGATTTTTATTTTATGCTTAGAGTGGCTTGTTGTGGGTCGAGCTATGTATATATGAGGGGATTGAGAATGAGATATTGATGTATTTATTTGTTTACCATGGCTCACATTCAGCCTCAGTGGCTCGACCATTTATACATTAGCTCTACTAAGGATATTTATTATGTCTGCTTATGTAACCCTTCTCTTCTATTTTCTTTGAGTGCTCGAGATTTATATGTGTATCACGTGTTAGTTATCTAGCTGAACCATGTTGGATTATATTTTTGGGTCTATTTATGGATTTCACATGACACTTGGTCTTTCTATGGATATGCATTATGAATGTTAAGGTCATGCATTTGTTTTTTTTTTTGTTTCCCCCTACTCGCTCTTCCCATTATTTTCTCCACGAGCCCTTCCCTCTTTGCTCAAGACTTCATTGTTAACTTTGGGTTTGATTTCCTTGAATTGTTCGGGTTTGAGATGTATCTCGAGTTATTATCACATTTTGAGACTTGAAGAACCTGCACAAGCTTCTTTTCCTACTGCTACTTTTTCTAAGCTGAGAGTTTGAGCTAGGCATTGGATGACCTTAGCGTTGTATGGCTATCATTTTAATTTTACCCAAAATATGGAAGAATGTAATTTTTTGAAGAAATCAAAGAAATGTGGCCCCATGGATTACAAAGGTCCACCAACATGCCTACTATCTTGAGGAAATGATAAATTGTTCATCGACATGTCAATCACAAGTGTGGTGGATTTCGGTGCATGCAAACTACTTGATGAAATGCCTTGTGGAGATGCGGAATTGAGCTCCACAACTTTTTTCGATTTTTTTCTGCTAAGGCATGGTTCATCTTCCTCATTTCTCATAATTTTTGGTCTTTAGTTTTCTTTTGAAAATAGAGTAAAATTTTAAACCAAAGGATTTTCTTATATTTGATTATATTAAATACACCGTGTTGGTATCCAAATTGATTCTCCCTCAAAGTATGAGCATCATCACTAGTTTGACAGGAAACTTGGAGACAAATTAGATTATGATGAGTCATTTGGTAGTCGGGGATTGATATAACTGGCCCTTTGTAACTCAAATGTGGAGAAATGGATAGCACCCTCAAGAGGATTTGATCTATCCTCACTATTTTAGGTTGTGCATTTCAACCAAGGTAAGAGAAGTTATTTTTTAACCTTTGTTTATTGAAGAATAATGATAAATCCTTCTTTTGCATAAATTTTATAGAGAAGACCTTGGGAAAATAATGATCAACACACCAGATTTGACTCTCAAGAGTTGTCACTTCAGATCATGGAGATGTTTTCACAACAATGTAAAGGTTACCGAAGACATTTAAGACCCTGATTGCTGCTACATGTTTTAGTAATAGAGATTATGCATTTGTATGCACATAGGACAAACAGGGGTAGTACAAGTAGAATTAGTTGTTTTTGAATGAATTTTTCATGGGAGGTGGGGTAGGGTGGACTTTGATTCACCAGATCCTTGAGGAACCTTACAAAATGGAGAGTTAGACCAATAGAATGCCACAGAATAACTAAAATGTTTCTTTAACTAGAATATGTGCTTCAATGGAGGCCCAGATTAACACTCTTTCACACAATCTTTGGGATTATATCATGAAGGCTCGAGTTAGAAAACCCAACAAAGCATCAAGATTTGAGTCAAATCACGCCTAAGGTACACCCAAAGGCTTACAGACTACCTCTATCAATAGATGAAAGAAGAGTGATTTTAAATCGTTTATTCCAACCCCAGATGAAAGATCTTCTGAGAAATGAAATTGCAGATGCCACTAGACTATCACAAGGATTGAGGTCTATGTGATTGAATCATATTTTAATACAATATTGCAATAGAAACAAGAAAAACCACTTGCATACATTCAGAAATAAAACAAACACATTTTTCTCAAGACAACACAAAAAAACTCGAATTTGATTAAGTCTATTAGCAGGGAAAAGTTTTAGAATAGTCTTAGAGCTTGTCAATGGTTGTACACTTGTAACCACCTTGACACAATAAAACTTAATACAAAAAGAGATAACCAAGTTTCTCAGATGGATTCTCAAAAGACAGGCTTTGTCAAATTTTCCTCTTGGGAATTTTCTTCGACCTCTAACACTCCAACCTCTAACAACCCTTTGCACGAAAAAATTCATGCCATTTATAACATTTACAATAGACCCCTTTTCCCCCAAAAAGCCGTAAATTGAGTGCACCATTATCACAATTGCGATTTCCAGGATTAGATGTGCAAAATTCGCCATGTGCTCGAGGGGGCGATCTCTTCGAATACCTCTCACATTTAACTCATTCCTTTGGTAGATCACTCTTTCTTCAATTCGCTAACCAATTCCACCCCAAATCACAAATTTGGTTCCTTGCGTGATTGGGAGAAGAATAACGAAAAATACTATCGAGCATGATAGTGAGACCATTTTAATGGTAAAAGACATCTTCTAGATCCCCCACCAAACTTAGATATCAATATTAACTCTCCTCTCTACTTGGAATGTAGAAAAGACCAAGAAATCATGGAGACTCGCACTTCCAGGTGTGTTTCAGAGAAATGGGGGAAAAATTAGATTTATACTCTCAGTTGTCGTTGATCTTTACTTTGAATTTGGGCCGTCCACATGGAAGATTCAAACTTACAAACAGACCCAGTGGCTCCCTCCGAATTTTTATAACTTTTGGAGAAATAGAAAATTTTCACATTTTGCTTCGCACCTCTACGCTCAAGAAATGAGCCTAACACGTGTCTTAAGGTGGGCCCCAATGGAACCGCGGCCAAGTTCTACCATTTTACTTCCTTTTTGGAAAAGGGAAAATTTTCCAATTTTTCCTGTGGCTTTGTCCTAGGAAACGGGCTCAAAACATGTCCCAATGTGGGTCTCGGTAGAGAACCGTGCTTCCCTTTTTCACTTTTAACTATTTTCTCTCAAAAGGAAAATTTTCCAACTTGCTCTCGTGGGTCTCGCACTCTATCTTATAATGGAGCAAGATTTGACTTTTCCTTTTATCGTGCTTGTAGGCCATTTTGATGTTTTTAGTCATTTTCATATCAAGGGAAAAAAAATCCAAATTTCCCTAATAGTCTATCTCCCACCCCTTTGACTTTTTAATTTGCCACGTGTCACCGTGGCGCACCTTCAAAAAAACCTTAAGGCTTTTAAAATAATTTTGCGGGGGGGAGCGCTTCCACTTTATAATTTTAATCCATTTTAACAAAGGGAAAAATATCCAACTTACCTCGAAGGCCCGCATCTCCACCTTTAACTTTCCGGTGTGTCGCCTGGGGTCAAAGTAAGACTTTTCCCTGCCACTTAAATTTGCTCCAATCTGACACTGGCGGGGCCGTGAGGTAGGTTCAATTTTTTTCCAAAGTAGCTAAAAACAAGTTCAAAAATAGACTGGCATGCCCCATGCATCCAATTGGAAGAAGCCACGTAAGCAAAAAAGAACCCCAGGACTTGAGCAAAGCATGGGACCAATTTTTCCTTTTTGCCAAAAAGTAATAAGTTAAAGCATTCACTTTGTCCACTGACCAACCAAAGGAAGCCACATGACCACTAAACATTGAGGAATAATTTTGATAGGAAAAAGACACCTGTTATACCGTCAAAAACACAAAAATTCAGCATTCACGCTTAGAACCCGATTTTTGCTAAGGATGAAAACCTTTTTTTTCAAAAGAAAACCATGTGGATCATGGTTCGAGCATATTTCGACCATGGATTTGGATTTTCAAAGGCATACAAATATAAATCTATCATTTCAATCTTCCATGGTCGAGGAAAATAGGAAAGATGGCAAAGCCCTCAGATTGTGAAGAAATTAGGGAAAAATAGGGAAAACTCAAAGAATCCTTCAAGGAGAATCATGAGAATGGATTCTCGTAAAAACTTGAGGCATTCAAATGGAAATAAAATCTTTCAAATAATCCACATTGAGAAATGAAACATTTCTGAACACGCAAATCAGACGAAAATTAGGGAAAAATGGTGAGAGGTCAAAACAAGCACCAACATCGGCTCCAACTTGGGGATGGGCACTCCCTATAAATGCCACGAGAACAAAGGTAGACCAAGTTCCAAATACACCCATTGGTCAACAATGAGTTAGCTTACAGAGTAGAGATATAGAGCCGTTTCCCAAAATCAAACAGAGAAACTAAAGAAAATACAGTCACCAAGGACCAAAACAGGCAAAAACACAAAATACAAGGAACATACAACAAACTATACACTATACACAAGACGTTTTCTTGATTCTAAGGGATCAATCCAAGAAATTCTTTAAATTCCTACCATTGACAGGTAGTTTGAACAATTCACCATCCAAATCCTTCAAAAAGAAGGTATTTCACCAATCTTGATATCAATGGATTAAGGGCCCATCCATAGTGAGTCAAACTTGCCATGCTTACCCTTAGCTTCATTATTTTTATCCCATAAAGCAGCACAAGATCTCCAACATTGAAAGCATTGGGAGTGACCTTCTCTTCAAATAAACTCTTCGTTTCTCTCTAAACTTTACATGTCTCGGTGGGATGCCCTCCTCTCCTCATTAAGCTCAATAACTGGGTTAATGCGAGCATTATAAGGACCTACCTCTTGATCTCCTAGTTGTTGGATAAAATAATATGAAGACAGTTGCATATGAAGAGGTAGTAGGTCTTGAGTCCCATATACCCCCTCAAATGGACTCTTTCCAATGACCCTCTTGACAGTGATCCTATCCGCCCAAACAACAAACTTCAACTATTCACCCCACTTTCTCTTGTTCTGCTCAAATGTTCTTCTGATAATCTTCAAGCAAATTTTTATTACTCGACTTAACTTTTCCATTTCCCTGGGATTATAATTAGAGGCATATGTCAAGTTGATCCCATACTCCTTGCACATTACCACTAAAGGTTTAGCTCTAAAGCTCATGACATTGTCAGTAATAATCTTGACTGGCACCCCAAACTTGCAGATGATGTTGTTTAGCACAAAATCCATGACAACTTGGTGTGTTTCCTTGTTGGTGGGGATTTCCTTCAACCACTTAGTAAAATAATTAGTTGTTACAAGAATCCACTTATGGCCAAAGCACTCAAGGGTCCGAGATCTCACCAAAGAAATCCATTCCCATTGCTTAAATGGGGCTTCAATTGATACAGTTACAAAGGAAGGGAGCCTAAAGCTTACATTTTCTAACCAACAAGGTTATATCCTCAAGAGAGTTGACCACCAATAACTAGCCCTCGGGATCTTGTGTTGTGATTCTTACAAAAAAATTCCCCACAAACTCCTCCATATAGATATGCAATTATCTTGGGGGCTTCTTCTTTAGTAATGCATCTTAATAGGACTCCCTTTGGGTTCTTCCAAGCTAACCCATAATTAGTGATAACATATTTCGGGAAGCCAACTTAAGAGCTCTTTTCTCGGTTCTTACTTAAATGCTCGGGGTAGCTCAGATTTCCGAGATAAAATATTACATCTTTATACCACTCAGATTCATCTTGATGTTTGAAAACATCTACCCTACCTTCTTCTACCTCATTTACCTCAATATTTTGCAAGTTGATCTCAGCCATAAGCTTTAGCCAAGCCCAAACCTCTCACCAACCTTGTGGTCTAGATATCCATATCATATTCTGTAACTTGTTCACCCACCGCATCTTTTTCGAGACCTCCATCTCGACAAAATTTCCTTCACCATGGTGTGGGGAACATAAACAACCACTTTAGAAATGAGAATGTAACGTCTAAAAACCTTTGTTGCTTTTACCAAGGAAAATTCCTACTTTTCCATTATAGTGTACTTCATCTCATCCTCCCGTAAGGCCTTACCGAAAAAAGCAATGGGCCTCTCATCCCCTTCATCATCCTTCTGCAGCAAGACAAAAGCAATAGTATTCTATGAAGCAAAAGAGAATAGTTGGAAAGGATTCTTATAGTTTGGAGCTACCAAAACAAGATCATGCTTTAATTCCTCCTTGATCACATCAAAGCTTGGATGGCAGCCTCCTTCCATTTGATGACCTGGTCTTTCTTCACATGGAAGTGATTGGAATTGTCAACTCAACAAATTTTGATATGAATCTTCTAACGAGTTTATTTTCCCAAAGAAGGACTGAATTCCTTTCTTAGTCCTTGGGATTGGGACCTTGTTGATGGCCTCTACTCTTTCTAAATCAATCATCACCCCTTCTTGTGACACTATGTCACCAAGCAACTTTACCTTCTCGCACTCCAAAATGGCATTTCTTTAGATTGAGTGAGATGCCATATTGTCTACATCTTATCAACATCTTCTCCAAGTACAACAAGTGGTAACTTCTCTTTCTAGGAAACATAGTCACATCATCCTGGTAGACAAAAATAAAATCATTGATGTAATGAGAAAAACAACATCCATTTCTCTTTGAAAGGTGGCTCCAACATTCATCAAACCAAAGGTCATCTTGACATAAACATAGGTCCCCAAGGAGTAGTAAAGGATGACTTGATCCTTTCGATTCTTTCACCACAACTTGGTTATAACCCGAGAAATCATCCAAGGTGGAAAGTAACTCAACCAAGAACTAACTACAACATGTTTTCCATGTTGGTAAAGGATAATTATCCTTCATAGATGCTCTATTCAGATTCCTAAAATCCACACACAACTTGATGTCACCATTCTTCTTTTTGATTGGTACTAGGTTTACAACCCAAGAAGAATACCTTGTGGGTTAAATAATCCCTCCATCTCTTAACTTCTTCAGTTCCTCTTGAATCTTAGGAGATATGAGTGGATTGATTGGCCTCTAGTTTTGCTTGAAAGGTTTTGCATTAGATCCCAAAGGAATCTCATGTTGAAACAGTCCTCTCTCAGTATAATTTTAGTTCATAATAGGTCTAAGCCATGCAACTCGATACCTTTTCAACAATTGTATGTTTGATCGCTTCTCCTCTTTGTTGAGATTACTACCTAACCAAATTTTCCTTGGCCTCTCCTTTGTGCCAAGGTCATGCTCCCGAATATCCATTGAGGCTGCCATGCATCCGTTAATAATGTGATCAACATTATCAAAATCAGACTTGAGAGCAACCAACTATTTAGGAATGGTGTCATTATTTAGCTAGATTATGCCCTTGCCAAACAAGGTTTCCTTTCCTTCTATGGCAGATACCATTGGCTTCCAATCAATATTTTGATAAAAAATTCTCCCTTGTTCTATAGAAATCTTCTTATTTGAACATCATCATCAAATACCGGCCAGTGATTAATGTTGTCGGGGACATAAGGTCTTGTCAATACCTCAACATCATACTCACAATATAGGGACATCAGATACAATTGTCAAACCGAGACCCCAACACTACAAGTTTTTTTGCAAAGTCATTAAATTTCCTGTCATGGTGCACAATGTTGAATGAATCAAACATCTCAATGAAATCCCAAACTACATGCTTGTACTATTTATTTCATTTATTTTTTGTGGCATACAACTTTCTCGACTTGTTTCACTATCAATTATGAGTCTCCTTTGACAAAGATGTCCTGAAACCATATTTGAAGCATTTCTTAAACCCAACAACAGTTCCTCATACTCAACAATGTTGTTGGTGCAATCAAAATTGAGTTTGAAGGAAAAAATAAATTTTTCCGACCAAGAGAAAGTAGAACAACGCCAACACCATTCCCAAACTTGGAGCAAGCTCCATTAAACAATAGAGTTTAAAGAGAGCCCGCTTGTTCAAGACACCTACATTCCTCAATCTTATGATCCTTTCCATCAAAGAAATCCCACAAAGTTATCTCGCATCAACACTTGTGTACAATACCTCATAGGATGCATTGTTGGGATCCTCAATAAGATGTAACATTTTATTTTCCTCATACAACCTAACAAGGCTATCCTCAATTGGAATGGTAGCATAGAAATATCCATTTGGAAACTCCTACCAACACTTGCAGCCCAATTTCCTCGATAGTAGTATGCCCCACTTGGCTAGGCAGTCAAAAATGACAACGTCAAGTTTTAAGTCTTACTTGGGTAAGCTGCAAGGTGCACCACCAAACGCTTCACACATTCCACTATTGGCACTTCTATAGAGTCCATAGCAGTTGCACTTCCCTTATTTTGATGTCACTTTGATGTTTAGCTCATTCATGACTTTCAATGGCATGACATTGCATGAAGCTCCAAAATCAAACATAAAGTTATGTATCAATCTCTCCTTAATAATCAAAGTGGTGAAGAATGGATCCACATTCATCCGAGAGTCCACCAAGGACGTCCCTATATAAACCTTGATTGGTTCATCAAGCTCTTCGATGTTGGTGGTGCTTTTGGTTCTTCAATGATTGGAGGAGTCTCCACAATGTTTATATTTCTACCTAGGGCAGTCTTTCTTCTTTCAACCCCAAGTATTTGAATGATCTCTTTTTGTGCTCGTGAATCCTAAGCAACTTAAAAATTGGAACAGAGACTTTGATTTGACTTAAAACTTGGGCAAGATCATATGGGACATTCCTTGGCAAAGCAAAGTGTTGGAAGGAAAGCCAATACACTCATTAGGTGGTACAAGATTTTTGGAAACTTAGGCATGAGGAGGTGTATGATTTTTACTTGGAACTCGGCAGGATTTTGGCAGATGTCTCTTTCGTAGGAGCCTCTTTAGGAATGTTTGAAATTAAGGGAGATTTAGGGTTGGCTTGAGGCCCCGCCCCTTTGACAACCTTACTTCTTGTTTTATATTCCTTTTCTTGAGCCACAATAATATTCATCAAGAATCGCCTATCTTCCTCAAATGTGATTCCTCCATCATACTTTTTTATCATTAAATCCCTTAAATATTCAAAGTCATTATTGGGAAATTCAAAAGCTTGTACAACATCTACTTCTAAAGTATGAGAGAGAGAAAGAATGGGTACCCTATGAATGCAGTCCCAAAAAGTGGCAAAGTTAGATCTGGGAACTTATCACCTCATTGAAGTTGCCCAGGTTATGTTAAGCTCATGGAGCAACCCATCATGCGACATCGTCATCATTATCATCACTTCTTCCTCTTCTTTTTGATCTTCCTCACAAGTAGAATGAGACATGAAACATTTGTCACACCAATCAATGACATCTGTCTCTCCACAACATTAACTCGTAGCCAAAGGATCTTGTACCATTCTCGTTATCCCTAGCTTAACACCTGTTTATTTCCAAATCCAATAGGTCCCTTTCCTCTATCATCAGATCTTTGCTGATTTGTGAACCTGTCTTGGCCTTGCCGCTTGTGTTGGCCTTGTGAGCTCTACCCGATTCCTTTCTCATCTTGGGCTAGTTTGTAGAAATTTTCTTTGACAGCCCCTACCAAAGTCCTCACAACTTCTTCCAAATCAAGAGCCTTTGCCTATTTGGGGTTTTTCTAGGTTAACCAGATTTACACCTTCCCTTTTTGGAGGCTTTCCAATTGCCTTGATATTATTTTCAATTTGCAAGGCCCTAGTGAAGGCCTGCCTCAAATTTGTGGGGTTTTTGTCTCTTAAATAACATGCAGCCTTTTTATCAAATGCGTTGGTATATTTGATCAAACATGACTCATCACATTGTCTTATCCTAATAGGTAATATCTTTAAGGTCTTATTAAACCTTGTGTTGAAATCATGTACTAACTCATTAGCTTCTTTTCGATGTTTTTAAATTCTCATCAAGAGAAACCTAGAGTCAGCTCTGTCACCATAATGTAATCTAAATGCATTTCTCATCTCATTCCAAGAATCAATAGAGTTATCCTGGAAATGATTTATATAAGTCCCTAGCATCCTCTTCCAAGGTATCGTTAAAACAAACTTGATGTATACATCCGCATGTTTAATCTCAAAATCTTCCATCATGTTCATAAAAAGCTTTATATGTTGATCACTAGTAACAACATTGTTTCCTTGGAACTTTAGAATTTTGTTCCTTACATCTTGAGGCACCGCATTTGGATATCCAGCCATTCCCACAAAATTTATAGGCCCAAAGGTGTTTACAATAAAAGGGGGTCTGGGTGGGGGTTGTGCCATGTTGATTTGAGAAGGTGACCTTGGAGGGGTGACAAATTGGTAAGGTCTCGAGGGTCCTTGGAACACGTGGAGTATAATTTTCAAAACAGTATCCCCAAAGGCCTTACTTCTTGGAAATCAGATAAACCTCAAAAAGATAGGTGCAAAATGTGAAGCAAACCTATCAAAATCAAATGGGGACCCCTCTCCAGTTGAAGAGTTCAATTCCAAAAAGAGGCTACCCGATTGAGTCACTTGAATTGCAGCTTGTCAATGATGGGCTGATCACTTTAATTAATGGAGATCCCTCTTCTTGTCTGCTTTGACCTCCAATAGCTCTCTAGGCTTTTCTTCCTTCTGATTTTACTTTTCCTAGCTCTGGAAATAATTTCCTATTAGGATTCCTAGTAAAGAAATATCTTCTTCCCTCCGGGTTTGCAAATATTAGTAAAAATATAACTTTGTGAGACTTTTAGGACATTGGTACTCATTAAAATCAAATCAACAAGGAGTCTCCACTAATTATTTCCACCTTATTTGTGCTTATGCACTCAATATGATCTGTCAAAGGTCTATCAATGCTAGAAACTGGAAATGGAAAAATTCTAACACTTCTTTACTGGATTTATCAAATGAAAGATAGTGAAATAGGTGTGAAGACGAAGGAATTACACACAACACTTGGAGCATACAAGAAGTGTTTTACTAGAGTCTTGATTTTGAACTAAAATCCCTAGTAATGATGACACTTAGGTATTGAATCCAAATTGATTCTCCCTCAACGTCCGAGCAAAGATCACTAGGTTGACAGGAAAATTGGAGATAGATTAGATCATGATGAGTTGTTTTGTAGCCAAGGATGAGATCTAGCTGACCCTTTGTCACCCAAATGTAGAGAAATGGATAGCACCCTCAAGAGGATTTGATCTATCCTCATTGTTCTACATTGTTCCTTTCACCCAAGGTAAGAGAACCTATTTTGTAACCTCTGTTTATTGAAGAATAATGATAAATCCTTCTTTTGCATAAATTTTATAGAGAAGACCTTGGGAAAATAATGATCAACACACCATATCTAACTCTCACGAGTTGTCACTTCCAGATCATGGAGATATTTTCACAACAAGAGAAAGGTTACTGAAGACATTTAAGACCCTAATTGATGCTACATGTTTTGGTAATAGATATTATGCATTTGTGTTCACACAGGACAAATATGGGTAGTACATGTAGGATTGGTTGCGTTTGAATGATTTTTTGTGGGAGCTAGGGGGGTGGACTTTTATTCACCGGATACTTGAGGAACCTTACAAAATGGAGAGTTAGACCAACAAATTGCCACAAAATAGCTAAAATGTTTCTTTAAGTAGAATATGTGCTTCAATGGAGGCCCATATTAGCACTCTTTCACACAATATTTCGGATTCTATCATGAAGGATCGATTCAGAAAACCCAAAAAAGCATCAATATTTGAGTCAAATCACACCTAATGTACACCCAAAGGCTTACGGACTATCTCTCACAATGATGAAAGAAGAGTGATTTTAAATCATTTAATTCCAACCCCAGATGAAAGCTCTTCTAAGAAATCAAATTTAAGATGCCACTAGAGTTTCAAAAGGATTGAGGTTTGTTTGATTGAATTATATTTTAATACAAGATTATGACAGAAACTAGAAAAACCACTTCCATACATTCAAAACTTAAAAAAACACATTTTACTTAAGACAACACAGAAAAACTCAAATTTGATTAAGTCTATTAGCAGGGGAAAGTTTTTAGAATAGTCTCAGAACTTGTCAATGGTGGTACACTTGCAACCACCTTGACACAATAAAACTTAATACAAAAAGAGATAACCAAGTTTCTTAGATGGATTCTCAAAATACAAGCTTTGTCAAACTTTCCTCTTGGGAATTTTCTTCAACGTCTAACACTCCAACCTCTAATAACCCTTTGCACAAAAAAATTTGTGCCATTTATAAAATTTACAATAGACCCCCTTTCCCTAAAAAAAAAAAATCTAGACATTGAGTGCACCAATACTCACCATGATCACAATCGTGATTTTTAGGATCGATCTGCAAAAGTCCAGTACTTGAGGGGGCGAGATCTCTTCAAATACCTCCCACATTCAACTCCTTCCTCTCATAGATCACTCTTTCTTCAATTCACCAACCACTTCTACCCCAAATCACAAATCTTGCTCTTTGCGTGCTTAGGAGAAGAAAATGGAAAATCTGATCGGCATGATAATCAAACCCAAGTTTAATGGTGAAAGACATCTTCCAGATCTCCCCACCAAACTCTTAAATCAATATTAAATCTCCTCTCTACTTGGCAAGTAGAAAAAACCAAGAAATCATGGAGACTTGCACTTCTAGGCGTGTTTCAGAGAAATGGGGGGAAAATCAGATTTAGACTCTCAGCTACCGTTGATCTTTACTTTGAATTTGGGCCATCCACGTGGAATATTCAAACTTAAAAACAGACTTAGGGGCTTCCTCTAACTTTTTACAACTTTTGGAGAAATGGAAAAATTTCACATTTTTCTCCGCACCTCCACCCTCGGTAAATGAGCCTGACACATGTCCTAAGGTGGGCCCCAATGAGACTGCGACCAAATTTTGCCATTTTACTTCCTTTTTGGAAAAGGGAAAAATCTCCAAGTTTTCCCCACAGCTCCATCCTCAGGAAACGGGCCTGACACATGTCCTAATGTGGGTCTCAACGGAACCGCGCTTCCCTTTTTCACTTTTAACTCTTTTCTCTCAAAAGCAAAATTTTCCAACTTTCATCCGCAGGTCTGCACCTCTATCTTAGAATGGAGTAAACTTTGACTTTTGCCTTAATTGGGCTTATGGGCCATTTTGATGTTTTTAGTCATTTGCATATCAAGGGGAAAAAAATCCAAATTGCCCCCGATGGTCCACCTCTCCACCCCGTTGACTTTTCAATCTACCACATGTCACCATGGCGCACCTTCAAAAAACCTTAAGGCTTTTAAAATGATTTGGTAGGGGCACGCTTTCACTTTAGAATTTTACTCCATTTTGCCAAAGGGGAAAAATATCCAACTTACCTCCAAAGGCCCGCATCTCTGCCTTTAACTTTTCCAGGTGTCCTTCTATGGGGTCAAAGTAAGACTTTTCCCTACTAATTAAATTCGCTCCAATCGAGCCTAACAAGGCCGCAGGAGGGTTCAAATTTTTGCCAAAATAGCCAAAAAGAACAAGTTGAAAAACAGACCCACCGCGCACCATCCAATTGGAATAAGCCACGTAAGCACCAAAAGAACCAACCAGACTTGAGCTAGGCTATGGGACCAAATTTTCCTTTTTGCCAAAAATAAAAAAGTGATAAGTTAAAGCATTCACCCGCCATCCCCTGACCAACCAAAGGAAGCCACATGACCACTAAACATTGAGGAATAATTTTAATAGGAAAAAAACTCCCGTCGATTGTCAAAACACAAAAATTCATCATTCACACTCAAACCGATTTTTATTAAGGATGAAAACCTTTTTTTTCAAAACAAAACCACGTGGATCATGGTTCTGAGCATCTTTAGACCATGGATTTTGATTTTCAAAGGCAAACAAATAAAAATCAATCATTTCAAGCTTCCATGGTTGAGGAAAAATAGGAAAGACAGTAAAGCCCACCGATCGTGAAGAAATTAGGGCAAAAATTGGACAAACTCGGAGACTCCTTCAAGGAGGATCATGAGAATGGATTTTGCAAACAACTCAAGTCATTCAAATGGAAATAAAATCTTTCAAAGCATCCACATCTAGAAATTAAACATTTCACAACATGAAAATTAGAGGAAAATTAGGGCAAAATGGTGAGAGGTCAAAACGAGCACCAACACACTTGTTTTAAAACAATAAAATGTTACAAAGGAACTTACAGGATCCAATATTCCTTGTTAGATAATGGACTTAAACCCACACTTCGTGATGATCTAGTAAACATCCCGACCAAACTAGATTACTACAGAACCCATTTTTAATGACAGGTTGAAGTTGATTTCCCTATAAATATGTTGACCACTCCTTTCTTAAAATAGATAAATCATGATTTTCGGAGTCATGTAAAATAACCTTTCAGAACTCGGGAAAGGAGTTGTTAAGATTTCTTTGTGTACCTTATTATGTGAGAAGTCACTTCAATCCTTTAATCGACATCGAATGATCATCTGTGCTATTTTTTATGCCCTTCAAGGAGCCATGTTACACCATTTTGGCACCTGTAGGAAGTTGCTAAATCTGTAAAGTTGGGTTTCAGTATCGGGTTGTCATTTTAGTCCTGGAAAATGAAATTATTACCCACCTTCATAACCCTCTAGTACTTTCAATAGATAATTTCCTAGAACCATCAATTTGGGGAAATACAATCTTCTAGATAGTTTGACAAGGTCATTTTGTAGGCCTTAAGTCATAGTTTTAACTAGGTCAAACTGGACCAATTACGGCTAGTGGCCTCAGAAAACTAGTCGTCAATCGTAAACAATTTTCTAGTTCAAAATTTCATAAGTTCCTGTGAATTCTTCATGTATAAGAGGACATGTAGAAATTTACCTATGGTGTGTTTTCTCATTAGAAGACAATGATTGAAAGTAGTTTCTTAGCCTTCGAGCCTAAAATGGGCATTTTTGACAACCACTAGGAAAATGTAAAAAGAAGTTATAGGATCCCCATTAGGTTACCAAAACAATGTGGAAACTTATTGACACTTGTAAATAACTATTTGAAACTCTATTGTGTGACTTGTTCTTTGAAATTGATCTTTTGGCAAAATAGTGTTTCTCTCTCCCCTATTTCTTTCTCTCTCCTTCGTTAAGAAATGTAGAGAAATGAAATGCAATAAACGTGTGTCTAACCCTCTCCTTTAGAATGTAAATTATTAATGTTATTATATAAATGGGAAAATAAAGACGTTAATTATGTTAGTTTAGGTGGATACATGCCAACAGTTCATCTTTGATTTCATGCTCACATGGTTTTGCAAGATGCAAGAAAGATGATGAAAAGGAATTGTGTAATTCATTGTTTATTATTATAATTTATATAGGTCATTGTTAAATGTGTATATTTATAATTTAGTTATTTGTTACAAAAAAGTTATATTTGAAATTTTTTAATATGTATGAGATGTTGGTTTTAGGGATACCTTGGGAAATGTGCATTTAATCACGGGTTCGGGTTTTATTGATAATTTACATATGGTAAAAATGGGATTGGATATATATCTTAATCTATATTGTAGAGGATAGTTGTCATTTGTGAAGTATGAAAGGGTTATTAATAGAGTTTTGTAATATTTTTAAGATGCTAGTGTTTAAGGGAACACCCATCCGAACATAGGTGTCTTTTGATTCCAATATTGTATTGTAAAATTTAGAGAAATGTGTTAAACGAAACTAAAATTAATTTTCTTGTAATGCACTTCGATTGTAAAATTGTTGATTAAATAACTAGTGTTGCGTTCTTTTGCCATAAAAATCTAATAAAGACATCTAAATAAAACAATCGACCTTAGTTTAAAACTTGCACATATCTACCTTTCTTGCATGATCCTTCTTAGCATAGAATAAATTTAAACCATAGAATGAACTTAACTTTACACAATATGCCACCTTCTAATTAAGTAAATAAGAGCACAATTTTGAGTTTTCATCATAGCTGATATGTTTAGTGTTATCATCGTGAACCTAATGGTTAGGAACAACCTGAACAAAATTTATCTAGAGTAAGTAGAACTAACACCTCCTTAGTATCCTAGTCATCTACCAAGTCTTACGAAGTTAGATCTAGGAATTTTCTTCATCATCGAATGAATTCCTTATGGGATCTAGATGACACAAATGGACCTAGTGAAATAGTTGTACTATGACTTAAACTCTTGTTAATGATCTCTTTAGTTCCTCACAACTAAATGTGTTACTTTGTCTAGTGAAAATATAACGCCTTGGTCTTTTACAGAGGGTTTATAGGGTAAATATGTTTTCACACCTTAATTTAATCTATAATAGGGCATAGATCCCTGAGTGAAAATTGGAATTAAACTAAACCTCAATTGATTAGGAGGTTAACTTGTAGGTAGAAAATGGAAGTAAATCCCTACAAATGAAATTTATTTGAAATATGTTGAATTTAGAGAACCCAAGAAACTAGAAACTTGGTCCCGTAATCCCCTTTTATGCTCTTTTATGACATTAAGAATAAAAAAAAAATTCACATACGAAATCCTAAAATGTTGAAACATGGGATCTTACCTTGAACAAAAATCACATTTGGTTCATTAGTAGTTATAATGCTTTAAATCATGTACTTATTCAAGATGATAGACAAGTACTTTCATAACTCTTTTGTTATAAAGTGATGCCAATAATGAGACCATAGTGCAATGTTAGAGTAAAGAATATAAGATTAAAACGAGATTTGAGGTTAGGAATAATGTACCTCTTGGAGTTCTTATAACTCAACTAGAAATTTACTTGTGTTAAAAAGAATATGAATTTCCTTGGTGAGATCAAACTTCGAGAAAAAAAAAGATATACATATAAACCTAAATAGAATTTCTTGATGTGGAAAATGTTGAATGGATTCAACAAGTTATTGAACTATTTTAACTACGATAGGGAAATAAGGATACCATGACCAAAGAATGTCCGTGGAGAAATGTATCTTGAATCTAAACCTCCTTAAATCCTAAGATTTCTTTATTGAAATCACGTCACATTTAGTTATGTAGTAAGGGTAAAACTTTAACATTGAATAAATGTTTGAGAAACATAAGATTAACATAAGAATGAGAGAATTAGGAAATTTGTATGTAATTTGAAAGATGGGAAATAATAATATAAGTTATGGATATTTTCATAAGGGATAAAGAGCCAACTTAAATGGTTGAATTGTAAGTTGAATGTGAAATGAATTTAAGAACTTGTAGGTGGAAAAAATGATTAAATTATCCTTGCATAGTAATGTTCATGGAATGTTAATCGTAACTTAGATGTAATCATGGCAATGATGTGTTGTGGGTTTTCCAATATTTGGGTCCCTTTCTTGTGGTTGGGTCATTGCTAGCATTTGTTCATTGGGGAAGGTGTGGCATCGACATGTATATGGTGTTGTCATGTGTCTATGTGAGTCGATGAATTATGTAAGTTTATTATGTTTTGTTGAGTTTCTCCACTTGGGGCCATTGTGGTGTCGTGTAGTGATAAATGTAAGTAAAAAAGAATTATCTTGGTATTTTTATTGTTGTATCTGGTTGTGTAAAATGTGGGCGTTACACTCGCCAAATGTGTACAATACTTGTCAGTCTTCTTTGCTAGGAGGGTTGGCTTTTAAATAATCCATGAGAATTATGGGGTTAGATTCCTTGGGTGGAGATGCTCCAATAGATAAATTAGGGTATTATTGAAAACCATGTGATCTCCATTTGCTTATCTTTTTAACAGCAATAGGAATTTATCTAATTTCTACACCTAAACACGGGATAAGGAAATCTATAGTTGACATCCAAAAACTAGAATAAGATTCAAAAAAAGAGGTATCTTATCATGGGAGTTCTAATTGCTAAGGAGTTTCAATATCTGAAGGCATTGAAGTAAATGTGAAAGAGTCCCACTATCCACAATTAGCCAAAGAGTCCCTTAAATTGGAGGAGGAAAGAAGCAAAATCAGCATTGAAGATGCAGAGTAACTTGATGGTACAATGCATCCCAAATCTAATTCTCACGATTGATGATGTGATTAATAAAATCCTTTTTTTTTTAAGAACACCTAGGCTAGTGCCTTTCCTCCGATTCCATACTTTGCAATTGAAAAAAAATATGGGTCAATTCTCTTTCTTCCTCGTCTCCACTGTAAAAAATACAACGAATTCTTTAATTTAGTAGCGAATTACAAGACACAATGTAGCTGATGGATGCTCTAAAGGTAGAGGTAATAGAGGGTGTATCAATAATGAGTTATGTGATTCCAAAATTGAGAATGAGACTGTCTGTGGTTTTTTCGAGAAGCACATTTTGTAGTTTGAGGTCACAAGTGAACTATTGTTGGACGAAAATCATCATCTAAGTATGAAATCTTGTCAACTACTTAGTACAAAATCATCCACCGCTTCCTCAAGATTAATTTTTTATCTTAACCATGAGTGAGTTTCTCTGTAAATATTTATGCAAGATTCTGGGCATGAATTACGATACAGAGCTAAATAAACTCAACCTCCTAACATGAAATTATGATCTTCAACAAATTAGGGTGATAAATTTTCAGCAATATTTGGCACTCTCTTTGGAGACTATTGTCTACATCCTATATCTCATGAGTAAGAAATTTGATAGACACAATTCTATCGTCGATAGGAGACATCTATAAACCAATCTAAGGCTACCACTTTCTATTAAGTTCTAATCATTTAACGCTTCAATTTCTCTGCTCATATCTTATTTTTCCATCTTCCACTTAGGGTTTGCACATTGAACTTGTCTTATTTCTGAAGTAAATTAAAAACCCTAAAGCCATCAGAGATAATGTAGAGCCTCCAATAATGGAAATCAACAAGATCTATGGTAATGGAAGAAATGAGTTCAAAAAAATGCACCACTCATCATGGGTATTGAATTTGTTTTGCAAATTCCTCCTCTCCCGAAGCTAAAGTGGAAGTTCAAGCCCTAGTTTTCCAAGTTCACCAAGTTCCTCTTTAGGTGATAATTCTATTCCACAATCAAGTCCAAGTTCTTCACAAAAGGTACGATGTTTAAATGAAATTTATCAAAGGAGTTCTAAAGTGAATTCAATTGCTAATTTTACTTTGTTTAGTACCATTCATGTTGAACCTTCACTATCCGAGGAAGATGTGAAAGAACAAGTATGATTGATGCCTATTTTTAGGATCTTGTTTGAGTTCATCTTTTGTTTTCTACTCATGCTCTACCTAATAAAATGTTGCAGATTGCTTTAAATAAATCTTTGTATTTTTAGAATGGTACATAAAGAAAGAAGGAAAAAGATAGTTTGAATAAAAAAATACTTTTTTCTTTCTCTCATATTTTTTGTTCACTCATTTTGTGAGCAGATTAATTGTTATTATTATTACAGATATATTTTTGTTATTATTTTGATCGATACAAAGTATAAGAGCAGAGTTTTATAATCTTCATATCAAATCCCTTTTCTAGTCACAACAATGGCCTTAGTTTCACTTCCGGAAGAAAATCCAACAAACCTAACCACTTCCCACATATCCGGATATTTCCTATAAAAATATTTCATTTTCTCATGCATATATGCTCCAAAATAGGGACCAGCCCGAGAAGTTATTATATGAAAATTTCAAATGATTAAGTCTTTCTAGTTTGGATAGGGATCTTTGGAAGTAATACCGATAAATTATTAAAGGACATATCAATGTTTTCAAGGCTTTTATGTTGGTTTCCAAAAGACATTGGAACAATTTTTTGAAGCTCGTTGTGAGATAGGTTGAGGTGCTCTATTCCCACACAGGTACTAAGACCATTTGGAATTGAGCCTGAATGTTTTTTGGCCAAGAGATTGATTGCTTGCACAATTTTCATTTCTCCAAGCAATCCAGGAATTGCTCCAATGAATTCACTATTTGATACTTTAAAATACCACAAGAAATTGTTTGGATTGGTAACCTCAATGGAATGGTTCCTATAAGATGATTATTTGATACATCCAAAAGATCAAGATTTGGATAGTTTCCAATTTTGGTTGTATACTTCCTATGACTTCCACACATGCTTGTAATAAATTCTATGACATGAAATTTTTATTGAAACTTCAAGGTTGGAATGACATATTAATTTATAGGCCAATCAGATTCAAGATAAATGCATTTTTAAAATTATTTTACTAAAAATAAATAAATAATAATAATAACCGGCTAACCAAAGTTGAAACCTATAGTATAATCTTCCTTCGGAAGTACTAATAACCAATAGAAAAATGAATAACTCAAAATTTTAAAATTTGAAATATTAGAAAATTGGTAAATTAATATTTTCAATATCATAAAAATTAATTTTGATTTAGTTAAAAAAACTTTTCATAATTAAAATAATTTTAGACTAAGAATAATTTATTACAACATAATCATTTATGTCGAGATATTTGTGAGTGGATTTAACTTATTAATAGTAAAAGTTTTAATCTTAAGGCAAGTTAGGTGTGTATACTTTATAGTGTAAATATAATTAAGTGAAGAACATGGTATTATATCATATACATTATTTTTTTCGTTAAATACAAAAGTTTTTTTGACTGAGATCCTACCCAGAACAACAAAGTGGTCATGACCCAGATAAACCATTGAGTACAAAAGAAAAAGAAACAAGCACACTACCTACAAGTAAAACAACTAACATGAGTCACAATTGAAATCCAACATAGCCCAAAGAAAATAGTCGATAACTGAAATTGAGAAAAAGTATCTAGGAGGTGGAGGTAAATTTTTGTTCTTCTTTTACGAACCCTTTTCTACCCATTAGAATATTCCTCTATATGAAGAACAATTTTGATATCATCAATTGGCTGATTTTTTTTTGTTTATAAAGTAAGACTCAAACTCCTTTTCTCGCTTCATGATTTTGTTGTTCCATATGTTGGATCCTCTAAGTTTCTCCCATGATGAACCCCTAAGGACCCTATGGAATAAGGGGTTAGGGGTTATCAAAGAACCATCCGCATACTAACATATTGTGAGGAGCTCTCCAAATCTGGGTGTTGATGGATCGAGATCCGAGTTAGAGGGGTACACTTGTGTAATAATAAGGTAAATATTATTTCCACTAAAATGTTTTAGACCCAGTGTTCTTAGGTCATTCATAGTCAGTTATCAAATAGCCTATTTTAAAATATTTATGGCATCTAAAAGGCACACCTTCAAAATAAAGCATTTGGACCCATGTTCTATCACATATCAAAAGGTTGATCTCCTAGGGAAGGTATTTAGTGATGTCCATATCTATCGGAGAAAATCATATGTTGTGTGGAAATGTTGAGAAGTACTATCGTCAGATTTAACATAAGTCCCTAACCTATTGGCAATGGCTTCAAAGCAATGTTCGGTCAAGAGTTGGAAGGGAAAGCCTAGGAGTCTAACCGCGATGGGATGAGAATGAAAGGAGGATTTTGGAGAATCAAATTCATGTCACCAAGGTTTGACCATGAGGCCATAATCCCCACAAACCTAGTGTTTTCCATCTATAATATCCATGTGTTCGATAAATTAAAAAATGGCAATAAAGAAAGTTCTAGAACATGGATAGATCTCCACTTTACCTTTACTATTTAGAATCCTTCTCTAGTTTATCCATTCATTTATCTCTGGGAAATATTTTTCCAAAATCCCTTAAAGTGGAAGATGAGGGATTTTGTGGAAACCTTTTCCTCGTATTCATGCACCAAGTTGAGCATGTCTCATCAAAAAGAGCGAAGGGGAGGTTCCATGTTTCAAGGAGTAACCTTTTGAGAGGATCCTTTAAAAAATCCTGCAAAAGACTTACCACCGCTTACCTACGAATGTGCATTTATTTTCAAGCCCCTTGGTGCCCTCGGACCCAACCTTCCCACCAACTCGCTTATTCAATAGATTCAACATCCATGGTCGCAAATGAGAAGAATGCCCTTGTTTCCCCTTTCTGTTGTGTGATACATAACTTACACCACCTTTAACCATACATCCATGGACTCTACCCTTAGAGGAGGTCAACAAACATTATTTAATGAGGTCAACAAACACAATGATTTTTTTAGAGAAGGCCCTTACCTTACATAATTTTTTGAGAAACTCAATTATTAAATGAAGATCAATATACTGTATATAACTAACACTTTTACTTTGTTCCATGAGACGAATAAATTTCTAATAGTTTCCACATTTTTTGATGTAATGTGGTAGTTAGAAACAACTACTTCAAATCCTAGTAATAAGGAAAAATGAATGAATCCGATAATTATCTTGAGATTAATAGTCTCTCCGAGATCCATTTTTTCAATTTTTTGTGCGGGCTTTCTAGGAGCTATGTCGATCATTATGGTCTAGTTTCATACCCCACTTCTTACAGATATGATGATGTATCACCACGCTTCTCTCCTATTTCATGGAAAGATGTTGTCTTCAGGTCTCAAAAGGTGTCACAATTTGTAAAATTACATCCCAAGTCTGCAGGATGCGACACTTTTCTACAAATTCCCTCTAAGATCATGGATGCCGCCATGTGCATCAAGGGACTCTTGATGATAGGTAAACCAATGTTCCCAAGGCCACCTTTTGAGGATATCAAAAAATTGGCTTGCATCAAATGGGCACCCTATGGGCCTCTTGAGATTTCCACTATCTTTGAATGGCTTTATCCTTTTTACCTTCAGGCATAAAAAGTATTTTTCAAGAGTATTTTGGGGTTCCTCATTTATTTAGGAGGCGCAACTTGTATCTTAGAAAATGGACCCCTAGTTTCAACCCTCACATAGAAACAATGATATTGGATCCAATATGGGTTCATTTTGTAGGTCTTCCACTTGAGTTTTGGGGGACTACAATTATTGAAGGTATTGTACTTTCCATGGGATTTTTGGTTTTCGTTGATCTAGCTACTAAAGAGAAATCTAGACTTATTTATGCTCAATTTGGTGTTAATGCTGATGTCAATAATCCTTTTCCAAAATCTATTTACATCCTCTAAGATTTTGGTATTTGGACTCAACCTATTAAGTATGAATATGTTCTATAATTTGGTTACATTAGTAAAAGCATCGTCCAATGGGTCCCTACTTCTCCTTGAATCCGCCCTAAAAACAAAAAGACCTTGTGCTTTCTTTAAAGCTAAAAGGTAAATACATCCCAAAAATTAATCTCGAGGTGGCCACCTGAAATCATTTTTCAAATATTATGGAATATGGTGAGATCCCATCCTCATAAGAACACACCTTGTCCTACTTTTTTCAAGTAGCTTTGGTAGAACCCCCCCGCTTGCTCCCTCTTTACCATCACTTCGTGTTCTCTCTCGAAATTCGACCAAATATTGACCCCTCTCTTCATCTTTCCCAACCCTCTAAGGATGATGTATCTTCTAATACCATTGCCCCCAAACCCATTATTTGTTGAGAATATAAATCTTTTTTGCCTCTCCTTCATCCTTGGTGATTGAATATTTCAACCTGCCCATAATTACAAGAAGTAACTATAATAAAATTGGGATTTATGTATCAACAAAAAGAATAAAAGGTCCTCAAAAATTGTCAATCTTCAGCTTGAAACTTCTCAAAATATTGCTCAAGGAATTAAGGGTACTCTCTCCATTGAGGTTGGGGAAATCCAAACCTAAAAATGAAGATTCTCTCTTGGAACATTAGGGGGATAAATGCTCCCTAGAAAATAAGATTCCTAAAAGAAATCATATTGAAGCATTATCCCGATATCATCATGTTGCAAGAGACTAAACTCAAAGAGGAAAATATCCTTCCTAGGATTTGGCCAAAAGCCTCCTTTTCCTCCCATGCTTTGGCTAGTAATTCTTGAGGGCTTTGTACATTTTGAATCTTACTATACTTTTTGGTGAGTGCATCATTAATACTCATTTTCTAGATATATTCTTTTAAGAAATTGGTTCAATCTTGGGCTGGATTGCAGTCAATGTTTATGCCCCTAATCTCGAATCTAAAAGGGATAACATCTAGAAATCTCTATTGTTCTTTAGAAGCAAGCGATTGCAAACATCTACCTTGGCTCATTTTTGTGACTTTAACACCCATTGTTTTCTTTAGAAAAACATTGTGGTGTTCGGCTAGCTCTAGCAAAGTATGGAATATCTTTGCAATTTTAGTAAACAAGGTAATTTCATTTATTTTGACCTTTTTGAAGCTTCTTTTACCTAGTCAAATAGAATATTAGGAAACAATGATTTAAAAATTTGGTTGGATAGGGTCCTTGGATCCCTGGATTAGCTATCACGCTTTAGTGATTTCAATCGATGTCCCTCCCAAATAATTCTTCCAACCATATCCCCTTGCTCTTGCATGTAGGTAAATTTCAAAACACTAAGAATCTTGCTTTCATATTTGAAATGTACTAGTTACATAAGAAAAACCTAGAAAATCTCGTGAGGATTGGTGAAGGGTGTAAATATATGGATTAACAATGTACAAATTCGTGAAGAAAATCAGCTTCATTAAGAAATAGCTTAAAATTTTGAAATCCAAAACTTTTTGGGACATAAGATAAAGGAAACAACATCATTCTTTGAAGCTAGTTAAAGTCTCTGCTCATATTGAATTAATTGGTAGAACTTCTTATCTGCATCAACAAGAATTGAAGTTTCTAAGTGATTTTTATAATACTCTTCTTTGAAGAGGAAATATATTAGCAGAAAATATCTTAGGCTCTATGGCTATAACATGGAGATCACAATACGAATTTTTCTCATCCTACTTCTTGTAAATGTAAAAGCAAAGATAAGATTAAAGGGCTCATAAATATGAGCACGAATCATTTGAAAACTGGGGATGCCATATTGGTGGAATTGATTAATTTCTATTTCAACTTGCTCGAGGAGGAGGGTCCCATAAATGAAGACGATGCTATGAAAGTGTTGTAGCACATCCTAAAGATGATTACAGATGAAACTAATAAAATGTTACTAATCCTTTCTCCATTGAATAATTTCATAAAGTGGTATTTTCTATGACAGAGGAAAAATATCTTGTTCTTGATGGATTTCCAATAGTTTTTTATCATGCCTTCTAGAATATTAGTAAAACAACTCTTTTGGAGGTGATAAATGAGTTTGAAGGTAGTGAGTCCCTTCTAAAATAATGGAACATTTTTTAGCTTTGGCACCCAAATCCTTAGGGTCCAAGTTTGTTTCTAATTAGAGACACTGTTATCATTTGTAATACTTCCTACGAAATTGTTACTAAGATGTTGGCTACTAGGTTGAAACATTTTACCGATAGCCTAATTTCTAAGCAATAGAATGAGGTTATAGGAGTTCTTATCATCCAAAGAGGTGTGATCTTTGTTCATGAAGCTATTCATATAGCTCAACACTCAAAATAAGTAAGGATTATTATTAAGTTAGATATGTAAAAAGGTTGTTATTGAGTTAGTTGGTCCTTCATAATCAAATTTCTTAAAACATTTGGCTTCTTCAAAAAATGGTGCAAATGGATTCATAGTTGCATCTCATCACCCCACTTATCTATTTTAGTAAATGGTATTCTGAAAGGTTACTTTGCTAATAGTAGTATTATTAGATAAGATGACCCCCTCTCACCTTATCTCTTCATTCTTATGGATAATACATTAAGTAGGAACTGTGTGTTGCTAAACATTCTACATCCATACGCGTTTAAAGATCACTTTAAGGGTTTTTGCGACAACACATAGTCAACTTACAGATGATACTCTCCTTCTGAAGTAGCCTTGGTTATTGAAGCTAGAGATATTAAGAATATTCTAAATTATTACTAATCAACTTCACAATATCTTATTAAACTTTACGAAAAGTAGAAATGCCTTCATTAATACTCCCCCTAATAGGAAAAGAAAGATTGAGGCTATTTTTGGATGCAACATAACGCCTATCGCATCTTCCTACTAGCTAATACCTCTCTTAAAAGGAAGAAATATAAATAACCTTTGTGACCTGGTGATTGAAAGATTCCAAAATAAGTTGGTAGGTTAGAAAGGAACACTTCTAAGCAAAGTTAGTAAGATACAACTTATTAAAACAACCCTTCAAATTATTCCTCTTTATTCCATGTAACTCATAAAGAGACATTGGCTCTTGCTTCCCATATAGGTCAAATTCAAAAACATTTCCTTTGGTCTAGTTACGAAGAGAATAAAATAAAACCTTTGGTGTCTTGGAATGTAGCATTCAAACCCCTAGCTTTAAGGTATCCTAGTCTAAGAAAAGTATCCGAGATAAATTAGGATATGTTGGCGAAGATGGTCTAGGATATTGTTATAAAGGAACACACCCCTTGGGTGTAGCTGCTAACTTCTAAATATCTCCCTTCTTTAGAAGACTTTTTATCTTCAAATATCTTGGAGGGCTCTACCATCTAGAATTATATCATCAATATTCAGCATCTGTTAAAGGATGGTACTAAATTGCAATTCGGTAATAGGTTGATCATTTATTTTTGGAATGATTGGTGGATTGGTGACAAGCCTTTAGCGGAAGATTCTTTCTGGGATCCTATCTGCACCTCTCTTTCATCTTTAGGTGGCAAGATGATCAATATCTACATTGAAAAATATGGTTGTAAGCCTTGTTGGTGCATCCTCCTTAGAAGGTTTTATCTTGATCTAGTTACGGTGTATTTACTGAGACTTAAGTTATTGCTTTCCTCTTTGTGTATCCTATTTTCCCCATCTCAGATACACATGTCTAGCCGAGATCCCCCTCTTGTTCTTTCTCAGTCAAATTTTCCCATCTCTCGCAACCTCATCCCCCTTGTGTCCCACCTCTCCATAACATATAAATCCCTCAAGTTATACAATAAATTGGTTTCTTATCTTGGCTTTCCTGTAAGGATGTTATCCTTTCAGGGGGAAATCTGAAGTGAAGGGGTTTCTCCATCCCTATTCAATGTATTCTTAATTCTTTGGAAATATCTACTCACATTTTTATCCACTTCCCCTTCTCCCATTCTCTTAGGTGTCTCCTTTTGGAAATATTTGGAATTGTATGAATTTCATCTTCTTCTCTCTCTAAAATTTTAACTCAATGGAGGTCTCCATTTATACACTTAGTTACTACCCTTTACTTGAACTTTCTTCTTCTCCATGTTCTTTGGGAATTTAGAAAGAAAGGAATATGCATATATTTAAGGAACAAAATCATGGTTTGTGAGAGCTCTTCAACGTTGTGGTCTCTAGATTACAACAAAACTTGAATTCTTATATCTAGAGGAAGCCTAAAAATAGAAAGTGATTTTAAGTCTTATAGATTCTTGGCCTAGACAACTCCTCATCCCCTGGGCACTCTTTCTTTAGTTTTCGATCTTGCTAACACCTCATGGTTTCCCCTCCTTTGGGTTGGATGAATGTTAACACTGATGGTGCAACCAAGGGAACCTGGTTACTTCTAGTAGAGGTTTAATTCTTAGAGATGAGTCTTGTAGCCTCCTAGATGCGTCAGCCATTTGATTTAGGATTGGTACAAATCACGAGTCGAAGTCCTTGTTATTCTTAAAGGAATTGAACTCGACACTCATTATTGGCTATAATTGACTTATTGTTGAAAGTAATTCTCTTAATATACTAAGAATTCTCAACTCAAATGAACTCCCTAAGTGGACCATACATAACATAATTAAAGATATAAGATCCCTTCAATCTCATTTTTAGATGATCAAATTTTACCATATCTACTAGGAGGGAAACGAGGTTACTTGAATTCTTACCTAATACTAGTGTTTTTCGATGGTTACAAGAATTGGATAAGATATTTCCTAGAGGATCTGTTTACCCTTGTTGTTATTGATATTCACTCAAAAAATAGTTCCTTTTAGTTTTTATTTTTATATCCAAACTTTTAGTTGTTCGCATCACCTAGTACACCATAACTAAGATGGGTTCCACCTTTTTTGGCAGTGGTAGAAACAATGATATGACATGTGTGGAATTTATTGCCATTTATAAAAATCATAGATCACATTCGTGTGACTGATGGTATCACTTAACGATGTTACATATGCACAACTATCCTATTAAAAATGACAAATTTCAAATTGAAATCTCAAAGACATGTGTGGAATTTTTGATTTAATGTGTTTGCCATTACTATTTAATAAAAATCTACAAGAGTCCTTTGGAACTTCCTATCACTATCTCCTAGTTCATTATGGGTGGCCCCATCAAAAGAATTGAATTTTCTTCCTGTGAAGAGGTAAACACAAATATGGAGCTATGGAATATTTTATAGGCTAGTGGGGTTACGCCATTCATGGAAAGGATATCTAGACATTCTTTCTTACTTATTAGCAGGATGTTGGCATCCCGGGAAAATGGTAGAGTTTAAGCGGGAAAGATGAAATTTATTATTTCTCCCGAGTCCCTAGCAGTGCTGCAATGGGGTTCCCTATAGAGGGAGATGTTTATTTCAAATTCTCACTATGGACAGAGTGGATGATTTCTTATGTCATGAAAAATAACCGAGGAATTAATAATCGGGATTCAAAAGGGATTTGCTACCATAGCCATGGGATAGGGTTGCGAGAGAATTTGAAGAGAAATTTCACTATAAAGGGATGGTACACATTGATCTATGAACCTCAAAGCATATTCTTCTTTCTCATATTTGGCATGATAGGAAGGTAGAATTTTTGGATTTTATCTTTCAATCGCTTAAACTTTCCCTAAGATAAGATAGAGAATAGGAAGGGCCTTTCCTTCACCAAGGTGTTTTATATATACTTTTAAAGTGGCATCTTCCCAAAAATATATTTCACATTCCCCCATAATCTTGTAGCAACGTCATATCACCGATCTTCCTTCTTAGCATTCACCCAAATATTTCCTACTTCGATGTCTCCACTCGTCATTGTTGTTGAAAGCTTTGTATCCCTTTCGAATATAATTTGGATGTCATAATCATTGGCTAGAGTGGTCTGGGTATACCATTTTTCCCCCTTCTTCCTCTCATGTCTCTCACTCATCTTCCCCGGCATCTTTTGTCACCGAACCTCATTCGACCTAACTTCCCCTTCTTCATTGAATCTTTCGAATCTTCTTTGGCTTCTCCTCCTATCTCCCGAATGTCACCATAGCTTGTTTTTATTCTACTCTTGACCACGGAGGGCTCCCGAGGATGCCCTTCTATTCCCTTGGAAATATCCATTGAATCAAATATTTTTGATGTTCTATTGAGTCTCTCTTCGGATTTTCATGACTCCCCTTCGACCGAGAAATTGCACCCGTAATATCGTTATTATGAATGTTGAACTTGTTGCAATTGCAGGGAAACATTAGGATAATATTTCCTTTCCCAATATGATCCTAAAGAAGAAGATATCATGCTCAAGATACTAGGAAACCTTAAAAGGCCCTTCGTGCTATCAAAGATTGGAAAATATATAGTGAAACTACTTAGAATAACATCAATGAATACTTCCTAGACCTCATTCAGTTATTTGATGTGTTGGTTGATAGACACTCTACTGGTTCAACTAAAGAAGAATCAGTTACTCTCAATAATATTCATACTATGTAATGGTATATTTCGATGCAAGACTTTTGAATTTTTATTTTTTCTTCCCATGCGCTTTTTATTCTTTATCTTCTTCATGTCATAGCTTGACTTGAGGTACAAGGATGAGGGTACTTTCAAAACAACCAATTTTACCTTATGTCCAAAAATATACTTTTGTATACGTTTAACTCCATTTAATTATTTAATGAATCACATTATAAAACAACAAAGCGGTGATGCTACAAAGTATTGTGGTAATAAAAATCATAATGCACATGTTGATAGTATGTTGGAACTTGTTTTTCAATTGGGATATACATTTTTGCTCACATTTCATGATATAATGTTAATGTGTTAGGATTAAATCCATGTCTTCAAAAATCTACAATGATCATTCCATAAGTTGGTATATTGTTCGATTGTTTTTTCAAACACTTAGCATGCATACATTAAACTTCCACACTTACCATACATGCATATAAGATAATTTTTCATATATTTTCATTTGGGAAAATTGGATAAAATGTTATTGATATGGGAGTCTATTTTCTTACCTAGTGTTAAAAGGATTGATTTTTAGTGCATTTCTTCCATAATCAAATATATGTATAAGTGTTTCAAGGGGGATGTGTGTAGTAAGGAAAATGTGCGGTTCCTTCTTGATCCAACATTCGTACATTATGTTTATAATTTTGAGATTAATATTGGCAGCAGATGGAAGATCAAAATAAAACTTATATAATTATGATTGATGCATTGCATCGTTAATCAATCTATTTCGTATAAATCAATCTCACTACCACTTCCCACCATTTCTCTATTTTATCTTCCTCTTCATCCGACTCGACACTCTATTATGCAATTCTTCTTCATCATCTCCCCCACACAAAATAGAATTAAAGTTTCTATTTTGAAGGATAGGGTCATCCACATGTGGATTTCCTGTGAAAGAAGAAGCCTCAAAATTTTAAAAATGCTTGGCCTTCGATATTAATCCTCAAAAGCATGTTGTAAGAAATATTAAAAGTAGTAAGGAATGTGAGATTTAGAAGATCTAAGGGAATAATTCCAAACAATTTTCTTGATGAGATATCCATAGACTCAAGCTCCAATATTATTTGGTGTACCTCCCATTGCATTTTGTATAATGGAATCCATCTTGTGCTCTACAAACATATTGGAAAATGGAAATGGTGGCTGTTGTTGTTGTTTATTTACATGAAAAGATGAATTTTTGTATGTTTATACGACATATCAAATGAAGAACATATTGGGGGATAATTATTGTAACTTATTCTTAAGTAAACATGCCCGTGAAAAGATCAATTTTTGTGCGCATATAGTTTTCACCCATGATCCCTTGAGTATAACTCTCAAGTATTCGGTTTCTTATTTTAGTATGATTCTCAATAATTTTAAAGATTAGATTTCCTATGGTGGTATGGCTACACATTCCCATTATTCTTTCATGGTAACTCGAAGAAGGCATATTTTCAAGGAAGATGTTTGGGTCTAAGTCCCATGGGCATAAAAAAAATAGTGAGAGGAGTGATAATGCCGGGATATTTCACCTCTTTTCTTGTAGGCATCATAGATTGAAGATATATCCACGTAACGAGGATTCAATGAGAGGAATATATTTTTTTGGGGATGATGCTGGTGGTGAAATTGCGTCGGAAAATTTGCACATGGAGGATGGATATTTAAATCACAGAAACTACAATGAAAGGAAACAACGTGTCTCATTTCACACTCACGTGTTTTGCAAAGAGAAAAAATATCATCTTTTCCATCATTCCTTTCCTGAGAAACAAACCGAGGACATGATTATCAACATGGTGGTCTGCCTTCCTAGGGAATAATGAACAAGTTAAGTGAATATAAATATTACATGATCTACAATTGTGAGTGCAACCTCTAAAGTAATTCCCACTTGATCCTACCAATTAGGTGTTGAGCTCCAATAAATGAGAATGGATGAAATGTTAAATTTGTATAAAACTTGGACCATTGAATCCACGCCATTAAAATTTGTGTGTGAGAGATATGAACCATTCACAATAATCTGCTATATAAAATTTTTCATCGAACGTCCCTAGCCCTCAAAACCCCATCAATAAACAATGTTCTGAGGTGTTTTTATCAAAGCCTTTGATTGATTATGATAGTCCTAGAGAAATACTAGAGGTGTGCGGTGACCAAATTTATTTTCTCGGTATGGGGGCCTAAATTTTGGCTAAAACCAACATAAATTTTCAAATTTTAACAACTCACGAAAGTGGTAAAGTAGTTATCTAGGCCCCTAAATATGAAACAAAACAAGGTAAAAATATTTTATAAGGTCATTATAGAAATAGACATGACATCTCACATCACCTGTGAATACAATCATTTCATAACTTACCCATTACATGGTTTGAAGCGGTGTTCAAAATTCATGTTTTATTAAATATTAAAAAGGTGAAAAAATGATGTGATTACATGGAAGTCAAGTTTATTTCTCAAATCGGGTGGATATTATTATCGAAACTATGACCCAAAAGTTGTAGTTGTTACAAGACATGGTTGTAGAGTGTAGCTTACACTAAAAGGGCCATATAAGTTCTACATGATGCAAGGTAAATATATCCATTATGTGTGACAAGTCATTTTATTAACCATAACCATACTCTTCCTTTAATTAAAATTTCACTAGCACTATGAAGGGAAAACCATAAATATGAAAGCATGTTAGAGATAGGGAGAAAACCATGCATGTTCATAGTGAGGCAACAAGGGAGGTGCTCCAATCTAGTTTGAACATGTGCAAGCTTCACATCTATAACTATGAAACAATTTTCTTACCCATTCACATTTATTATAATGCTTCCATTATAAGTATGACTTATAAAAATTAGTCTCCAAAACATGTTCCAATGAGATTATCTCATTCCAAAGTTCTCATTTTCTGCATTTCCTTCAAACATTGCTACCCAAATGACCTTATTGCTCACAGACATTTTATAAAAAAAATTGGTGTGCCTTCCCCATACTTCCTCCTTTTACCCATGTTCCAACCAATAGGAAAAAAACAAATCTAGAGCCATCCCTACAAAACATCTCGCTTCAACATTTTCTTACCTTTAAATGGAGCACTTACACCTATAACCTCGAAACAACTCATTTATTATATATATATATATTCTTTGAAAGATGTTCATGCCTGGTCTAAAGTTATCTCTTACCATATAATGGGAGAATGTTGGCATAGGATGTGGAGTTGAACTTTAACTGGATCAAACCGTTTGAATTTCCCTCTCCAATTGCTCACTTTAGGGTGTGTGCATCATGCATACGAGGTATAAACTAAAGCCTTTTTTTTCTAGGAATTCTATCAAATAGAACACGTTCCTATTCTAAGATTCCTAACATTCAATAAACCATCAAAAAATAAACAAAAATATGCACATGCCATTCATTTACAAGTGAACAAGGGGAAGGGGCATCATTGAGGAGGCTTGGCTCATACATATCAACGCAATTCCCGAGGTCCCCAACAATTTTCAACAAAACCCATTTCACACAGTAACATAATGGATAACAAGAGGGTTTCATCCAAAGGAAGACTGAATGAGACAAATATCACATAGACATAAGTGGAATAACAGGAAAGAGCACTTTCAATGTCTTAATCAATACAACAACTACTTGAAATAAAATAGAAAAAATAGGAAAATAAAGTGGTAGTCATCGTCTATCACGAGAATGTTGCTACAAAAGTTACAAAGTGTGCATATCACGGGTGCAATGAAGTGAAAGAAGAAAAATAAATACAAACTAGACATTACATGCCTCATAATCCTCAATCTTCATCTTCTTTCGCATACAAAAACAAAAAAATGACATATAATACTTTCCTTTCTCTTAGATACAAATGAAACCACTTCAAATACAACTATAAATCCATATCGATCAATTTTTATATAGTAAAATGAAGATATTATAGTTATTTCATGGAAGGATGTTAGCAAGAGATCCCTTTAGCATAGTTCTTTGTCACATTCTATTTGGTAAAGGAGGAATACACGAAAATATGGTGGAAATTTATTATGCATGTTGATTCTTGTCTTTACTGTTGTCATTTCAGTCAAAAGGACTTCTCCCATATATGTGTGCTTATCTATAGTTCCATCCTTGAGCCCCAAAACTAGATTTTCTTCCTGTAAAAACATTTTGACCAAGAGTCACATGCTATTTAATTGTTATACCTGAAAGAAATTTTGTAAGATGTTCATCGCTGCCTAGGACGGGGGCAGTACAAAATCTTTACAATGGGAACCGATTAATTATGTAACAATGTTTTACTATTTTATAATATTTCTTCGTTTTGTCTATGTTTTTATAAAACCTTTCCATAAGAAGATTGAGTATTGAGGAATACAATCTACGAGTCTATAACTATCAAATATTAAGTGTCTATTGGTGACATATAAAGTAGTTCATAATCATCAACACAAGCTCCATTCCCATTGAGTCCATTGGACACTTTCAATAAGTAGCCATGGAGACACCTTGAGGTAGGGGTCAAACTTCTCCATGTGAACCAAGTGGAACATAATGGGGCACTCCAAATGTGGATCACTCGATAGACATTAAGGGCCCAATCCCACCTCCACATCACACTTAGAGAAATTTCTCCTCCAAAGCCACCACTCTAGTTCATAGCTCTGGTATAATAAAAGTGTTTACCATCCAAAGTTTTGAGGGCAAGGACTCTGGGTTAGCGAACGTCGATTTGTGTTGAATGGGTCCACTTCTAAATTGGTGTCCTTTCTTTCCATGGCTAAGGCTAGTGCTTGTCCCCTTCTTAAACCTATGGTCCCAATAAAAATGGCACATGTTATCTCATTTGGGGAAGTTGTTTTTGAATCAGTTGAGTTTTTCTAGAGTAGGGGTCTTATATGTAGGTTTGTTGGTTATTTCCGGGTCTTCCTTCTTTGAAAAACTGGATTACTAAATAATGGAGGAAAATTATTGTTTGTAAGGTCAATATTTACCCCTATGCTTGTGGAATTTTTATAGTTGCTTTTGATAGCTCCTCAAATAAGGAGGCTATTTTAGGAAACTTTTGGGCTTATCAGGAGCATATTCTTCTTATAAATCAATGGTTATCCTCCTTCAATCCTTTGATTGAAACTTTTAATATCATATTTTTTCGGGGTAATACTTGCCTATTTGCCTTTACACTTCTAGAGTGAGGATTGCTTTAGGGCTATGGGGGATGCCTTGGGCAATTTTGTTGCAGTGGATCCCAAGACTGAATCCTTTGATCATACCACTTTTCCTAGGATTCTAGTTTGCATGGATATGTTTTCTTGACTTCCCCGATACAATGGATCTTAAGGTCAAAGATTTAGTTTGGACTCAAAATCTTGATTATGAAGGATTTCTATTTAGATGCAAAACTTGTTTTTCTCTTGGACATCTAGCCACAAATTTCCCCATCACCAAGAAGCCAATCAAGGGTAGGGTCTCGTGGTGAAAATATTTTAATTCAGATAATTTGGTGGTACATGCTCCTGAAGATAGTGATAATGAAGAAGATTCAAGTAGGTCTACGGATAATCTTGAAATAAAGAAGCGTGAAATTTTTATCCCCTCTTCCGAACCAGTTATTGTCTCACATCAGGTTTCTGGGAAGGAGGACGAATCAACGGTGTAACCTCTTGGTTTTATGTTAACTCAAAGCTCTAATAACAATGAGGTTCTCAAGATATGCCTACCTATTCAGCCAGATGAGAATGTGGATCCCAATGTGGGGGATGGATGGAAGGTTGTGAATAACAAGAAGAAAGGAAAAGTTGAAATTGTTATCAAATTTTTCCCCTTGGGAAAAATTGGACAAACAAGAACTTGTATGCAAAAAAATGGAGGAGTTATTTCGGTGAAGAAGTCTTGTATTTAGGATTTGGGAAACTAAATTTAAAGCAAGCCCGAGAAAGTTGTAGAGATTTTGGGAAAGGAAAAATCCAAAATTTGGGTTTCGAACATCGGAGGTGGAGCTTTTTGGAGATCTCGACGAGTCAAATGCTCCAAAACCTGAAACTCTAAAAGGCAAAATTTTTGACTTTCAGGTTTTGGGGTTTTAGAGATCTTAAAGTGCGAAGCGAAAAGCTAGCAAAAATCCCAAAATATAAAATTCTAAAAGTCAAAAATTTCAGAATTTTGGGTTTCATAGTTTCAGAGAGGTGTGGAATTCGGGGTTTTAGAGGTCTCCTTGTAGAAAATTCAGAAAAGTGATCAAAATGTCAAAATCTCGATAGTCCGAATCCCAAAATGGTTCAGATTTCAGAATTCAATGCAGGTTTCAGGGTCAACGTAGTGATAGTTTTAGGTTTTAGAACTCTCGAGGTGATTTGGATGATGAATGGTGCAAAAGGACCGAAAAGGCAAAATGTCCGAAAGTCTAAAATTTCAAAATTTCAAACTTTTGGGGTTCGAGAGGTTCAAAACTCTCAAGCCCTAAAATGTAAAAATATCAACTCAATGTTCAAAATCCTGAATTCTGAAAGTCTAAATTTTTGGACTTTTGGGTTTCGGAGTTTGAAACCCTCGTTCTCCATTTTACAGAATGACACCTCGACCTTCAAATGGCCATAACTTTTGACTGGGAGCTTGGATTTTCACAAGAAAGGAATTTTTAGAAAGCTCTCGGATATCTTAAAATTAGTGAGACTAAGTTAGTCAAAATGAAGAAATACAGTCCACCATTTTTGTGGTGTCAGGCTTCCCACCTACCCCAATAATGAAGGTATGGGCTTCCTTTCTTTCCCAACAAGGAACAACACATGGAGGCATGGGTTTTGTAGTAGAACCCATCATTTTTGTAGGTGAATTCAATGCATTTCTTGGGTGGTTGGAGTAGGATTTTGAAATTCTTCTATCTCCTTCTCTCATTCTTCCTATATATTGTAAGGAGGGGCATTTTTCTAAAGGTTGGACATTTTGGCTTTGCACCCTCCCTTCTTCTCTGTCTATAAGTGATCTTGTGGAGTTCAAACCTCCCATATAAACTATAAATGTAATATTTCCTCTTGGCCATTGTATTTAGACTATATAAATTTTTGAAGCAATAAAATAAGTCTATGGATGATTTCAACCCTCTCTTATGTTCATTGCATCTTCTTAATCTCTCATGGCAATATTAGTTATCTATGTATGGTGGTTGTGTTACATTTCAATCATTTGTGTTTAACGGAAAAGTAGGTGTTTGACATTCCTTTGGTGCATCACCTTTGTTAGTTTAGGTTTATTTTCTTGCATCTTATTGACCATGTCTCCTCGAAAGATAGAGTAGATTTTAGGATATATCCTCTATAATGTGAATGTGTGCATTTGAATAGAGGAATAGAAACCAAAATTCATCCGGAGAGCTTTCCCGATTGCGAAGTCCCACACTTTGGGAAAATCTCCATGTTATGAAATCACACTTGAAAGTCTTCAACCCATCAAGTTGCAGACATTTAGGGGTGTTGTGATTACGCATGAACATGAACTTCTCCTCTAAGTATAAGCCTTAGATTCCATCGTTGAACTATCCATGGTAGTTAGGTTGGCCTTGTGGTTTTGATGGTCAAGGCACTTTTATTTTCTTTACATGTCCCTTTCTTCCTTTGGGCGTCCCTTTCGGGTGGTTTTGTTTGGCTTGTCGTTTTGTTTAACCTTGGGCCTTGGTAGTCTAGTTCCTTGATGTTCCACCTTTGTGCTTTGATGAATTATCTTTCACTTGTAAAAGGTTTCAGCTCCCTACAAAATCTGTTATTTTTCCTTATCTAATAAAAATCAAATATTTATTGTCACTTTTATGTACAATATATACTCCAACACATTTTCATGTTATATATGTATGTTTCATTTAGAATAGAATATTTATGAATATTAACTAGCACTATTTTCTCTTTGTTTTACTTTGTATCAATATGATTGCAATGAAAAATATTTATGTTATCCAATTCCACTCGGCCCATACAAATTATGGTATTTGGGTTTTGTCGTTGTTGTTAGCAAAAATGCATTTGTAGTTTGTCTTACTGCTACCTACAAATGATTGACTATGACAATTCTACAATTAATGAAACAAGCTCCTTAGAACAATTTACAACAATTTAAATATAATAAAAATATAACATCTAATAATTCAATTCAGAACTAGCTTCTATATGACTCTTGTCTTATTTAGCTTATTGTCTCATCCAATACTATTACTTTTTCTCTCTAACAATAAACATTTGCCATGTGTAATATAAAATATGTTTTGTAAATATTGTCATCATATTTTTGTGATAATATTCTTCTACAATTTTATTTAGGAATATTCCTTTATTTTTTCTTTGGACTATAGTTTTGATCTTAAAAATCCAAAAACATCTCTACAACCAGATATGTATAAATTTCCATGTCATATGTTTCATCCATTGAGATCTTCCCACTTCATGTTTCAAAATTTTATTTATGAACCTGTCTCTATCATGCACCGTTGATAAGACCCCACTATTATCTAATAGTGCGTAGAAATGTAATGTGATTTGAAATCCAATTCTAAAATTATAAATATTAGGAAGTCATAACAAAACATTATTTGCGGTTTTGCAACTACAATTTTTTTTTTTAATAAATAGTTATCCTTTTATCATTATTATTTTAAAGATTTTATGAGTTTCTTTCTTTTGATAATAATTCTTTCATCGGCCATGTTTGGATGAGGATCACTCAAGATATATCGATCCTCGTCCACATATTGATCATGTTTTCTCTTTTATCACATTTCTCAGCTTGTGATTCACGATATCGCTCGCCTTGGGTTTCATCGGTTATTTCAGAATGGTCGAGAACATTATGAAATATCTTTCTGAAAAGTTGAGGTTTTATGATTTCAAGATTGTCTCGCACTTTAGTTGCAAGATGGTACATGATTTGTATAGCTAAAAGGGTGTATGTCAACAAAACAAAACACATGAAATTTACATCGTAGAAAAAATTGTTAATTTCGTAAAAGGATTCAAAATCGGGATCCATATATGTTTCTCGAAGTTCCGTCTTCATATATAAAGGAATACATTTATTATTTCATTCTTAATCGTTTGCTTGGGTTTTGGATATTATGCATTTAGCTTGTGGATTGGGTTGTTGTTCCATCACGATTTGTTTGGGTATTGGGTATCTAGATTGAATTATTTTCTAAAAACAATATCCCACATTTTATATCAAAATATATTTGGATTCAACTTATCATCTTCTTGCATCGATTATAACATGAATGATATTTTTAAAAATTATATCTTTTCCTATTATGTTTGAAGTATTTGTAGTGGTGTTCATGATGAAGCGTTCATTCTAATACCTCCCCTACAAAAGAATGGTTGGAAAATATGAAAAAATAAAATTTTCATGGTTGGCGAATGTACGAAATGAGGGTTTTGTGACGACAGTACATGGAAGTGTTTTGAAAGTCACCGGTGGTGGACGTCATTTTTGGTTTATTACTAGTCAACAAGTGTGTAGTTTTACATATGATATCTACATAATACCACCAAGTGACAACAAAAGTAGATATGTTACTCATCCGTAGCACATCCCATGGTCGCACTTCTTCCCGAATGACAAAAATGACACATATGTTACCATTTGGTAAAAAATGACATATGTGTTACCGACAGATAACAAAATACTGGCACATTTGTTAACGAACGGTAACAAAAATATTGGCATGTGTTACCATACAGAATCATAGTGTTGCCCACCGGTAACAAAATTCACATGTTCCAAGATGGTAACAAAATTTCAATTTTGTTGAGTTAATTCATTCCTAGATGGTAGCTTTATAAGTATGCATTGTCATCCAGAACATGGTTTCATTGACGTTTGACATTGTGATTATATTCCTTGATAGGAACATGTCGAATCCTTTTGTTGTCATTTTCACTTGGTAATGCTTTTGATTATGTTGTCTTCTAGCTTTCACTAGGCCACGTGTCTTCCATCCTCAATTTGTGGGACATGGCCCATGACCCTTTTGTTTCCTATATATACCCATCCCCACTCATTTTGTCCCATTTTCACTTGCAGATTTCTTTGAGATATTTTTCAGAGCTCCAACCTCTAGCCTTCTCATCCACTTCCAATATTGTAGCCTCCAACCTTCTTTTCCACTTCCATATTTTTTCTACAATCCTCATATACAGGTATCTTCCATTTTCCAACACCTCTTTTTTTCAAAGAATCAAAACATCAAGGATTCAAGATTCAAGAATAATGGAAACTAGAAAAATTCTATTAAAACAAATTCCTCAGTTTATCGAAACAATTTGTATCCATGGTTACTACAACTTGGAAGACCCTCAAATAATCAGTCAATTCAATTGGATTGGTAGCTCAGGGTTCCATGGACTTATTTACATGCCCCAGTATCAAACAGAACACAAGTTATTAAATAATTTAATGCAAATGTATAATAGTTTTGATGGCACTTTCACTATTGCATTACCATTCCACCAATTTTTCATCAGAATCACACATGATGATACTCATTAGCTAATAGGCCTACTCCATTAAAAATCGTTTCTTATAACCCCCAAATCTGTTATACTTGATGAGAAAAAGAAATTTTTAGAGTCTCATTACGATCTTTCTGTTGAGGCTGAGGTTAATAATCCCTCCAAAAGAGGGATTAACACACAATCTATCAAAGACCCCTTTCTCCTAGCAATGGTAGAATTTTTCTAGTCTCGCATCGTGTTACAAGGAAGATACACTGACATTCCTCAATGGGAATTGTACTACCTTCTCCAAACCATTTCTAGTGTTAGATTTGATTGGTGCACATTTCTTTCATCAAGGATTCGTTCGACCTTGTCAGAGCCAAATTGAATCTGTTGCAATTATTTCTTGTTCTTATTATGTTCTTTATTTATATTATGAGGGTTTTTACGGACTCAAATCAACAACTGTTCCAACTACTCTACATGAGAAGATGGATAAACATGGAATTCCTCTAGACCAATAATTGGTGATTATTTTGTTTTAAAATCATTCTATCTTGATTACTTTCAAAAAAAAATCATTTAAAAATCAATTCTTATAAATATATAATTTGTAATTGTATTTTGAAAAGGTCCAAGAAAAATAAACAATGGATCACCGTAATATGGTAGTTCATGCACATAACCCTTATAGGCCTAAGGGGTCTAGAGATAAAATTCCAATTAATGTCACCACGAATGATGATTCTATAATTGTCACTAGCATCCAACAACATATAGCAATAATAGGAACAAAATGGATGTGCAGTTGTATAGATTTGTCCTAGTCCCACAGCCAAGATAGAACACGTGCTACAACTATGGCCAATCTAGGTTTTGGTTTATCCATAATGCACATTCGTTTTAATTTTGAGTAATTTTTATAAAGACTAATGATAATATAAATCTTTTATTCTTGAAAATGACATATTTCATTATCCTAATGTGCAGCCTTGTCTGACACATCAATGACTCAAGACACATGGTGTCTGCTCATGCTAGTGCAGCATAATACGCACATACCGATAAATAAGATATCAATCTGCACCATTTCATTGCCCAAGACCTTCAAGTTCTAGTACTAAGTAACTAATAAATAGTGAATTAAATTTTATTTATATTAGTCTTTATTTTAGGAATTTATCATTTGTTTTAATATTTTTGTGCTTTGAATTCGGGTTTTCGGTGCCACCATCCCCCTTCCATGCGGTGCCACAACGATACATTGATTATGGAAAACAACATTCATAGTGTAAGAAATCTTGATTGATTTCATTCTTATTAATTTGAATTTCTTATTATTCACTTGTTTATCTTCATTATTTCAAGAATCAACATACTAAATCGATATTGTTAAAGTATTGATGCTTGCAAATCTTTTGCAAATGCAATATAAAATTCAACCCACAACTACGGCCACCCCGACTGCTCCATCTTAGCACTTAAGGAGTACATTATTCTGTTCTCTCCTTACAACTCCATATTATGGTAGGGGAAAGAGGATTGTGTTCCCTGGAATGAGAAGGGGGTACAAAATTTCACAACATCAGAGTTCCCAATTTTTCAATTGGTGGCATGCGAGTGCCAGAGGCACTTTTGTTTTAAATAATATTGATATGGATGAGGAGTATCTCAGTTTTGACACCTTTATGACATGGCTGCATCAAGGAATAATACCTAAGATCTAACTCAATATTAACGTAAAGAGATGCAAGTGCCAAAACTCCCATCCTGTTCTGGACCCTGCTTCCTCAATGGGTAGGTAAATTCGGATGATGATGCGAAGAAAAAATTTATAGAGACATCCTTGTGTTTGATAATGCTATAGCCCTTGTGATGGAAAATTTTATTCCTAACATTAAGGAGCTGAATATTTGGGAGATCAGAGTGAAATCTATGATAAAATAAATTAATGATAGATATCATAATTTTGAACACAGAGACAAACAATTTTCATTGATTACAAATCAACCTATGATGATTGATACTTTACTATCTCAAGCACAATTTGGTAATGTAGTTACCAATAATATTTACAATACTAACCAATTTTTGACTATAATGCTTAATATATTGGCTAATTTGAATGCCGAGGCATAATCTTACTACAATAAGTGGAATAGAGACAAGAAACTTGTCACTATTGCTAATGTAGAGAAAGACTTGGCCATGGTAAGTTTTGATTTTTTGTAAATTATTATATATATTTTTTTATCATTTATCTGCTTCTAAATACTAATTATTGTAGTTTTAATTGCAATCAAAATACAAGAATTTGAAGATAGAGGTGCGGGTGTTAGATGAGCATTTGAAAAATTGAGAGAGTGTGTCCACGGGAAATTCGTTTTAAAGAAAAACATGTTATGTTAAACAAGAAGAACAATACTTTTGTAGGATTATAAAGGAGAATGGACTGGATCTGGATATTCTTTTGAAGTAAAAAATTGATGAGGATCCTTCTCTCCTTTCAGCAAGAGATGTAGCTAGAGAAGATAAACAAAATTTATAAAATATTAATGCAGCTACAAAATAATTAGTAGAGTTTGCTGTGATAAAATATAGTTCACATTTTGTTAATGTTATTGAATCTATTGAAGGGAAAGGTCCAAATAAAATTGACTTAAAACTACTTATGTATATCATTGTATTTGACAAATGAAATTTGAAAATATTATCTTTATGTGAAATTGTCAATCTTTTTATTTCTCTCATGCATGTTGTCAAATGAAATATTTATCTTTTTTTCAAGCTTGTACAATTGATGAATAGTATACATGGATTCTAGAATCTGGATTTACATTGTTCAATTTAGTTTCAAACATGTATGCACTCAATATTTAAAACTTGGATGTGCATGTTGTTGTCGAATCTTGATAGTTGATTCATCATGTAAAGATTATCTCCAATAATCATGATGGGATATAGACTGCTATGTTTTTTATTAATTCTAATAATCACGATGGGATATATGGATTATAATATCTTTGCAAACATGTGTTCTTGTGGAATTGATAGTGAGAAATCAAAGATTGAACATACTTTCCTAGTAAGGAACTTTAATTTTATTACATCATCCAGTTTGTAGATTGCACAACTATCTACCATCTATTATTTCCAAACATTATAAAAAAATAGAAAGGATTTAAAAAATTCCAAACATTATATGCACAATATATGTAAATGAAATTGAAAAAAAATATCGAGTCACAATATATATTTCAGAAAATGAATACTTTAAACTTTTTGGTAGTTGAAACAACCCTATCCTTAATGTTCCATCATCACTTATTTTATCTATTGCAGTTTTTGGTCCAGCAAGAGTCCAAGTCAATTTCACCATAATTGGAGACTTCATTGTTGTCTATCTGATTAACAACTATATGCTCTATAAGATATGGCCATGTAGCTAGTGCTCTTTCATATGGAAATATGTTCACTCCATATCTTGAAACATATAATATCAAACAAGTTTCAAAATTCTTGTCCCATTTATTGCGAAGTTTTGATTTCACTAATGTAAGTGCACTAAATACCCTTTCATCTTCAATAGAACCAAGAATCATTTTCTGTATAAGTTCATATAGTTTGAAGTATTCACTTATAGTTTATCATAAAATGCTACTCTGATACATATTTCTCCACAATAGTGTGATAGCTCCCATTTCTGATGGTTCAAAAATAGTATTATATTGATCATTCATGGTATATGAAAAATGTTGTGACTATGATATGAGTAATTTTTTGTCCAATATACCATTCAATTCCCCTCCATCAACATCTAAATATTTGCAAAACTGCTCCATAAGTTTAGTCATGGATTTCCTAAAGTTTGTAGTTCTTTGTTCTTCACCAATCATCGAATTCTAGAAATGGTATTTACAACTCAAATTATAGCATAAAAAAGAATGGTTGTGACTGGTACTTCCTCAATTTTAGAACCTATTACATAAGGATCTTTATAGAAGGTGTGCATTGGAATATTTTTCCCATCAACTAAAATACAAAGATGACCACGATATTGAAATTTAAATAGCTGTTGGGATCTTTTGTATCTATCAAAACCTTCCAACTACTGAAAATTGGCTTCTAAAACTAGTCTTGGGTGGAATATAAGGTATCCAAAATCATACATACTTGTCTCCTTAATTTTATAAAATCAACAATGTATATGGATCTTTCTTGAGCATGTTTCACCAAGTTGTTTATTTCCTTTAACATTATAAAAATACTACATAAAGATAAGAATGTATCTAAATCAGTCAGAAATGCAACAAATCTACATGATTGGCCACTTCTCTTTGATTTTTGAACATATATCCTACTAAGACCCTATATTCCTCAAAAATTCTACAAGATGGACCATACAATGATATCCATCTTGTGTCAACACCTTTAGCAATTTTTTACCATTTGTTCTTCCAACATAAAATCACTAAAAATCTAAAAATATTTTAGGAATGCATGACATATATGAATGCAAGTCCCATATAAGCTCCTCCACTTTAGAAACATTTTCAAAATTACTTACAATTTTGTAATTTGTATTCATTCTCGTGAGACATGTAGTGAATATGTATCATGTAATGGGCTACAATTGTTTGCAGACGAATACAAAGTCTAGTTTTGTGATTTGTGTGCTCAATTTGGTCTCACCCCGTTTGTCCTTGAAATTCTTCAATTTGTAGCCTCTGTCATCTTTTAAATCTCCTCGTATTGATGCATGAAAGCTTTGTCCTACATTTGGTTGCAGTAATGATCATTCCCTTCCTTTGGTCAAGGATCACATTAAATCTAGAAATTTTTTTTGTTCCTCTTTCCATGTGAAAAGATTTGTAACTTGGGCATAAAATCAGGTTTTTTCCCTTCCTGCCGTTCTTCCAAAGTCACCTTTTATTTTCCCTATCAATATTTGTCAAAATATATGTGGAAACATGATTGGATGCGACTCATTGGATCACATTTGGGCCTTATATCAGTTCCAAATTATCTATCCTTGAAGAAGGATTCACTTCACGGGCCGAGATGGTGATTTTCCTACATTTTACGGTTTGATGGGTGTTATTTTCCCTGTCAAATTTATATCTCAGCATCTGTGGAAACGTTTCCCTTTCTAGTTAGATGTGGCTTCGTGGGGCACTTTGAAATCTCCAAGGCCCGATTCAAATCAAAGCTTGTCCATGTGGAGGGCCAACACTCATATGAAAATTCACCTTTTGGTTTGACCTTAGAGTTGTGCTGGGAGACACGTGGAGGTTTTCACTTCCTTGCCCAGACTTAGACAAATTTTTTTATGTGGTGACATACTGACTTTAGTGGACCATGGACACATGGAGGGCCGACTCTCATTTGAGGATCTACCTTAGGGCCCCACCTTAACAATTGCGACAAGGAGACATGTGGAGGCTTCCGCTAGCTCTGCTATATACTTAAACTTTTCAAAGAAATTTTGTAAGGCCTAGGACATGTGGAGGGACTGCGCCTGTTTGGGGACCGGGACCTAAATTTTATTTTGAAGAAGTGCCAGGAGGATACTTGGAGGCTTCCACTCACTCTACCCTTGCTTGGACTTTTCAACGGCCAAGGAAAATTGTCTTGGACCCTAGAAAAATGGCACCTTCCATCGATTCTTCAAAAATTTTAATGACTCTACCAGATTGAGACACATGGAGGCTTCCGGCTGGCTCCTTTTATACCGAGACTTTTTCAAAGGCTAAAAGATGTTTTTCTTAGGCCCATGGAAAGTGGAAGGCCCGTGTTTGTTTGGAAACCGCCCTTTGTACTTGTCCTTTGTAGTTGCGCCAAGGAAAGAAATGGAAAACTTTAATATAAAGTAGAAAATGGGAAGAATCAATGGTTTTTGTGCATTACATCTATTTTTCCACCATTTTTTCTCTAAGATCCAGCTATACAGAGCCTCTGGAAAATGATTAAAATGGGGATTTCTCACATGAAAGAATCAGAATGATTAAAAGGACTATCAAAAAGGTTGTGGCATGGCATCCTAGTCATTAGTCGAGGGTCTGAGAAATGTGATCAGTTCATGATTTGTCCAACTAGCAACTTTTTGTTGCAAATTTGTTAAACGTCACTTTTCGAGGAAAATTGGTAACAAGCAAAGGTCCCTCAAATATTCTTCTTTTTGGGGGAAATTTGGGATGAGTGAGCGAGTGAAATGTATAAATGTAATGAGAATACTCTTGCAAAGGGTCGGGGTTGAATTCTTAAGAGAAAATTTGAGAGATCCCATCTTCTTGAGAGACCAATCCGAGATACCTGGTTAATTTATTCTATGTTAGATTTTCTATCATGTCAAGTTGGTTGCAAATGTATAGCCATTGACAAGATCTGATATTTCTTTGGAAGCTTTCCCCTGCTAATGAATCTAATCAATTTCGAGTTAATTTGTGTCAATCTTGGAGCAATTTGTGTTTGCTTTGTTTTAGAATGTCTGCAAGTAGTTTTTCTTATTCCTATTACAATCTTGTGTTAAAGTCCCTCCGAATCACATAGGATCTCGTCCCTGTGACAGTTTAGTGGCATTTGCAATTTCATTTCAAGAAGAGCCTTCATCCTGTGATGAGATAAACAAATTTAAAATCACTTCATTGTCATTTGTTGATAAAGATTGTCTGTAAGCCTTCAAGTGTATCTTAGGCATGAGGAACCAGGGGTCTTTGATGTTTTATTGAGTCTTTATCTTGAGCTTTTATGTTAAATTCTTGGAGATTGTGTGAAACTGTGTTGATCTGGGCCTCCATTGAAGCACACCTTCTAGTTGAAGGAATATCTCAACTATTCTTAAGCTTTCTGTCATTTATCTTCCCAATTGTTGTGAAGTCTCTAAAAGATCTCGTACAATAAATTTTATTCTTCTTAATCTCCCACCAAAATTATTCAAAACCATGAATCCATCCGAACTACCCTATTTTGCCCCCGTATATCCACAAAGGAACAAAATCTATTTACTAAAATATGCAAAACAATCAGGATCTCATAATGTCTTCAGTAACCTTAGCCTTGTTTTGAAAGTATCTCCATCGTTTAGAAGTGACAACTCTTGAGAGTTAAATTATGGAGTATTGATCATAATTTCCCAAGGTGTTCTTCATAAAATTTGTCCAAAAGAAGGATATCTCCACCTCCTTCATCAAAAAAAGGTTACACTAAGGGTCCTCTCACCCTGGTCGAAAGGCGTGTCCTAAAGCAGTGAGGATAGATAAAATCCTCTTGAAGGTGTTATGCATCTCTCCATAATCTGAGTGACAAAGGGCTAGTTAGATCTCATCCCCGGCTACAAAACAACATACATAATTATCTATATATCTCTAAGCTCCATGTCAAATATCTTATGCTGCTCATCTTGAAAAGGAGAAAAAATTTGGATTCCAACAGTGACCTTGTATGATATTTGTGCAATCATCTCCTAAAAATCATTTTACAGAGATTGAATAATCATCCATAACAACTCTTTCCTTCATTTTTTTAATAACAAGTTTGTAAAGGTTCTGAGAATTATAATTCTCCATCATTTTCTACATAGATAGTAGATTATTTTCCCTGAAATGGTTATTCAAATTGAAAGTGTAGACGTGTATGCATACCTAGGATGTATTTTCTACTATAGTGACCTCATCAATTGACAATGCAATTTTTTTACTTTTTTATCTTCTCTCTCAAATCATTGATTTCAATTTCTCCCATACACTTTGTCATTTCCCATGCACTGGTATCTAACTAGTGTGTTGTTGGAATATTTGGAAACCCATTAGATTGAAAAAATATCTTATAATCAATGAGATCTGAAATTGGTATGCCCTTTTTAAAATGTGAAATATTGTTCTGAATTGTATGAGTTTTTCCTAAAGACTTACGTTAGTAGATTTTTCAAATTTAGTCTTTATTGTTCCACCTTTCTCAACTAGGTCTTGAAGATGTTTATGATGATTATTATATATATTTGCATATCTCATATGTAAACAATCTTCCTTAGTTTTCCATCTAGTTGTTTTTATTATTGTTCCATCATCTTTATTTTTAGACTCATATACCTTTCCACAATGCTTCTTTATTATGTCCAACTTCAAATTGCATTTTTGGCATCTTCCTAGTTTCTAACTACATATAGTACATCTACATTATGTAGGAGTATCAGTACTATTTTTCTGGTTCAAAAGGTTCAGTGAATGAATATTTAGTTCACCATTAAAATTTATAAGTCCTTCTTATAGTCCACTTCCCACTATTATGTTTCTGATGTGTGTTTGTGGAATGTTTATCATAAGTTTGAGTTGGATGGAAACTTAGATTATCAGTACTGTTAATTTGAATTTAATTACTCTATTGATTGGGAATTTCATCTGGAGTAAGGTCATTGCTAGGGTTTTCTGCATTTGAAATAAATTGGTTTTCTTACAACATTCCTAAGTAAATAAAAAAAGTAACATTAACATAATTAGAGTCAAAATTACCTCTTTCCACTAGGGTTACTATTGGTTGACTAAAATATTTTGAAATGTCCATGTCGTGTTTTCTTTTTCCTTGAGTTATTTTCTCATTTGTAACAAGGGCCATCGTATGGGTGATTTTGAAGTCTGCACATGTGACAAAAATATAGAAGTTTCAAATATGAATCATGATCTGTAAAAATAAATACAAGACTATGAAAAATAAATATCATGTTATGGAATGGCAACACAACTTAATGCTACCATATGGTAACACAACTTGACATTGTCGAACAATAATAAAAATGAATGTTACCAGACAAGAATAAGGTAAAACAACCTATGTTGTATGGAAACACAAAACGAGTACAAGAACACAACCTAACACTTTCGAACAACAACACAAAATGAATGTTACAGATGGTAACATGGTAAAACAAACATTGTCAAACGACAACACAAAACAATGTTACCGGACAGTAACACATACAATTTTTACCGTCCGGTAACATGTTCTTATTTTCGTTCAACATTACGTCGTCAAATTAACTTCATGCGGAAACACATATTAATTTTTCTCGACCAAGTAATAGTTTTACAAAAAAATTTGACAAACAAACAATTTAGTTTTTCTTTTACCTCTTTCACTTATTCCTTTGGCTTTTTGGCAGTTGGCTTATACTTTCAGCTTTTTCACAGGATTTTTCGCTTATACTTTCAAATTTTTGAAAGTAAATTGTATTACTATATTATGGAAAATTAATCCTATATATAATAGTATGTTATAACATGAAGGTGAATATACTAACATTGGTCGGCCCTTAGTAGAAACACAAAGGAGAAATTATATTCAAAATGTTTTAAAGCAGATGTAAAATTTTGGCGAATGCGATACGTACAGTTGTACAAAATTCACCAAATTCAAAATTAAATATTTCTAATATTCACCCCTAAAATAAGCCCTATTTTGAGGGTTGCAATGGAAGAAAATGGGGAAGCTTTGCAAGTTGTTTTGTTCAATATGCGAGTTTCCCTGTCAGCTTGAGTTTTCGAGTATAAATTCATTTATGATGGATGTGCACTGTGATGCCTTGTATATACTTACACATTTTATGCACACATGTTTTTGGGCATAACAACACTACACGTTGGAGTAACTACCCTTACATAGTTTTAAGCCTCTAGCATTGGTGTGTGGCTAGGTGGATGATGTTAGTGCTATTATGGAGTCTCCGTGTAGGACATCCACCAAGTGCATTGCTTGAATGTTTCAAAGGCATTTCACACACATGTTTTGTACATGTCTTAGTGTTCCCTCAAGATTTTTCTAGGTATTGGGTATCTATATTGAATTATTTGTAGCAATATGGCATACTTGATATCAAAGAAAGGGTCATCCATGATCCAACTTCGCAAAAAGAGGTGAACTCGACTTGTTGAAAAGTATATTAAACTCAAAATATTGCAATCCTCTCTCCAAACTAATTCTCCCTAGCCAAGGCCTATCTAAAATCTTTAAAATACAATGAATAAATGATGATGCTATTTGAAACCCATTTCTGGGAAATTTATCTTTATTGTTTTGTTGATCGACTATGGCTTGTTTGCAAAGATTTTAATGCAAGTCACTTCCTTTCTCACTTTTCCCATTCCAATAAAAATATCATATTTACATCTTACGTAAGGCCTCCAAATCATACCAAGTGTTTCCTTTAGATTGGAAAATACCACCACACATTCCTTTCTTAAAATATTAACTACAACGTGCCTTGCCCTTTGCTCTCATTGAAACATTTTTATATAGCGGATCTTCCATTTTTTACTCTTTGTTATTGTTTTGTAATTATATTTTTGGAATCTCAATGCACACTTTTCCCAAATTCAAGTTTTCCACAATTACTCAAGTTCAGTATGCCTTAAATTTTGATTTTAATGACTTTGATTCCCAAATTTTTTGAATTTGAAAATATTTTTTCCTTTACAACTTATTCAATCTCTTTTCCCCACTTATTAGAATGTATTTTTTTCCCCACTAATTTACAACTTGAGTCTTAAATGCTAACTTTCATGTATCACATGTTTGGGTCACAATCACTCCTTTGAAAGTTACACCATGAACACACATCACATAATGATGATGAATTTAGAACAAGGATATCTTTTATTGTTTCATCTATTTATCCCGATTCATTTGCCTATCGTAATTATAAAAAGTTTTTAAGATCAAGGCAATGACTTAAAATTCCTTGTTGCACTTATTACTGGCTTGATAATAATTGCATGATGTCTATTGGTCACTCAACGTTGATCTTGTTTATTTATGCACATTACATGTTGCCATTAAATTATCGTAATTTCTTGTAATATATTAGAACACTTTTATTGCTCTCCTTTAATTGTAAATATATTTTTAGAGTATCAAGAGTTACAATAATGCATTGGTCTAAAACCTGAAACATCTAAGATTACAATCACTTTTGACAATAATGGGAAACTCTAAACATTGTTTTCTTAAAACTGAAACATAAATACAATAATACATTCAACTTTTTATGACCTCCACACTTCAAATATATCTATTACGCACTATTTACCATTTCATAGCCTTGTTTCTTATAGTAAACTTTGTTTTGTTTTTAGTTTAAATGGTGTGCCATATCTTTTCATTCTTCTTTGAACCTTTATTCGTGCATTTTGGCACAACCCACTTTAATTTATTGCATCTATTCGAACTTAGGAATCTCATGTCCGAGTTCAAAGTTTAACACAAATAATAATTATGATATTTATGGTTAAAAATAATGCGAGAGAGGGTAATAAATTATTAGAGGACGTCGAACAATTCTATTTAACAAGAGCCGCAAAGCGGCCAGTTCCCGCCATCCAAGTTACATGTTTCGGTAGGAATCGGTAGTTTGACCATAGTAACAAAGACTGAAGATTAAAAGCATGTACAAGATAAAACAAAATAGCGCTTGTTGACTTTGTTGCAAGTGCATTGTTTTGATCAAAGTATCACGATCGAAAATAGTCGATATATGAAAAAACCTATAAAACAAAGCTACATATTGTTACATATGTGGAAAGGTATATGATGCCATTCCAAAATTGACAAAAACTAGTAGTGTTTATTAAAGCTATGTGTATATTATAGATCAAGTTTCAGTCACTTTCAGCTAAATGTAGAGACCAGGTGCTCTATAAGTCAAAGCACTTTGTAAAACGTCTATGATAAAATAGTAGAGCTTTTTATTATTATTGCATGGGCAAGGACATTACATGCCTAGCGGTCGGCATTTAGTGAAACAATTAACACGCTTCGTATCCTCTCACACTTTCCATACATTTCTACTATAGAACTCTGACAAAAATCCGCTTTCCATTATGCTTGGGTGGATGGCTATGTCCTACTCTACAGCTCCCAGTACGACACAGGTTGCAAGTAACGTGGAAAAGGTTTTGGGGTCTAGCTTTACACGTGTCAATTGCATTTGCATGAAAGTTTCCAAGTCCTTTTCAACAAACGCATTGTGTGCATATGTTGTAATCATTACAGTCCACAAGTCAAATAAGGGGCCGAATAAGGGGCATAATTCAATCTCGTATGGCAACAACAGGTAGCAATGAAATTATCAAATGTAGGATACAAAGTTAATAAGGAAAAATTGCAGGATCTTTCATCAAATCATGAACATCTTCAAGAAATCAACAAACTTCTTTGAATAAAACAAGGCATCTTGTATCATCGAAACAAAAGAGCAGCGAGCATAAAATTACAATTAAGATTCGTTATGTTGCAGGTATTTTTGTATGAAAACTTGAGAGGATGGAACTATTGTATTGAGACTCTAACTAAGGTCCGACTCCTCAGGTACATTTTAGACTTGTAATTGACAAAAAGGCTTGGCGTGTTTCGAAAAATTAATAAACTGTAAATTTACTACAGAAATGCAAATAATGTATAGTTCCAAGGGCCCTTAAAAGCAAAAATTGAATCAAGGGAATCTATATCTAAACTTGAAAATCAAATTCGAAAAATAGATAGCTTAGCTCCACCGATTTAGAATGTTTGTTGTAGAAGTCTACAAAATTTAGTTTTCCAAAAAGTCCTCAAAACTAAAATATAAAAAATGCATATAAGACTTCAAGTCAATAATTTATTTGTACTTTTATATTTGAACCTTCTAGCCCATAACACCATTAGAATAGTCGATTTAATATGTAAGATTTATTCGCGTAAAAGTCAATATTTTTTAAAAATTAAATGAACCAGCTTTTAATATTTTTATAATATTATATTAATTATTCAAAGCATAATTTGAAAGGCAATGCTTTAAAAAATGTCATATAAATAGCCGTCTAATTTAAAGCCAATTTAATAATCTTTTCTATAATCACACCCTAAATAAGACAATATAATATAATCTTAAAATAGTTTAAATATAAAATCCTTAACTTTTCAAAAAAATATATTGGTATGTATTTAAATTATTTGATGATAATTATCTTAAAATAACTTAAATAGTTATATGAATTGACTGATTGACAGGCATTAATAAATGCCAAGCCACTTGGCTATTTCTTATTTTTTGGTTTAATAAAAAAGAAAACCCTATATCTCAATAAGGGTAAAAATTAGTCAAATCATCCTTAGCTATAAATGTGAAGTGACTGTGATTAGCTATAAATTACGGAGGAAAAGTCCATGCTATCTGCCATGCTCAACGTTTACGTAATTGACAAATTCCAACTCACAGTCAAAATTCATAATTGTACCCAGGTTGAGAAAAGAGTGGTGCATATACAGCTATTGGATAGAAATCATCTTTTGTCACATATGGAGGCCATGATTCCCATAGAAAAATGAAAAGACTGATGATGTCTAATCTTTTTCACTGTTCTGTCGGCACATGTAACTAATTTTCTTTATTCTTACCTCGTTGGAATGGTACATGAAGCTGATTCTACAGTAGCAACATTTTTAGGCTATCCATCACCATCGCCCCTAACCTTCATGAGCTGGTAAACACTCTCTGCAATTATAAGAAGTCATCTCTAGCCCATGTGTGACAAGTGTTAGTGGATTGATTTTTTTCACTCGCATTACAATCCATGACGATTAATAGTGGTCTGATCGCATGTATTGCCTTATTCATCTTGTGCTCGAGTGGTGCCAATGGACAGCTCTGTCCTACATTTTATGATAAAACGTGTCCCAAGGCAATGTCGACAATCAAAGCCGCTGTAAAACAAGCAGTCGCCAAGGAAAAGCGGATGGGCGCATCGCTGCTGCGTCTTCATTTTCACGACTGTTTTGTTAACGTATGATATATTAGCCGGACTGATTTTATGTTTCTTGATACATTCTTCAATTGTGCGCTTTTTAATTGTATTTTTGTCGTACAGGGGTGTGATGGGTCGATATTGTTGGATGACTCATCCACCATAACGGGAGAAAAGACTGCGGTTCCTAACAACAATTCTGTAAGAGGATTCGATGTGATCGACACCATCAAGTCCAAAGTGGAAGCGGTGTGCAGTGGAGTTGTGTCGTGTGCTGATATCATCGCCATTGCTGCTCGTGATTCTGTCGTTGAAGTAACTACTTCTCGATTCTTAGTAGTATTACGAACAGCATCGTTGAGATGCAATGATTTTGTTTTAGAGTCCACAGATCTGAACTATAATTAGCTCAAATCTATTTACAAATAGGAATTTAAACTTCTTAAAAGCCTAGAGGTACCAATCACCAGTGATTGACTGGCCAAGCACCCTGGTTAGGTGTTTTGGTGTGGACTTATATGTATAAATTATTTGACCCAAACATTAGTCTTATTAAGAAATTGGTAGGTTTATGTCAAGCATATTTATACCAGTCAAAAAAATTGTAATTGCCTTGCCAAATACGCTAGTTTAGTGTTTCGGTGTACACTTTAATTGACCTGAGATCAAATCTCAAGGGGAAAATGCCATGTGTGCCCCCTAACCATGGAGCGTCTATCACCAACTACTGTTAATGTATTATCTTTTATTTTTTTAATAGTGTTTTATTTAGTTTATTTTTAATTGAAATGACTACACAAGTCTACTCTTGGATTCCCTTCATTTCCAGAGCAAAAATTTCAAGGTCTGACAAAGATTGCTGGAATGTTGATATTTTCCTGTTGCATTATTTCTCTTGGGTCTTGAACCAATATTCAACATCTTATCTTTTGATTACATATTCCAAAGTAATTAATTACGATGTGCAAACTTCGACAAAACACTATTACCTTACCCTCCTCTTTCCCAGAGTTTATTATATGTAGAGAAAAATTAAGATGAAAAACCCTAATGTCCACGGTGTTTCTGACTTCTAGCTGGGAGGGCCATCATGGACAGTATTGTTGGGAAGGAGAGACTCCACCAATGCAAGTCTAAGCGCTGCAAATTCGAGTATTCCTGGGCCCACATCGAACCTCTCGGCACTAATCTCATCTTTCAGATCGCAGGGTCTATCTACCAAGGATCTGGTCGCTCTTTCAGGTAATTATAATAAATATTGAATATGAGTTTCTTATTGTAATATTTCTTTAAAATTTACAGGCATTAATCATGAATACTTTTTCTAGGCTCTCATACAATTGGTAAAGCCCGTTGCACCAATTTTAGAGCTCGCATCTACAATGAATCCAATATAAACACTGCATTTGCCACTTCACTTAAGGCCAGCTGCCCCAGTGCTAGTGGAAATGGCGACAACAAACTTGCTCCCTTGGACCTTCTCACTCCAACTGTGTTTGAGAATAACTACTACAAAAATTTGAAAAGCCAGAAGGGACTTCTCCACTCTGATCAGCAATTATTTAATGGAGGATCTACTGATTCTCGGGTTACGAACTATTCTAATAGTAAGAGTAACTTCTTCATAGACTTCTGCAGTTTCCATGGTGAAGATGGGAAACATAAAGCCTCTCACTGGCACCAAGGGACAAATTCGAAAGAACTGTAGGAAGCCCAACTGATTTGTTATTATATCTATAATACTGTTTTCCCTCTACCATTCAATAATGTTTGACACCATGTTGCTATTTACAAGCTCCCTGTCGCGATTAATGGATAAGCTCCTAGCTTATTAGAGGTAAAATCCAAAAATGCATATGTTTTATGTAATTTCAGAGGTCACATCAAATATTGTAATTATATTGCAGAACTTCTCATTGTATATATAGTCCAAAGCTACGACTACAATGCCCACAGAACTTTGTTGTACTGAATGAGACGATTCAGAAGCAACAGGACAAAGATTGCTAATTACCGGATATTAATTTTGTTTAAAAGAAGTGAATTTGTGCATTTCAATTAAATTGCCACAGAAATAAGCAATTACATTTCACTAGCCTAGATGAACATAGACATAAAGAGGAGATTAGAGTAATTACTTGATCCAAAAAAACAAATATTCCAAGATATAGGATTATCTTTTGATAGTATTTTGTGACCTCGTAACAACCCTTCGAATGTGTGGTTAAAAATAAGATGTGACCTCGTGACAACCCTTAGAATGTGACCTAGTGACAACCCTTACAATGTGACCTTGTGCTAACCCAACCTTTTTTTGCGAAATGTTTACTTGGTTCATTATATACTCTACCGATGATGTATAAATTGCATAAGCATTCAAAAACTTAATTATAAGAAACGTCCAACATTTTTTTTTTTTTCTCTCACTTGTGTATCACTTTGTTTTGGTTTTCGAAAATCATTGTTAGTTTCTTGCATGACTGTTTCTTCATTCAATTGCGAAATGTTCATTTTTTTCTTCGTGTTTATTAGTTTTGCACCTCACCATAATTTAGATAATTGTAGACACATAGATTTGATAATTTAGCACTACATAATATTAGTATTAACTAAACCCCTTAGGCTATTACTTGTGTACTTGTTTTGAGCCTAATTGATATATCCTAGTCTATCCTTAGTTATATTGGAAAACTAGTTATCCTCAATGCTCTTCTCAACCACTTCTAAAACTTCTTATATAAATCACAAACAGTCCATTACCCTTGATTTTTGTGCTCAAAACTTCATGATATTGTATATCTCTTTTCGACCAAACTATTAAACAAGAGAAAATTATCCAACTATTCGCTCCAAAGGCAAAATGGTGCTGTGTCTTGCGCTACTAGAAAATAAACTTATCAATTTATATACCTTTTATGGCTCAACACATCCACTAAAAATCCACTTTAATACAAAATTATATCCATGGAAATCTAGATAAGAAATTCTAAGGCAATCATTTACACACTTGGTAACACCTCACACTAGAGCACTCACCTTGCATTCTCATGTAAAAATCCATCAAAACGAAATAAAATATATTCCTCTCTTGAACTTCCCTAAAGCATAAAAAAATATTAAGAGCAACCACTACAAAAGTTTTGAGCACTCTAAACCAACTCCAAGAGTAAATATTCCAATATTAAGAGTCGACAAAGACAAATAAGCCAAGTGATTACAAACTATTATGAAGTGTTTGGGGTATCAAATATAGTTCGATCCATACAAAATTATGTTATGCATGTCTAGGTAAAGAACTATGTACATTTTAAGAAAATTTCAATGTAGTGAGAACTTATGCAATTTATGAATTGTACTTCAACTCAATCAATAGTATTTTTGTATTGTTTTACCTAATATTAGGTTACATGTCAAGGTGGTTGATTTGAAAGGGTTTTGTACATTATGAGACTTTGATTTTTCATAACGGGGCACATAACTATCATTTAAAATTGTCTTAGGAGTTACAGAGGCCTATTTATCCATACAAATTGTCCAACAAGATGAAATTGCCAAATGGTTTGATATTGTGTAAAATAGCTTCATCTATATGAATAGTGTAGTTTCAAAATTGGAGACTAATCATATGCATAAGATCTCAGGCTACTTCAACCCTTTGTCACACTTATATAAAATTCAAAACTAGTTCAAGAGATAAGTTCACACGTACTATGTTTAGCATCCGCCTTTATTGAATGTGAATTCTCAATGTAATTTTACATGTAGTATTATATTTTAAAGAAGGGACATTACTTTATTTATCTAATTGCACATTATTTTGATAATTACTTATTACAAACTTCATAATATAGTGGGATAGTGTACAAAACATAGTTATAGTTATATGAAATAATCCATTACAAAGCTTCAATCTAGACAAAACCATACAATAGAAGCAAAATGTCTTAGACAATAGTGCCCTAATGGATGGTACTATTTTAAACATCTATTGACATTCAATTTAAGATTTTTAGGAAAATGTTTCCTTTTAAGGGTCTTTTATATAGCTTTAGGGATAGATTCATTGTTTTTCACAACTTTGATTGCATCTCATCATCAAATGTGGGGGACATGGTGAAAATTTCAATTCAAAATGTACAATATTGGGTTACAAATATTTAGGTTGGTATAATAAGGACATGATCATGAGTATTATTGTTGCTAATTTTTTTGGATAGGTAAAATATTTTTACTAGAGATTTGAACCGGGGATTTCTTGGGATGACTCCCTTATAATAAAAAAAAATTGATTTTACCAAAAAAGATCACATAAGATAGGGAAACTAATATATAAAAGAAATTAAACTAGGTTGCCTTGAACACACACGAAAATGAAAAATGAAACTAAACCAACTACATCTAACTATTGATGACCTTCAAGTGAGGGATAATAATCAAGCATACTAGAATAATATCCCTTTTGGACTTTTTTCTTTCTGACCTCATGCCACGTGTTGGTATCCAAATTGATTCTCCTGCGAGCTCGAGCAAAGCATCACGAAACCGGCAGGATGCTTGAGACAGACGAAACATGATATGAGTTGTTTTATAGCTGGGAAGGGGATTCAACTAACTCTTTGTCACTCGGGCATTAGAGAAGTGGATAGCACTCACCGAGGGTTTGATTTACCCTCACTACTTTAGGTTTTGCCTTCAACCAAGGTGAGAGCACCGGTTACAGAACCCGTGTTGGTGAAGGACATCAAGAGATCCTTTTGTGTACAATTTTAATGAGAACCTTGAGGAAATATTTTCAATACAACACAATCTTACTCTCTTGAGTTGTCACACTAGAGAGTGGAGATGTATCCTGGACAAAGGTTCGAGTTAATAAAGACAATAAATGATTCTTGATTGTCCCTGCATACTTTGGCAATGGAATTTTTAATTTGTTTATACACAGACAAACAAGTGTTGTTTGTGTAGGATTCATAGTTTGAGAAATTTTTCGTGGTAAGTTAAGCAAGATAAAGTTGATGGTACCCAGATATTTGAGAGCCTTTACAAATAATTTGAAAAATCATAGGCGAATGCTTCAAAACAGCCAAAATATTCCTTCAACCAGAAGGTGCACATCAGTGGAGGCCCAGAGATGCACGGTTTCACACACTCATCAAGAATTCAACACAAAGGCTTGTGTTAAAGACTCAATTAAATATTAGAAATCCCTGGTTCGTCACGCCTAAGATACACTCATAGGCTTACAATAAAATCTTTATCAACATAGTGAGAGGAAAGTGATTTTAAATTGTTTATTTCATTACCAGATGAAATCTCTTCTCATAATGAAATTGCAATTGCCACAATACTAACACATAGACAAGATCTTGTTTGACTTAGAGAGATTTTAACTTAATATTGCAACATGAATAAGAAAAATTATTTGAAAACATTCTGAAATAACAACAAACACAATTATGCTCATGATCAACACAGAGTCGTTCAAGGTTTATTAGATTCATCGCAAGGGAAAGTTTCCTCAACAATCTCAGAGCTTGTCAATGGTTGTACACTTGCAACCACCTTGACATGATTAAATCTAAAACATAGGAAAATAAACTGGTCTCTCAGATGGTCTCTAGGGAAAATGGTTTCTCTCCAACTTTCTCAGAAATGTTAACCCCCCTTATGCAAGAGTATTCTCATTGCATTTAAACAATTTTCACACGCTCACTCACACCAAAATTCCCCCAAAAGTCTAAATCTTTAGGAGAATATTCCTCTCTATTTTTACTAGGTGGAAAAGTTGTGAGCCATTCACATTTCTTACTTTCATCAGATATGGTTGGGGCACCATGCCATAATTTTTGTTAATCTTTTTAATCATTCCTTTATTCTCGTCGTGTAAGAAATCCCCTTTAATAACTCACAGGTGGCTCCATATGGATTGATCTGACAAGCAATCCTTTTTACCTCTCGAGAATAAACCTTGAGAAATGAGTGCCCCACATGGATGCCTACATTCGTGCACTTTTAGTTTGAGTTGGCCAAGTGCGAAGAGAAGCCAAGGGAAACCTCCACATGTCTCCTTGCGCGCAACCTGCAAAGGTGAAGTCTAGAGGCGGGTTCCCAAATGAAGGTAGGTTCTCCACGTGCCCTGGAACCAAGAAAGATCCTTCACCTTTCAAAAATTCTATGTAAAGAGGAGCCGGTGAAAGCCTCGACGCGTTTCCTTAGCGCACTTTTGATATGGTGCCCAAAAGTGGAGACCCCAAACAAGCGCGGGTCTTTCATGTGTCCAAAACCCATCGAGCTGCATCCACAAAGTGAAAAGTTTAAGTATGGGCGAGCCAGTGGAATCCTCCATGTTTCTCTTGGCGCTCCTTTGATATGGTGCCCGAGAAGCATAGAACCCAAACAAGAATGGTCTCACCACGTGTCTCATCTTGGCAATTTTTTGAAAGAGTTTAAGGACCAGCGGAAGGTGCCATGTGCCTAGGGTTCGAGAAAGTTTCCTCACCATTGAAAATTCTAAGTATGGGCAGGGCCAATGAGAATCTTCCATGTGTCTCTTCAGCATTTTTTTGGTATGAAGCTCAAAAGAAGGACTCCCAAAAAGCGCGAGCCTTCCACATGTCTACGGTCCGATAGAGTTATACCGGACACTTGAAAAAGTCTAAGTATGGGAAGATCCAGCAGAAACCTCCACGTGTCTCCTTGGTGCTCTTTCAAAAGTAAAATTCAAGGGCAGGTCCCCAAACAAGCGCGGGCTCTCCACATGGAAAATACTTAAGTTGAAGTGGGCCAAAAATCTTCAAAATACTTCGGTGACCCTCCTCTCCACTTCTAACTTTTGATGTGGGCCCCAATGGAGTTGTGGATCATTTCATAACTTTTCTCCTTTTCACTAAAAAAATCTGCAAAATGCTCTGGCAACCCACCTCCCCACTTTGACTTTTCAATGTTGACTCAAACATGTGACATTAATTTTTCCCCTACGGAGTTGTGGATCATTTTATAACTTTTTTCCTTTTCATAAAAAAGGCTAAAATATTCAAAATGCTATGACAATCCACCTCCCCACCTTTAACTTGAAAATTGGCCACGTGTCCTTCTTTGGGTTCAAAGTAAGCAATTTTCCCTCGTGGTCAAAGTAAGAAAAATGCTCTACCACTTCACATTGTTGAATAGACAATTAGAAGCTATCGAGGCCATGGGGCTAATTTGATATTTTTTACAAATGTAAAAAAAGTGACAAATTTCACCAAAAAGACCCATCGGGCCGTGTCTAATCAAAAAGGACCACGTATCCTCGGATGTTGGGACATTATTTCTAAAGGAAACATAGTCGCAGATGATGCCTAATAACAAAGTTTTTCCTCATGGAGATGAAGACGCGTAAGCAAAACCAAGACTTAATGTGATCCATGACCCAAGTAAAGGACTGACAATGGAAAGCAAATGAAGGATAAATATTTTATGCATCCATAAATGGAAAAAGAAAAATTCAAACCATGTGGATTAAGAAATTTTGAACAAACAAAGCAAGATTAAATTGAGCACCAACATCGGCTCCGACTGGGGATGGGAACTCCTGGGAGTGCCGCAAGAACAATAGACCATGTGCCAAAAAAATCCATTGGGGAAAAGAGTCAAGCACTTACTTCAGAGAATAATAACAATAACCAAGCCCCCAAGAATGAACTGATAAACCAACAAAAATAGCACACGAAGGACCAAGACAAACCGAAATAGAAAAACACAAAAACAAAGAAAAACATAATAAAATAATATACATTGTACAATGATGTGTGCCTTGATTTGAGAAATCAATCAAGGAAATGTTTCAAATGCTTGCCATTAACAAGGAACTCAAGTGATTCCCAAATAGATCCTTTAGGAAAAGGTATGCTCGCCAATTCTAATATCAATAGAATAAGGGCCCATCCATAATGCATCAAACTTTCCATGTTTTCCCTTATCCTCATGTCTATTATCCCATAGTAGCACCAGATCTCCCACACTGAAAGCTCTTGGAGTCACCTTTTTGTCAAATAATTTCTTCCATTTCTCCCGAACATCACATGTCTTTGGTGGGATTCTCTTCTCTTTTCATATAATTCAACAATATTATTAATACGAGCATCATAGGGACTAACCTCCTGGTCCTCCAATTGTTGGATAAATTGGTAAGAAGATAATTGCATATGCAGGGAAAGCAGAGCTTGAGTTCCTTAGACCTATTCAAATGGGCTCTTTCTAGTAGCTCTTTTTACAGTAATTCTATTAGCCCAAATAGCAAACTTCAACTACTCACCTCACTTCCTTTTGTTTAATTCCAAGGACCTTCTGATTATTTTCAAAAATTCTTGTTACTTGATTTTGCTTGTCCATTGCCTTGGGGATTGTAATTAGAAGCATATGCTAAGTTGATCCCATATTCTTGACACATGGATAACAACGGTTTATCTCAAAATCTCATAGAATTGTCAACAACTATCTTAGAAAGCACTCCGGACATGTAGATTATATTATTTAAAATGAATTCCATGACAATTTGGTGAGTAGCTTTCCTCGTAAGGATTGCCTCCACCCACTTGGTGAAGTAATCAGTTGCCACTAATATCCATTTGTGGCCTGCACTTGAAAAATATGAAATCTCACCAATGAAGTCCATTCCCACTTCTTGAATGGGGCTTCAATTGATACAGGATGCAAAGTAAGGGAGTTTTAAGCTTTCGGTATTCCTAAAAAATGTTAACAACTCTCACACTTTCTTACCAGCAGAGTTGTATCTTTAAAAAAATTTGGCCAACAGTAGCCAACCCTTAATATCTTATGGGATGCAACTCTTCTAGAAAAATTCCCTCCACAAACTCCTCCATGGAAATCATCAATTATTTTTGGGGCTTCATCCTCAGTGATACATCTCAAAAGGACTCCGTCTAGGTTCTTCCAAGCTAACCCATAATCAATGATGATGTAATTCTTGGAGGTTAACTTAAGATATCTTTTTTATTCTTACTTAAATATTCAGTGGCTTTGTAGATGTTTGAGATAAAAAATGATATCCTTGTACCATTCAGAATTTAGCAATTTTTCAAGGATATTCAACCTTTCTTCTTCAACTTCATTAACCTCAATTGTTTTGCAGGTTGCTCTCTCGCCATAAGCTTTGCTAGAACCAAACCTCGACCAATTTAGTAGTTTGGATATCCATATCATACTCTTGAAGCTTATTTACCCATCGACATCTTTTTCTTGAAATTTGCATCTCTCGATAGGATATCCTTAGCCATGACATGAAGAACATAAGAAATGATCTTAGAGCTGAAAATATAGGGTATAAAGATTTTTTTTACTCTGACCAAAGAAAAAACTTGTTTTTCCATGATACTGTATTTTAATTCAGCCCCTTGTAATGCTTTATTGAAAAAGGCAATAGGAACATTATTCATGTAATAATATTTTTGAAGCAAAGGAAAACATTTGGAAAGCCTTCTTATAGCCGGGAGCTGCTAAAACGGGAACATTTTTCAATGCTTCTTTGATCCTAGTAAAGGATTGAACAACTACTTCCTCCCATTTAACACTCTGATCTTTCTTCAACATAGTGGTGATTGGGATAGTTAATTCAGCAAAGTTGGAAATAAATCTTCTAATAAAATTTATCTTCCCGAAAAGGATTGAATTCCCTTCTTGGTTTCAAAATAGGAACTTTGCTAATGGCTTCCACTCTCTCAGGATCAATCATGACCCCTTATTTTGACACAATGTGTCCAAGCAACTTTTCCTTTTGAACCCCAAAATGACATTTCTTAGGATTCAGTGAGATACCATACTCCCTGCATCTTAACAACATCTTTTCTAAATGCTGCAAGTGATCACTTCTTTTTTGGAAAAATAGTCACATCATCCTGATACACAACAATGAAGTCATTTACATATCCTAAGAATGCTACATCCATTTCCCTTTGAAACATGGCTCCAACATTCATCAGGCCAAATAACATTCTGACATACACATAGGTTCCCCATGGAGTGGTGAAAGTAGTTTTGATTCTCTCTGATTGCTTCACAACCACCTACTGGTTATATCCAGAGAAACCATCCAAAGTAGACAACAACTCCAAACCAGTAACCAATTGTAATATGTTATCCATATTTGGCAAGGGATAATTTTCCTTGATTGATGCCTTATTTAAATTTCTAAAATCAACACACAATATTATGTCCCCATCCTTTTTTTGGAATGGTACCAGTTTGCTACCCATGAGGAGTATCTTGTAGGCTGTATGATTCCTCCATCCCTTAAATTTTTCAACTCCTCTTGCATTTTCAGGGAAAGGAGTGGATTAATTGGCCTTTGTTTCTATCTAAATGGCTTGGCATTAGCTTCTAGGGGTATTTCATGCTGAAAAAGGTCCTCCCTATATGCCTTCAATTCTTAATACGACCATGCCAAGCAATCTTGATACTCCTTTAACAACTGGACATATGATTTCATTTCTTCTCTACTCAAGTTGTAACCCAACCATATTTTCTGAGGTGTCTCCTCTATGCCTAGGTTATGCTCTTCAACATCCCTCGAGGGTGACACGTGTCTATTGATAATGCAGTCAACATTATCAAAATTTTATTCAAGTGCAACCAACCCTCTGGGAATAGTATTAGTCTTCAACTGAATAATGTCCTTACCAAATAAGGTCTCCTTCCCTTCAGCAACACAAACCATTGGTTCCTAATATATACTTTGATTTGTAAATTCTTTTTTATGTTACAAAAACCTTTCGACCTCGGCATCATCTTCTAACACTTGCCAATGTTTGATGTTATCAGGGATGGACGGCTTGGTCAATATCTCAATATCATACTCACAATAGGGGGATACTGTACAATTCTCAAATCTAGATCCCAATACTACCAATTTGTCTGCCACCTTATTATATCTCCTATCATGGTGTATTATGTTGAAATAATCAAACATTTCAATGAAATCACAGATTGCATGCTTATATTGCTTCATTATTTGATTCTTTGTAGCATACGCTTCTCGACCTATTTGACTATCGAATTTGAATCCCATTTAACAATACTTTCTCCAACACCATACTTCCAAGCAATTATCAAGCCCAAGAGTAGGGATTTGTACTATGCAATATTTTTTATACACTCAAAGTTGAGTTTAAAATAAAAATTAAACTCCTATTGGCTTAGAGATATCAAGACAACACCAACGCCATTACCAAAATGAGAACAAGCCCCATCAAACATTAAAGTACAAGGAGAACCAACCTGATCATGATACTTACACTCATCAATTTTATGCTCCTTGCAATCAACATCAACATCAACATCTGGTGTGTACAATACTTCATAAGAAGCATTGTTAGGGTCCTCAATGAGATGTAACATTTTCTTCTCACCATATAACTTCACAAGGCTTCCCTCAATTGGTATGGTTGCATAAAAATGTCTATTTGCACACTTCCACCCACACTAGCCTCCCATTTTCTAGATAATAACATCCCCCATTTGGCAGACAATCCAAAATAACTACCTTCAAGGTTAAGTACTTTCTTGGATAAGTCGTCATTACACTACTAATCCTTTGACATATCTAATTACCGACACTTCTCTTGAATCCATGGTAGTACATTTCCAAAAAAATTGTTACCTTGATATTTAAATCATTCATTACCTCAAGAGGCATTGCATTACATGAGGCTCCCGAGTCAAACATATAGTTATGTAACAAACTATCTTTAATAATTAAAGTGGTGAAAAAGGATCTATATCCAATCGAGATTCAACCAGAGAATTTCCCAAATATACCTTAGATGATTCACCCAATTCTTCCAATGTTTTTGGTATTTCTAATTCTGTAATAATAGGAGGAACCTCTATATTATTAACACTTTTTCCCTTAGTTATTTTTTCTTCCTTGAATCCCAAATATTCAAATGCCCTTTTCCTATGCTCAGGGATCCTAAGCAATTCAACAATTGGAACAATAACCTTGATCTGACTCAAGATTTGGGCTATGTCACAAGGAATATATTTGGGTAAGGTAGTATTAGGAGGAATATTTACAACTTCATCTGATAGTATGGGATTTCTCACAGTCTGGGTATGGGCCGAAGTACTTTTTTATTTGGGGTAGTTAGGCCTCTGCTAGATGTATATTTTTATAGGAGTTTCCTTTGGGATATTGGTAAGTATTGGAATCTTTGGCTTGGTTTGTGACCCTACCCCTTTGACAACCCTACTTCTGGTGTTATATTATTTCTCCTGAGCAACTACTGCATTCATAAAAAGTTTCCTATCCTCTTTAGAGGGGATCCCTCCATCATATTTTTTAATCATCAAAGCCATTAAGTATTCAAAATCATGATTGGGAAGATCAAATTACTGTACCATATCAATTACCAAAACATTAAATGGGGGAAGAGGTAATACCCAGTGGACACAATCCTAAAAGTCTTCAATCTGTTCTTTCACTTATTAATTCAATTGAGGTTTCTCCATGCTATGAATTTGTAGGACATTCCATCATGCACACATCATCATTTGACTCATTATCATCTACTTCCTCAACTTCATTATCAACCTCACATGGGGAATGTGGTAAGAAACACCTATCACACCACTCAATCACATTGGCCTCCTCCATAGTAGCAACCACAGCGATCAAAGGATCAGAACCAATCTATTCTCCCCGGGTTGAGCCTATTCATTACCTGATCCCATGGTCCCTTTCCTCTCGTCTATCCGGTCTCGTGATCACCTCCGGGATGATTTCCAAATCTCTCCCGACTATGTGGCTTATGTTGACCCCAGAAATTTTGTCCTATTCTCTTTTCTACTCGCCACTTATATGATATCTCTTTAACTCGCTTCTAGCCAAATTTTTACAACCTCTTCCACGTCGACAACCTTTCTTAACCGAGGCCTTTCAGATTGATCAACTTAACAGCCTTCCCTCTTAGGAGGATTTCCAACTACCTTAATATTATTTTCTATTTGTAAGGCCATGGTAAAAGCCTAACTTAATGTTCCTGTGTTCTTATCTCTCAAGTAATAAGCAACCTTTTATAAAAAGTATCGAATATTTTATCAAACAGACACATCACTTGGTCTTAGGATCACTGTGTAGCCTATTCAGGGTCTTATTGAACCGAGTATTGAAGTCATGGATAGATTCATTTGGATTTTTGTTAATATTTTCAAATTCAGATAAAAGGAACCTAGGATTTGTCTTATCCTAATATTTTAATCTAAAGGCCATTTTCATCTTGTTCCATGAATCTATTGAAATATGTGGTAAAAAATTGAACCATCATGTGCATCCTCCTCAAGAGTATGAATAAAAACTTTACATACAGTGTCTTTAAACTCAATCTCAAAATATTCCATCATATTGACAAAGATTTATAAATGATGGTCACCAAAGTGATGGCATTATTTCCTTAAAATTTTGGAAACCTATTTCGACATCTTGTGAAACTATATTAGGATATCCATCCATACCTTTGAATTCTCTAGGTCCAAAAGCGTTGACAACAAAGGAGGTCTAGGTGGAGGTTGGGCCATATTGCCTTGAGGTGGTGATCTTTCAGAGAAACAAAATGATAGGGAATGAGGGGTCTTTGGAGCACAGAATATATCCTTCAAAAAGATATTCTCTATTGACTCAACTTCTTGGAAAACCCTATCAACCTTGGAAGAAACAAGGGAAAACTAAGAGGCAAGATTTTTAGTCACAAATTATGACCCCCTCCAGTTGGAGAACTCAAATTTATATAAATATTACCTAGTTCAAAATCACTTGAAGATGTATGGTAATCTTCAACCACAAGATGATTACCTTTCACAATTGGTATCTCATTTTTTGATTCCCGATCTCCTACTACTTTCCGCACTGTCTTCCTTCAAAAATTGGTGTTCCTAGCATTGGAAATAACCTTCTAGTAGGGTACTTAATGAAGAAATATCTTCCCTATAGCTTTACATAGATTAATGACAAATTTCACTTGACACATGTTAAGACACTAGTAATCATCAAAATTTCAAATCAACATGGAGTCGCCACTAAGAATTTTCACCTAAGTTGTGTAGATGCACTATAGGTAACTTGCCAAGTGTCTATCAATGCTTAATTTCTACAATGCTTAACTGATTTGACCTTCTTTTACCCACATTTATCATTATTGATGTAAATTAACTATAATAACCACTAAAAACTTCAAATACTACACAATGGACTTGTAATATTGCATAAATCTTACAGATCTTAACAAAGGATGATGTTTAAACAACATATTCACACTTATATCATGTAAGAAAATTTACAGGATGGTATGCGTACGCATTTGTAAAAATAATCCCTTGGTAATGGCGCCAATCCAATGTTGGTATCCAAATTGATTCTCCCGCGAGGGACGAAAGAGATCATGAAACCGACAAGATGTAGAGAGACAGACGAACAATGATATGAGTCATTTTATAGCCAGGGAGGGGATTCAACTCGACTCTTTATCACTCATGCGCTGGAGAAGTGGATAACACCTCATTGAGGGTTTGATCTACCCTCACTACATTAGGTTGTGCCTTCAACCAAGGTGAGAGGAATCGTTCTATAAACTTTGTTGGTGAATGACATCAAGATATCCTTCGTGAACAATTTTAATGAGAACCTTGAGGAAATATGATCAATACAACACAATCTAACTATCATGAGTTGTCACACTAGATATGGAGATTTTTCCTAGACAAAGGTTCAAGTTACTAAAGACAATTAATGAATCTTGATTTTCCCTACATACTTTGGAAATGGAATTTTTCATTTGTGGATACACATTACAAATAGGGGTTTTTCGTGTAGGATTCATAGTTTGAGAATTTTTTTGGTGGAAAGTTAAGCAGATAAAGTTGATGGTACTTGATAATTGAGAGCCTTTTTAAAAAGTTGGAAAACTCACAGAAAAAATGCTTGTAACAGTACCCAAAATATTCCTTCAACTAGAAGGTTTGCATTAGTGGAGGCCCAAAGATGCACAATTTCACACACTTTTCAAGAATTCATAACAAAGTCTCATGTTAAAGACTCAATTAAACATTAGAAATCCCTGATTTGTCATGCCTAAGATACAATCATAGGCTTACAAATAATCTTTATCAAGATCGTGAGAGAAAACTGATTTTAAATTGTTTATTTCATTACCGGATGAAAGATCTTATCATAATGAAATTGCAAATGCCACAATACTAAGAAACGGATGAGATCTTGTGTGACTCAAACAAATTTTAACATAAGATTGCAAGATGACACGGATGAGATCTTGTGTGACTCAGATAAATTTTAACATAAGATTGCAAGATGAATAAGAAAAACTATATGAAAAATTCTAAAATAATAGCAAATACAATTATGCTCATGATCAACACAAATTCATTCAAGATTCATTAGATTCATCAAGGGAAAGTTTCATCAACAATCTCAAAGCTTGTCAATGGTTATACACTTGCAACTACCTTGACAAGATTAAATCTAAAACACCCGAAAAGAAATTTGGTCTCTCAGACGGTCTCTCTTGAAAATGGTTTCTCTCTAACTTTCTTAGAAAAGTTAACCCCCTTTATGCAAGAGTATTTTCATTGAATTTATAAAATTTTCACTCGCTCACTCATCCCAAATTTTCCCCCAAAAGTATAAATCTTCAAGAGAATATTCACATTTCACATTCATCGATATGGTTTGGGCACCATGCCATAATTTCTTTTGATCTTTTTAATCATTCCTTTATTCTCATCATGCAAGAAATACCTCTTTAATAACTACCAAGTGGCTCCATATGGCTTGATCTCGACAAGAAATCCTTTTTACCTTTGAGAATACACCTTGAGAAATGAGCTCCCTCGCATGGATGCATGCATTCATGTGCTATGAGTTTGAGTCGGCAAAGTGCAAAGAGAAGCTAGCGAAAACCTCCACTGTGTCCTCGTGCAACTACAAAGGTGTAGTCTAGAAACAAAGTTCACAAACATGCGCGGGAGCTCCACGTACCCTAGGCCCAAGAAAGATCCTTCAGCCTTTGAAAAATTATGTGTAAATAGGAGCCAGTGGAAGCCTCCACATGTTTCCTTGGCACACTTTTGATATGGTGCCCAAAACCAAAGACCCAAACAAACACGGGTCTTCCACATGTCTAAAACTCGAAAGAATTGCATCCATTGGTGAAAGAGTTTAAGTATGGGTAGAGCCATCGAAATCCTCCACGTGTCTCTTCCGTACTCCTTTGATATGGTGCCCAAAAGTGGAGACCCCAAACAAGCATAGGCTCACCATGTGTCTTAGCTTGGAAAAGTTGTTGTGTTGGCAAGGAAATTTTTAGATGGGAAAATTTGTGAATTCCTTGCCACCGCTTTGGGAATCTAATTCCGTCTACTTAAATGGTGTAGTTTCCATATGTGCATGCGTGAGGTAATGTGGATTTTGTGGTGGTCTTTTGATCGAGCATCCAATGGGGCACTCCATTGACCCTGCGACAAAGCTAGCAATTTCTTGCTAGAGAGGACTTTGTCTGAAAGTGGGAAAGGGAGTGAGAATTGAGGTAGGAGAACTAATGTTGTAGGTAGAAAATCAGATTCCTGTACACACTAGTTAGAAACTTCAACACATGCATTCATGAGAAGAAACAACCCTACAAATGGCGACAAGACGAGATAAGATTGCGAACTCAGAGTTTCTTAAATCTCCTCATCAAAGAGGCTACAAAATCATTCTTCTTGTAGTGATGCTAAAAAAATAGTTATGCATAATGTGGGAATGGATGAAATTTGAGAATGGACGAAAGTAGAAGAAAATTGGCTATCTCCTTTGCTTTCTCTAGGTACAATGCACTCTTGAGTTTACAAGATCAATCACCAACTCCTTATAGTGGCATGAAGAAGCCATTAAATATCCTACAAGAAATGGTTAAAACTTCTTCTTTCTTAGTAAGAAACAGCTTTTAAAATCTTTTCAATCATTCTCGTCTATTTAGATTCTTGATTCACAAAGAAACACCAATGGCAAGAAAAATAAGACTTTTCATAATGCATATGTTACACCTATTTGTAACTTTGAATTTAAACCGTTCATCTTGCCTTTTAAAATTTAAACCGAGTCATCCACGTGGGAGAAATTTACTGGAGTGGGCATGGACGATGGTTTTTGCATTTTGTGACTTTATAGAGATTTGGCATTTTTACATTTTTGGTCCGCTCACCCACTTTTGATATGGTCTTGACACGTGGCCTTACTTGAGTGGAGACAAAGTTGTAGGTTGCTTTTATAATTTTACCTTTTCCAATGTGGCCTCAAAAACACACATTGCTTTGTTGTCCCACCTCTCTACTTTGACCTTCGATGAGGGCTTAATATTTTACTTTCTCCCTTCTGTTTAGCAGTTCACTTTTATAATATTAGCTTTTTCCAATGTGGGCTCAAAAACAAAATTGCTTCATCGGCCTCGCCTCCCGGATTTGACCTTCGATGTGGGCTTAATATTTGTCTTTCTCCCTTTTGTTTGGCGGGGTTGCTTTTATAATTTTACCTTTTTCCAATGTCTTTGGCTCAAAAGACAAATTACTCGTCGGCCCGCATCCCCACTTTGATCTTCGATGCGAGGCTCAATATTTGACTTCAACCCTTTTGTTTGATAGGGTCATATATCTAAACTTGGACACATGGAGAGATGACACAAGTTTGAGAACTAACCCTAGCTTCGACTCTTGAAATTACACCGATGAAGCACTGGTGCCATCCACTCGAACCTTTCTTTGAAGTTTCATCAGGCTAACATGTGGAGGGTTCTCGCGATTCTTTTATACTTATCCGATTTGTGCTTACTTCCCACTTGACTTATGTTGACCTCTAGACACATGGAGAATTTTTTCTCATTTCAAGATTGGCCCTTTGGTTTCATTATCGAAACTACACAATTGAGACATGTGGAGGCTTCCACCCATGCTTGAAACATGGCCATGCCACATCTAATCAGAGATATCCATGTACTACTTGTGGATAATGGGGCCAAAATTTGATGGGGAAGAAAATGCCTGTCATTCACAACTATGGAAAATGCAAACGAAGAAAACTCCACCATTTCACATCCAATTTTTAAATTTCTTTTCGCAAACCAAGGGATTGAAAACAATACAAGGTTCGATGATCCATGGCCATAGAAAGATTGACAATTTCATCAAAATTAGGCAACAATAAAATTTTCACACATCTAGATAGGAAAATGGAAAATTTATCAAAACGTGTAGACTTGAGAGTTTAAACAAATTCAAAGCATGAATTTATCTATCTTTTTAGACTTCCAACTTTACTTGAACACTTCTGGAGGGCTTGAGCCCAATTTTTTTGAATTTGACTAAAAAAATGAGGGGGGGAGTTTGAGGGTGATAATAGTTAGCTCTAGATTGGGGACATGACATGGGTGAGCATAGTGAAGACGTGACATGGGAATCCAAAATCTCAATCTCTAGACCCTCGTAATTCTTTGACAAAGTGCCTTATCCATTGGGCCTTGTAGAGTCATGTACAACTTCAAGAATGAGAGATCAAAAGAAGGAAACAAACAAGCACACAATAGAATGGGGAACAAAACCACACAATGGGAAGGGAAACACACCTATGGTACAAGGAGGGGGAACAACCTACTTTTACTGATGATAAAATTTTAATTATTGCCCGCTCCGAGGCAATTCCAGTGGCAGTCCATCCAAATGTGAGAGAATAAAAGCATTCTCACCACAAGCTTCATGAATCTGGAATGATCTGAGCCATAATGAATCAAACTTTCCATGGCTTCCTTTTGGTTCTCTTCTTTTGTCCCATAGTAGAATGAAGTCTCCAAATTTGAATTCTCTTGCCTTGGTCTTGTTATCAAAAATCTTCTTTACTTTCAATTGATGCTTTGTTGTCTCCCACAAAATAACCCCTCATATTTTTTAAAGTCAAAGTCAAAATTTTTGAGCTCACACCTCTAGAAGTGTTCAAGTAAATTTGGAAGTCTGAAAAGATAGAGAAATTCATGCTTTGAAGTTGTTTAAACTCTTTAGTCTCAGCACATTTTAATAAATTTTCCATTTTCCTATCTCAATGCATGAAAATTTTATTATTTCCCTCAATTAGATGAAATTGTCAATCTTTCTATGGCCATGGATCATCAAACCTTGTATTGTTTTCAATCCCTTTGTTCGCAAAAGAAATTTTAAAATTGGGTGTGAAATGGTTGAGTTTTCTTCTCTCGCATTTTTCCACAATTATGAATGATGGGTGTTTTCTTCCCAAGAAAATTTTAGCCCCATCATCCACGCGTAGTACATGGATATCTCTGATTGGATGCGACATGGCCATGTTTCAAGCATCGATAGAAGCCTCCACATACTTCAATGGCTCAACTTCAAAAGTCGGCCAGGGAAGTTCTCAAACTTGTGCCAATCCTCCATGTGTCCTAGGTCCAAAGAAGGGGACAGAGCTGATTTCTTAAATTGACTAAGTATGAGTGGGTTTCATGGAGGACTCCGCATGCCGCAATGGTGCAATTTCAGTAATGAAACCAAAGGGACCATCTTTAATTGAGCACAAGTTCTCCATGTGTCTAGAGGTCAACATAAGTCAAGTGGGAAGTAAGCCCAAGCTAAGTGTAAAATAACCTGGAAAAACCCTACACGTGTCACCTACCGCAACTTCAAAGGAAAGATCCAAAGGCATTCCAAATGAGTGCCGCTTATCCATGTGTCTAGGGTCAAATATACGATCCCACCAAAAAAAAGGGAGAAAGTCAATATTAAGCCCGCATCGAAGGTCGAAGCGGGAGGCAGCTGATGGAGCAATTTGTGTCTTTGAGCTGCATTGGAAAACGGTAATATTATAAAAATGACTCGTGACTCTGTCTCTAATCGATTAAGACCACGTGTCAAGACCATATTAAAACCAGATGAGGAGATGAAAAATGTAAAAAAGTGCCAAATCTCTATAAAGTCAAAAATTCAAAGGCATCCTCCACACCCGATCTAATAAATTTCTCACATGTGGACGAATCTAGTTTAAAGTTTCAAGGGAAAGATGAACGGTTCAAATTCAAAGTTACAAAATGGGTGTAATGGCTGCATTATGAAAAGTCATGTTTTTCTCGCCATTGGCATTTCTTCGCGAATCAATAATTTGAACAGACGCAAATGATTTAAAATATTGTAAACTATTTCCTGCTAAAAAAGAATAAGTTATAACCATTTCTTGCAAGATATTTAATGGCTTTCTCATGCCATTGTAAGGAGTTAGTAATTGATCTTGTAAACTCAAGAGTGCATTATACCTAGAGAAAGCAAAGGAGATAGCCAATTTTCTTCTACTTTCCTCCATTCTCAAATTTCTTCCATTCCCGCATTAGTATAACTATTGTTTAAGCATGAATACAAGAAGAAGGATTTTTTAGCCTCTTTGATGAGGATATTTTAGAAACTTTGAGTTCTCAATCTTATCTCGTCTTGTTTCCATTTACAGGGTTCTTTCTTCTCATGAATGCATGTGTTTAAGTTTCTAACTAGTGTGTACATGAATATGATTTTATACCTGCAACATTAGTTGTCCTATGTCAATTATCACTCCCTTTCCCACTTTTAGAAAAAGTCCTCTCTAGCAAGAAATTGTTAGCTTTTCCACAAGGTCAATGGAGTGCCCCCGTTGGTTCCCTACGAAAGGCCACCACAGTAAATCAACATTTTTTCATGCATGCACATAGGGCAGCTGCACCATTTAAGTAGAGGGACTTAGATTCCCGAGTGTCCGAAATGAATTCAAAAATTTACCCGTCTGAAAAATTTCCTTGCAAAATTTTTGGTGCCCACTCTGCAAGTGATTTAGTAACATCTGCACTCTGAATGTGAATGTGACGGCAGGATTAGAAAATTCAAAATTAAATTTTTTTTTTATGAAATTTGAATGGCTATATGAGTCATATGGATTTAAATCATGTCTATTCTAGGAAACCCTCCTATTGAAATACTTGAATTTCTCTTCCACATGAAAGAAGACATTGCTTCAGATTTGAGGGAAGCTATCTGACATAATAGACAAAGTGCCAATCACTACTTCATTACCACAAGAATTTTGGACCTTGAAGAATAACGCGCATCGAATTGGAGATACAAATACAAATTCCATCACCGCAAAGAAGAGCATAGATTTTCAAGATGGCGGATAGAAGATACAACTGACAATAGACATAAGGAGGACAAACTAATCCCTTTTTTGAGGAACTTCAAAGGAGACAAGAGCTACATGGAATCCAGAGGCTTTTTTTTTTAAGCAACCGGTCATATTGGGAACCTTAGTGTCACCAATCCTTTGGATGGTGAATTTCCATACATCAACGAGAACCTTGTAGACTTCACTAATGTGGAGACCGAAGAAGAAGCTAGAGAAAGAGAGGTGAGAGATGAAGAAGAAATAAGAGCTCAACTCAAAGAAATTGAGAGACTTCAAGCCGAGGTAGAAGAAAGAGCACAAGAAAAAACCAACCTTAGCAAGGTTGGAAGCTAGAAAAAAATAGAATTGGGGATCATGATCATGAGTGTGAACGTGATCGTGAGGCCCGTAGGCCTAATGTACCATGGGGAGGAAACACCTGTCCACTGGATCATGGTCAACCACTCCATGAGCTACCGAGAGGCTCGAGAAATTTTTTTCCAAAATGGAGAGAATATGGTTCTCAACTCCTTGAAGAGCATGTAGCAACATTTATCACCGCTTGTTGTGTGATGGGTGTTGAGGATGAAGATGTGTCACCCAAATCTTATGGAGTCACTTCAAGATAAAGCTGTTGAATGGCTCTACATGCTACCCCCTATTGGTATCCAAGTTGATTCTTCCATGGAGAGCGAGCATCATCACAGATTTAATAAGACACTCAGAGAGAGACAAATCATATTATGAGTCATTTTGTATTTGGGGAGGGGATTCATCTGAATCTTTTTCACTCGGGCATCAGAGAAATGGATAACACCTTCATTAAGGATTTGATCTATCCTCATTACTTTAGGCCATGCCTTTCGACCAGTGTGAGAGGACCCATTTTTAACCTCTGTTGATGAAGGAGAATTAAGATATCCTTCTTTGCACAAATTTGAAAAGAGACCCTGAGAAAATATGATCAATGCCCAAAAATTTAACTCTCACAAGTTCTCACTTCTAAAGAATGGTGATATTTTCTAAACAAGGCTGAGGTTACTAGAGACATTATGGAATCGATTGCTTCGCATATTTTGGCAGTATAATTTATTCATTTTTATACATTCAGGGCAAAAAGACGTAGTTCAGAAGGATTCATTATTTTTGAATAACTTTGGTGGGAGATTGAGTAGGATAAAATTGATTATACCAGATCTTTGAGAGACTTCACAAAAATTCGAAAGCTAAATGACAGAAAGATTCAGGATAGCTAAAATATTCCTTCAACCAAAAGGTGTGCATCAATGGAGGACCATATTTGTACAATTTCACACAATCTCTAAGAATTTAACATGAAGGCTCATGTTAAAGACTTAATAAAACATCAAAGACCCCTAGTTCCTCACGCCTAAGATACACTCGAAGGCTTACAAAAATATTTATCAACAAATGACAGTGAAGTGATTTTAAATTGTTTATCTCATCATAAGAGCAAGGCTCTTCTTGAAATGAAATTACAAATGCCACTAAACTGTCACATGGACAAGATCCTGTGTGATTTGGAGGTACTTTAACACAAGATTGCAACAGGAATATAAAAAACTAATTATAGACATTCGAAACAAAGACGACACAAATTGCTCCAAGATTGACACATGATCAACATGAAAATTATTAGAGTCATCAATAGGGGAATGTTTCATAGAAGAGTCTCAAAGCTTGTCAATGGTTGTACACTCGCAACCAACTTGACGTGATTGAAATCTAAAACATAACAAATTAACAGGTTTCTCAGATTGGTCTCTCAGGAAGATGGGCTCTCTCAAATTTTCTCTTAAGAAATCAACCCGTGACCACTTGCAAGAGTATTCTCATTGCATTTATACATTTCATTTTCTCACTCATCCCAAATTTTGACCCCAAAAAGAAGAATATTCGAGGAACCTTTGCTTGTTACCAATTTGTTACAAAAAGTGATGTTTAACAAATTCACACCCAGAATCGCCAGTGGAAAAATCATGAACTAATCTTATTTCTCGTGCCCTCGACTAGTGACTAGGATGCCATTCCACAACATTTTGATAGTCCTTTTAATCATTTTGATTCTCGTCATGCAGGAAATACCCATTTTAATCATTCTCTGGAGGCTCTGTACTATTGGATTTGACAGGTAATCCTTTTCACTCTTGACGCAACACCTTTTTCATCTTTTGCAACTACAACCTCCATCATTTCATCCTTTTACCTCTCTTCCTCTCGCAACTCTACTATGCATCCATCTTCTCTAGCAATTCACCCTTTTGTAAGTTCCGAGCCACTTTAACTTCAAAATATCAGTCCCTATAGTCCTTGGATTGATAAATTAAAATTTGAATCCATTAAATGGATCTTTACAGACAAAAATGACAATAAATTTCATCAAAAATGATGAAAAACAATGCATATTCGCATCTCTAGGACTCTTAGATCACAAATGGCAAAAAAATAGATGCAATGCACAACATACATTGATTTTTCCCCTTCTCAACTTTAGACTAGAGTCATCCACGTGTTTCCTTGGCACAACTACAAACGTGAGGTACAAAGGCAAGTTACCAAACAAGTGTGGGCCTTCCATGTGCCTTGGGCCTAAGAAAAACACCTTTTGGCCTTTGAAAAGTCTTAGTATGAAAGGAGCCAACATAAGCCTCCACGTGTCTCCTTGGTGCACCTTTGGGATGTTGCCCAAAAATAGATACCCAAACGAGCACAAGATCACCACGTGTCTCGGTCAGGTAGAGTTGTTGAAAATGTTTAAGGACAAAGTGGAATGCACCATGTGTTTAGGGTCCTAGAAATTTTTTCCTTGGCCATTGAAAATTTCAAGCAAGGGTAGAGTGAGCGGAAACTTCCACGTGTCTTCATGGCACACTTTTGATATGGTGCCCAAAAATGGAGACCCCAAATGAGCGCAGATCTCACCATGTGTCTCTTCGGTGCTCCTTCAAAATAAAACTCGGGGTAGGCTCCCAAAACAAAGGCGCTGGATCTCCACATTTCCTAGGCCTTAGAAAGTTACTTAAAAAGTTTAAGTGTAGAGAGGATTCAGCGGAATCCTCCACATGTCTCCTTGGTGCAACTGCTAAGGTAGGACCTAGAGGCGAGATCCTCAAAAGAGTGTCGGCCCTCCATGTTTCCATAACTTGACAGAGTTACATCCACTAATGAAAAATTTTAAGTACGAACAGAGCGAGCGGAGATCTCCACATGTCCCTTCGGCATTGTTTTGATATGGAGCCTAGAATCAGAGATCCCAAACAAGCGTCAGCCTACCACGTGTCTTGAGTCCGACAAAGCTGCACCGGTCACATGAAAAATTTCTAAGTCTGGGCAATGAAGCATGCAACTCAAAGGTCAAAACAAAAAGTTAATTTTCAAATGAGCGCGGCCCTCCACGTGGAAAAGAATCGAGTTAAAGTGGGCCTTAGAGTTTCAAAGTGCCCCTTCAAGCCGCATCTAACTAGAAATGGCCACATTTCAATATATGCTAAGATGTAAATTTGATTAGGAAAAATACACTGTCAAACCATAAAATGCCGGAAAATCACCATTTGCACCCGAAATGAATCTTTCTTCAAGGACAGAGAATTTGTAAATGATATAAGGCCCAAATGTGATCCTCTAAGCTACATCCAATCATGTTTCCATAGACATTGGGATAAAAATTGACAGGGAAAACAAAACGTGACTACGAAAAATGGAAGGAAGGGAAAAAACCTGATTTTATGCCCAAGTTACAAATTCTTTCACATGGACAGAGGAATGGAAAAAAATTCTAGACTTAAAGTGATCCTCGACCAAGGAAGGGACTGATCATGTTAACCAAAAGGAGGAGAGAAATTTCATGCACCAATATAGGGAGATAGAAAAGATGACAGAGACCATAAATCGAAGAATTTCAAGGACAAACGGTGCAAGACCAAATTGAGCACCAACACCCCCGACGTTTGTCACTGTTGGGAGGATATAAGAAGTGCATTCGAACATAGGTTCAAGAACATATAATATTTTCAAGATATTTTGTTCCAATTGGTACAATTGAATAAAGAAACCTCCGAGTTAATGAGTTACTTCGTAGCAAGATAGGATAGAGTGATAAGAAGGATGCCTGAAGATGTGGAACCTCCTAAAAATAATTTTAAGACGTTCTTCATTAGTGATTTTCCATCAACCCTAGGTTTCTTCCTCCGAATAGTGCAACCAAGAACATTGAGGAAGACTAGGAATATGCAATAGAAAGTGATGATGATCTAATCCTTTGCAAAAAGGTGAAAGGCCCCAATGGAAAGCAAAAGGGTCAGAATTCAAATTCTGTTAGCACAGATCCGATGTTCCAAAAATGGAGAAAGACTCAGTTTCCATGAAGAAGAAGCTATCTCAGATTATGATGTTGGATGCTTCAAGGAAACTGTTGATAGTGAATCACAACACCCCTGAATGTATGCAACTCAATGGGTTGAGAATATCAGTGCGATTGCATAACATGGAGCTTTTCCAAAGTGTGGGACCTTGTGAATCGGGAAATATCTCCGGATGAAGGCCGGTTCATATTCCTCTATTCAGATGCACACATAAAAATGCAGAGGGTTTACTCAAAAACCTAATCTGACATGCCAAGGAGACAGGTAAGAAGATGCATAAAAATAAACCTAAACTAATAAAGGTTGTGCATCGAGGAATGAAGAACACCTGTCTTGCCAATAAACACAAACCATTAAAATGTAATGCAAGATCATGCACAGATAACCAGAATTTGCAGTGAAAGATTAGGAGGATGCAAATGAACATAGAGAGGGTTGAGAATCATCCAAAGACATGCATTATTTGCTCCAAATATTTATACAATACACTACGAAATGCCAAGAGACAAAGTTGCATTACACTTTTAGATGGGAGGTTTGAACTCCACAAATTCGCCTACCAAAGAGAATAAGGGAGGGGCAAAAACAAGAATGTCCAACCTTTAGAAAGAAGCCCCTCCTTACAATTTATAGGAAGAATGAGAGAAGGAAGAGAGAGGAATTCCAAATATACCCCAACCACCTCCAGGTTGTATTTAATTCATCTCATTATGGTAGTAGGTGAGAACCCTAACAAACCCAAAAAATGTGAACTGTATTTTGCATTTTTGAAGAAATTTTTCTCACCCAATTAAAGATATCTAGTCATAGTTGGATATAAGACCTTGTAAGATTTCCAAAAATTCCAACCTTGTGTGAATTCAAGCTCCTTGTGAAAAGTTATGGCCATTTGAATATCTTTGTCATCGTTTGCTTTCTAGTCAAGTTCGGGTGTCAATGCTCAAAATGTTGTGCCTCGTGAAGATGCACCTTGGTGCATCCATACTCATGTCAACATACTCTTAAGTGTGTAATAAGCACTAAAAATGTGGTGTCGACACCTTCGATGTGTAACTCTAACTGTGCAGGCACAAATTTCTTCATATCGACATCTTCCGATGTGTGCCTCCAACCTGTGCAGGGGCACGACTTTCTTCATGTCGACATCTTCTAATGTGCACCTCCAACCTACGCCAGGGCACGACTTTATTCATTTCAAATCTTCTAATGTGCGTCTTAAACCTATGCCATGACTTTATTCATGTCGAAATCTTCTAATGTGCACCTCAAACCTATGCCTGGGAACAACTTTCTTCATGCCGACATCTTCGATGTGCGCCTCCAACCTCGCTCTAGGGCACGAATTTATTCATGTCGACATCTTCTGATGTGTGCCTCCAACTTTCACCAGGAGCGAATTTCTTCATGTTGACATCTTCTAATGTGCGCCTCCAACCTTTTCCGGTCGTTACTTTCTTCATGTGGACATCTTCTAATGTGCGCCACCAACTCGTGCCTGTGGTGCAACTTTCTTCATGTCGACATCTTCGATGTGCGCCTCCAACTCGTGCTTGTGGCGTGACTTTCTTCATATCGACATCTTCTGATGTGCACCTCCAACCTGCGCTAGGGCATGACTTTCTTTTCATGCCGACATCTTCGATGTGCACCAAGGTGATTTGGTGGCACAAATAAATGTCGGGTTTTGAGTTTTGTTGATTTCCATATTCTTTTGTTTGTCTATATTTACCTGGGGGAAGATATATACAACGAAACCAAACCCTCCACATAGGTGAAGGATTACTCCATCTCCTTGTCATATTTTCTTGAAGCACCACCATTCAATGCCATCTGTGACACCAAAGAGCTGGAGGAGGAAGTAGAAATTGAATAAAATGAAGAAGAAAATATGGAAGACTATGAAAACTATCTTGAGGTCGAGGAAGTTGATATGCACAATGGCATAATTGAGTACGTTGATGATGAAGATGAGGATGATGAAGAAGCTCCGAGTTTCTCACGTGTTGTTTTCACTAGTGCACAATCTAAGAAAGGTGCTTCATCCTCAACGGTTGTGGTAAAGGATAAGAAGAATAAAGAATATTCTCCTCCAGAGGTCACACAAAACAAAATCATCAGCAGAGGATCACCATTACCACCTTCTATGGAGTCAGCCAAAGAAAAAATAGACTCACTTGTTGTCAAGGATCTTCCTACTATGTCATGTAAGTAATCTAATTCTTCTCCCACTTAAAAGTTGTTAAGAACTATTCTCATTTAAATGTTGTTCCTGCAAAAACATCTAAGCTTTAATCAAAAGCTACACCCTCACACCCTTCTAAGAAAATTGCTACACCCGAAAAGGAGAATTTAACACCAAAATAGCTAAGCATCTACCATGTAAATATTCCCCCATTTTCAGAATCTCTTCCTCTCTCACCATAACCCCATTTGAATTTGTGGAACATGCAAGCAAAACCAAAGTCCAGCTCTTAGAAATAGAATACCTACAAACACACCCTTTCCATTCAACAGTTCAATAATTTAGTTCGTGGTGGAAAACCTATATACTTGAGTGCTAATTATATAGGCTTACTAAACACACCATCCACACCACCTTCCCAAAACATTCTATCCCTCAGTGCCTCCAAAACCAATAGGGTTGAACCTTTCTGCCTATCACTCCTCATTAAAGGCTTCCAGCTAAATAATTGTATCATATATTTTGGAGCCTCACACAATGTGATTCCAGCCAAAGCTACAAATGCTCTAGGCCTCTCCTTGACCTGGGTAAATGGCACCTGCTACTTAATGGAATCCAAACAAGTGCCATTGGTAGGAAGAGTCATAAGCAATAACTTCGAAACCAACCTTATATCTCGATTCCGAGCGTGATCTTGTAACTCCTTCTCTCGAGAGCATGTTGAACTATAGAAATTCAACCTGAGAGTGACAAAACCTATGCCAAAGCACTTAGGGAAATTGAAACCTAACTACAAATAGACAATGTGCATCCAAACTTAGAGGAATTGAAATCTAGACTAATATTTACAAGGGTAAACCTTTTGCTTTTAGTAGCAATGTTTAAGATAGATTATGTTAACCGAAATTGGGAGTTCTTCTCCATCCAATGTAGATAATTGGAAGGAATTACTACTTTTACATCCCATGACCATGTAGTGGCCACTCCAAATGGAATCAAACTTGGAATGTCTTCCTGGTTTTCCCGATCTCGCATCCCATTTCGTAATCAAGTCCCCTTCTGGAAGGTCCTTGCTTTACTATTTTATCAAACCATATTTTTACTAAGGCCCGATCTTTCTCAATTGTTTGAACTACATGCTCTCTAAATTTTTCCAATTCCATCAACTCGCATACCTGGCCTCCATTGGTTCAAACTCGAGACAACTCCAATTGCTTCATGACCCCTAATGCAGGCGGTTCTAATGATATAGGCAATACTTCCTCCTTCCCATAAATTGACTTGTAGGAGAATTACCTATAGACCTCTTTGGTGTTATCTGTCAGCCCATAACACTGATTTTAGCTTAGTATGCCATGTTCTTTGGTTTTCATCTAGAGTCCTTCTGATGATCCTTGGCAAATTCTTGTTTGTGGACTCTACCTGTCCATTACCCCATGGGTAATAGTTTGAAGAGGTGCTCAAATAGATTCCATTCTTTACAACCGATTCTCTAATCTTGGAACCTCGAATGTCAATGCATTATCGATATGATAGTGGCCAAAGCACATTGAACTGGTCACAATTCCTTCATAAAAATCTAGTATGTTAGACTCATTTGCTTCTTTGAGTGATACTACTTGAGTCCACTTGGAGAAATAGTCAGTTGCCATGAGAATCCTCTTGTGGCCTTGGCTTGAGTTTGGATTGATGACCACTGATGAAGTCCAATCCCGATTGCATAAATGGTTGGTCAACCAAAATTGGGTGTAATGGAAGTGTTGCTAGTCTTTCTTTGCTCGTGAAGAGTGCACATTTCTTACACTTTCTTATCCATGTATAATGATCCTTTGAACTTTGTGGGCCAATAATACCCTACCTTCATTATCTTGGGAGCTGTTATCCGTGGGGAAAAATGTCCTCCAGAATCTCCATCATGAAAATTTCGTAACGCCCTCTCAATTTGACCTATCCCAATGCACCTCAATAGAACTCCATTGATGTCTTTCTTGAACAAAACACCATTAACAAGAACATATGGAATGGCTTGTAATCTAAGGTATCTCCTCTTTGCTTTGCTCATTTCTAGAGGGTGTAGGCTTGTCTCAGTAGGAAGTGTATCATGTTCGAGTCCAACAAGGAGTGGGAACATCATCATTTTCCTTTTCTTTACCATCTGTAGTACCAAGACAGTCTCTTTTTCATCACTGCTTAAACTTGCTGACTTAAGGCTAGTTGTTCGCATAATCCCTTTCCACAGACCAGCTTAGTGACCTTAATTTTGATGTCATATTCCATGACACGAGTGATCCATCCTGCACGTTTCTCATTCAGATCCTTTTTAGAAGGAAGTCCTTGACTCCCGCATGAGAGACCAATAATTCGATCTTGTTATTTGAGACTAGGTGCTTGAATTTCTTTAAGCTCCTGATCACTGCAAGGACATGCTTTTCAATGAAAGAGTACCTAGCTTTGTATTCCTCCAAGCCTTGACTGAAGAAAGAAACTAGTTGTTCTAATCTCTCTTTGTTTTGATGTACTAGGATTGCAGAAATTGTGTCTCCACCACCGAAGGTATATAACATGAAGTCCTTGGAGAAGTCTGGATTGACGAGAATCAGAGCTTGAGATATAGCCTCTTTTATTTCCTCAAAACTTGCCTTGCCTTCAGATGTCCACATTAATGCCATGTTCTTCTTTAACATCAGCGTTATTGGCTTTATGAGAGCTGCAAAGTTTGGAACAAACTTGCGAGACAAAATTGATCCTTCCTAAGAAGCTTTGAAGAGCCTTCTTGTGACTTGGCAATGGAAATGCTCGAATTGCTTCAACTCTTTCTGGGTCAATCATCAACCCCTCCTTTGAAACAATATGGCCTAGAATTTTTCCTTCGTGAGCCAAGAATATGCATTTTTTGGGATTCAATGATACCCCAAATCTTCTACACCTCTGAAATACCTACCTCAGATGAAAGAGGTGATCCGCTGCATTTTCGAGAGAATACAGTGATGTCATCAAGATATATCAGAACTATTTTATTGATCAATCCCTTGAATGCCATATCCATTGCCCTTTGGAAAGTGGCTCCAAGCATTTGATAGCCCAAATGGCATCTTCTTGTAGGCATAGGTGCCCCATTTGGTGGTGAAAGCCATCTTGAACTGGTCATCTTCTTTCACCATTATCTCGATTATACCCCGAGTATCCATCTAGAGAGAGAATCTCTCCGAACCGAGATACGACTTGCAATATTTGTTCCATTAAAGGAAGTGGGTAATGGTCTTTGAGAGATGCCTGTTGAGGTCTTGGAAGTCCATACACAACCTGATTTCTCTTCTCTTCTTCCTAACCTTAGGAACTAAGTTTGTAGCTTGACTTGAGTGCTTGATCGGGAATATAATGCTTGCCTCTATTAGCTTGTTTATCTCTTTCTTCATTAGAGGCTCGGTGTAAGGGTTTCTTGGTCTCTGTTAGGAAATAAGAGTTAAAATATGTGGAATAACCCCTTACGAGAATCACAACAAAAGTAGAAACTAATATGCAGAAAATATTACAGATCTCAAATAAAAGTGTAGAATAAATAACACAACACAGAGAGACAAGATTTAACGTGGTTCACCCAATTTGGCCTATGTCCACCAAGAATCACTTGCTCAGATTTTATTACAAGCCTCCACTATCTCAATACAATACCCAAATCTGTTTGGAGCTATGCTCAACAAACTTTACATAATGCACACCCAAATTCAAAGCACATCTGCAATACATTTACTTGTCTATCTATCATATGCATAAGACCATATAAATAGAAAACTGCTTAAGCAATTTTACAAAACCATGGGTATCAAACAATGGGCAAAAAATAAAACCATCCCATAAACCTATAGGTAGCCAAAGAAATACCCGAGTGTAACACATAGAAGGTGTACCACACTCTAACATGAAAATATGCTCCACACACATAACAATCTCCCACTTGGAGACTGATTTTCACTGAGCAAGCTTCTCAACCCTTCACTGTCATCCGCGAAGGCCAACCAAAGCTGAACATAGCTTTAGTTTATCCCTTGTGACCACCTTGGTCATCATGTCTGTAGGATTCTGACTGGTATGAATCTTCTCCAACTTTAACTTATCTTCCTCCAAAGCTATCCGATGAAGTGATATCTAAACCGTATATGCTTCGTCCGGAGTGGAAAGTAGAGTTCTTAGCTAGGTGTATAGCACTCTGACTATCACTATGCAGCTTACACTCCTCCTACTTATGCCCTAACTCCTCAAGTAATTTTTGTAATCAAATCATCTCTTTGCTTGCCTCTGTGGTAGAAACATACTCAACCTCCATGATTGATAAAGCCACCAGCTTTTGTAGTCGTGAAATCTAGCTCACTGTTGTCCCACCTACAGTGTAAATATAACCTGTCGTGCTCCTCCTGCTATCTACATCTCTAGCCATGTTTGAATCTACATAACCACGTAAAGTGGTGTCGATCCACCTGTAGCACAAAACTATCCCCATGGTCCCTCTCAAATATTAAAGGATCCACTTTACTTCTTGCCAATGCTCTTTACCTGGATCACTCATAAATCTACTCACATCTCCCACTGCATGGGCAATATCAGGCCTAGTGCACACCATAACATACATCAAACTACCAACTGCTGATGAGTAAGGTACATTGGACATCTAGTTTCTTTCTTGCTCTGTCTTGGGACACTGCTCCTTTGATAACTTAAAATGGCTCGCTAAGGGAGTCCCAACCGGTTCAAAGCATCTGCATGTTAAACCTATCCAAGTACCTTCTACTGTACTCTTCCGAGATAAAGTCAGCTTCCGTTCCTTCCTATCCCGAGTTATCTTCATACCAAGGATTTTTCTAAGCTGCCCCAAATCCTTCATATCAAAGGATTCACTTAGCATTGTTTCTTGAGTACTTTTATTTCTGTATGTTTTTACCTCGCAACCAACATGTTATCAACATACAAACACAGGATAATATAACTTCCATCCTCAAATTTCTTTATATACACACAATGGTCGAATGACATCTAATATAACCTTGCTCCATCACAAAGCTATCAAATTTCTTATACCATTAACGTGGAGCTTGTTTCAAGCTATACAAGCTCTTCTTCAGTTTGCACACCATCTCCTCTTTACCTTTGACCTCATAGCCCTCTCAGTTGCTGCATATATAGGTCCTCCTCCAAATAACCATGGAGAAATGCGGTCTTTACATCTAAGCTGTTCTAAGTGCAAGTCTTCTCGCTGCCACTATTCCAAGAATAGTTCGATAGAAGTCATTTTTACTACAGGAGAAAAAATCTCATCAAAATCTATACCTTGTTTCTGTGTAAACCGCTTGACCACCAACCGGGCCTTATATATTTTCTTTCCTCCTTCTTAGTCTTTAACTCTGTAGACCCACTTGTTCTGTAATGCTCTTTTGCCTTCCGGTAGCTTCACCAAATCCCAAGTCTGGTTCTCCATGAGAGACTTATGCTCTTCATCCATGGCTTTCTCCCACTTCTTACTGACATCTACCTGCACTGCTTCATCAAAGCTCTTTGGATCTCCATTATCGGTGAGTAATAAATAATAAAGAGAACAAGAAAAATGTTCAGGTTCTTTTCTTACCCTAGAAGACCTCCTCACTGTAGGAGTTTGGGGTTCTTGTTGAGTAGGTTCTTGAACTGATTCATGGGTCACTTTCCCATCTAGAAGATCCTCTACCACTGCATATTCTTTCTTGGATTCTTCCCTGTTTTCCTACAACTGTTTCTTATACATGAATTTCTCATTAAAGACCACATCCCTAGACCGAATGATTTTCTTGTCTTTAATACTCCAACATTTAAATCCAAATTCATCACCACCATAACCAATGAAAGTACATTTTTCTGATTTAGCCTCTAGCTTGGTCCTATCATCCTTGTCTATATGAACAAACACCTCACATCCAAAGACTCTAAGAAATGAATAATCAACTTTCTTACCATACCAAGCCTCCTCAGGTATGCCTCCATCCAAGGCACTTGAGGGTCCTCTGTTTATCAAGTACACAACTGTGCTCACCACTTCTACCCAAAAAGAAAGAGGCAGTCCTGCATGTAACCTCATGCTCCTAACATGTTCCATTATTGTTTTGTTCATCCTTTATGATACCCCATTCTGCTGCGGAGTTCCTGGAACCATATTTTTCCTGTGGATTCCATTCTTAGAACAATAATCATTAAATTCATTGCTGTAATACTCCCCTCCATCATCTAACCTGAGACATTTTAGTTTAAGACCTGTTTCATTCTTTACCAAGGATTTCGACTTAATAAAAGTTTCAAATACATCAGATTTTTTTCTAATAAAATAAACTCAAACTTTTCTTGTTGCATCATCAATAAAAGTAACATAATAACTTGAACCCCTAAGAGATGATACCTGAGCCGCCCCCACACATCAGAATGTACCAGCTCTAACTTACTCTCTTTCTTTGTAGGTCCAACCTTGAGAAACCTTACTCGCTTCTGTTTCCCATATATGCAATTCTCATAGAAATCCAAACTTGTTTTTGTATATCCAAGAAAATTATTCTTTATGATGTTCATGCCCTTATGGCTCATATGACCGAGCCTATAGTGCCATAATGTTGTATCTGCATCTGAAGCCACAAGATTACAATCATTAGTACTATCAGTGGTTAAATACAAGGTTCCAACCTTCTTACCTCTTGCCACCACAAGAGCACCCTTGGTAACCTTCCAAGAGTTAGCTGTAAATATCACAGTACAACCATCACTTCCCAATTTCCCGCCGATATCAAATTTCTCCTTAATGTAGGCACATGTCTGACATCCTTCAATAGCCATGTATTCCCATTCTTGCATCTTAACCTGAACAAAACCTTTTCCAACTATACTGCAAGGCTCATCATCACCAAGAAAAACATGCCCAAAATCCCCTTGAACATAATCAACAAAATAATGCCTATGTGGAGTAGCATGAAAAGAAGCCCCTGAATCTAAAACCCAAGATTCAGTAATATTATGTAAAGAAAGAATCAAAGCATCTTGGCATACATTACCCGATGCCACATTTTCCTCCTTGTTTTCTTCCTGTTGTTTCTTCTTGTCCCGAAGCTCCCAACAGTCCTTCTTTACATGCCCAGACTTTCCATAGTTCCAACATACAATCTTGCTCTTGGATTTTGACCTTGCTCGATCTTTCGATTTTCCACGATTTCCTTTATTCTTCTGTCTCCCTCTAGTTTCCACTGTCAAAGCATTCCCTGAAGTAGAAGATTCCCCAGAGCTTTTTCTTCACATTTCCTCACTTAGAATCACCCCTACAACATCCTCAAACTTCAACTTCAAGTTAGCTGGAACCGAGTTGCTTTTTGCCATTACCAAGCTATTCCAACTTTCAGGTAAAGAGCACATAATTAATAAAGCCCTAACTTCTTCATCAAATTCTATTGTAACCGGAGCTAGCATATTCACAACCGTATTGAAATCATTTAAACGATCTGCTACTAAACTATTCTTAGAAATCTTCATATTAAACAACTTTTCCATTAAAAATATCTTATTAGAGGTAGAGGGTTTTTCATATAACTTCCCTAATGCATCCATTAGATCTTTTGTAGTCTTTTCCTTTGAAACATTAAATAATACCGAAGATACAAGATACAACTGGATTGTTCCAAGTGCCTTCCGATCCAACAAATCCCATTTTGCATCTATCACACTCGAGGGTTTGTTCACCTTCTCAGACAACGGATTATAAAGATCCTTTTGATAAAGGTAATCTTCCATCTACATCTTCCAAAGACTAAAATTCTTCCCGTTGAATTTATCAACCCTAGATCTTCCATCATCTACCATACCTCCCACTCAAGAAAAACTTTCCCTATGATTCAACACTTTAGCAAACAAAACTAGGCTCTGATACCAATTGTTAGGAAATAAGAGATAAAATATGTAGAATAATCCCTTACGAGAATCGCAATAAGTAGAAACTAATATGTAGAAAATATTACTGGATCTCAAATAAAAGTGCGAAAAAATAACACAACACGAGAGAGACAAGATTTAACGTGGTTTACCCAATTTGGTCTACGTCCACCAAGAATCTCTTGCTCATAATTTATTACAAGCCTCCAATCTCTCAATACAATACCCAAATCCGTTTGGAGCTATGCTCAACAAACTTTCTGAAATTCACACCCGAATTCAAAGCACATCTGCAATACATTTTCTTGTCTATCTATCATATGCATAAGACCATATAAATAGACAACTGCTTAAGCAGTTTTACAAAACCATGGGTATCAAACAATGGGAAAAAAACAAAACATAGGTGTAACACATAGAAGGTGTACCACACTCTAACATGAAAATAGGCTCCACACACATGTGGTCTACCTTCACTTTGATGGGCTTAGCATTTGGATCCATTCTATGGTATGTTGTGCCAACTTCACATTGAATCCTCTCAAGTCTTCATAGCTCCAAGTGAAGATATCTAGAAATTCTTGGCAAAGCTGTATGAAATCTGATTTCTCCTGCTCAGTGGCCACTTTACCAATTTGAAGTGTTTTACCTTCCCCAACCAGAATTGGCTTTGAATCTTCTATCTTGATCTATATGTTAGTCTTTTCCTTACAGAACTGGTCGTTAGGGTTGAAGATAGAATCCAATGTTACTAAACCCTTGGGAAGCTTGTTTTTCTGCAGTTGCACTACTTGATCCCCGTACTACTGCTCTAGTCTGTCCTGATTCCTAGCTGAGAATTCAGCCTCTTCTTGTAAAAATTGACGATCTGTTGATCGTTCTCAAACACTTTCCAGCTTGTGTTATTATCTGGAACTATTGGCCTCACAATCACATGGATATGTGGTTGTGTTTTTTCCCTTCTGATGTTGTCAACCACATCAAACGTTGCTCCAACTACTGCGAGCCTATCCACGGCTTCATTTTTCTTCTTGGGTATGGACATGATGTTGAAAGCTTTGAAATCCTCAATGAGGTCCCATACCCTGTTCTTGTAGTTCTTCAGCAGGTCATTCTTTGTAGCATGTTGTCCCCTGACTTGGTTGACGATTAGCTTGCTATCCCCAAACACCTGTAAGTTCTTTATGCCCTTTTTCCTAGCCCAATGAAGTCCATGAATCAATGCCTCATATTCAACTGTGTTGTTTGAACAGGAAAACTAGAAACGAAAAGCTGAAAAATATTTGATGTCTTGTGGTGAAATCAACATTGCACCACCTCCATAGCACCTTGTCTACTCCTTGAACCATCGAAAAATAGTTGCCAAACTTCATCGTCATCCTTTCATTCGGGTTGAATGATGTCAAGAATGGGTGAATTTTATTCATGTACTCATACACGCCCAATTCAAATTCTTCAATTTCCTTGTATGGGTCAAACTCATGACTCTTGTTTGCCCATTCATCCAAAGTCAAATAAGGAATTCCCTCGACCTTAGTACCTATTTCTAGATCATTTGAACACTCCTTCCGATCAAAACCGAGCAATTTGTATTGATAGGACTTTGTACATGAGGTTCGATATGGAAATTGGCAATTGGTTCTGACTTGATTGTTGCTTTGGCCACATACCCCATCCGAAAATCATGTGTGACCAATCTGCAGATAATCTGTCCATTGATTTTTGCAGTGAAGTCTCTTGATAGACACAACACAACGAGTGGTAGAAGGTCAATCACAGACACATCCTGCATAACTATAACATTAGGATAGGCATGTAGTGTTAGGCTTAATCCTTTTATGACCCCAACTATTCGAATCTGCTATTCCATCCAAATTGCATTTTACTCCTTTCAACACTGGCTCATACTTCGGACATAGTTGATCCGCTATTTGCTTCGGCATCACTGAAATACTTGCCCCTGAATCTATCATGCAGTTGTGTACCAAATGGTTTCCAACAAACAATGACACATAGAATGGTGGAGGTTTCAAATTCTGCTTGGTTGACCCCCACCCGGTTGCAGACCGCATTAGTGAGAACTTTCTCCTATCCCCGGTTTGATACATTTGAGGCAAACCAATTAGCCATTGTAGCTTGCAATAAATCTCATTACCCCGAGATCGCGGTGATTCATTTGATCGATGATGTTGAAAGGGGATGATCTATCTTTTTGTTGTCCTTTACTTGGCACACCCTTTTCGGAGCTTGAACAGCGCATGTCTTTCTACAATGTATACCTTAGGCTGATTTTGCACATTTGAAGCGCATTTGGTCTCATCGACCCCTTGTTGTGTAAGAGTGGGTAGAGAAACAACTGAATTAGACAGTTTCCCCTATTCTATGCTTCTCTTCTTTGACCATGTGTTGACAACCACACCTTGAAAAGGTTGTTGGTTAACTCCATAGAAGTCTTCCATTTGCCAATTGGCCAACGTGGTTTCTGTTGGAGGTGCTTCTTGTTGCTTTGATTCCCTGCTTGGCTTGGTTCTTGAGACACACCAATGGTTTGCACCATCAAGGCTTGATTTAGTGCACCATTGAAACATACTTGTTGATTGTGGCGAGATTGCAAGGGTAACACCAGTCGTACTCCTGTGCCATGTTGTTTTGTGTTGGAACCAAGGCTCTTGAGGATGTCGTTGCATTTGGATCATATGGTCAAAATGGCCTGGTAGCTTGAGGTTGTCCTTGGTTTTGGTTTTGATTTGCAGCCTGAGCTGGTGGTCTATTTTGTTGGTATGGGGGCCTAGCCTGGTACTGCGCTTGAGGCTGATATGGTCTAGCACTTTGAGCTTGCTATCTTTTGATAGTCACCAGCTCATTTCCAAGGTTCTGCAACTATTTCATAACCTCCTACAATTCCTTTGAAGTATTTGAAGAAGTCGATGCCTCATTATTGCTTTGATTTCTAGGAGTTGGAATGGGATTCAACTCTGGTGCTTGACTGGTTGTAGGATTTCCCATATCCGGATAGAGAGGCATTGGTGGCCTTGGTGCAAGCTTGCCAACTTGGATCAAATAGTTCTTTGATCTGATAGCTATGTCATAGGCCCTTGGCAGCATTGTCCCTCCCATTGATTAGATCATCATGGCTATGTTTGAATTTATAGCCTTTAAGAAATAAAGGAATGCACCTTCGGCGGTTGGTCTAACAACTATTGGAATCCTATCTGACGTTTGTTGGAATCTGAAGTTGAAATATGTCATTTGTTTGTTAGGAGCTCTTTTGATTATCCTTAGTTATTCCCATAAAGACAAATTGTCTGCCCTCTCCCCGAATTGGTTGCAAAGCGCTGAAAAAAGTTGGTTCCAATTCATAATAGACCCTGCTGCTAGGCTCCTAAACCATTGTAAGGCTTTACCTTTAAAAGATGAAGCCAACAACTTGACCGTAACATCCATTTCATTTATTTCATGGATTGCACATGCATTGGCAATATCTTGGATGTGGTCAATAGGAGTAGTATGATTTTCTCTTATAAAATAGGGGATATTCTTTAGTCCTGCAACTGGAATCTGATTTTGAGCATTTAGGGTGAGTGGACTACTACCCGTGAAATTAACAAAGGGATTCGGTGGTAGATGTGACATTATGATTTGCCTAAGAACTCTGGTTAATGTGAGAAAAGGTCTATCAGGTGGAGGTGTAGAAAAAGTCCAGTTAGGTGGAGATGGTGATCTTTGTGGTCCTCTTCCTCTCCTTCCTCTACCTGGTGATAGTTGCAAGTAGAAAAATAGCCCCTCTTCTCGAGTATCAAACGGTTCAAATTCTTCTCATATGCCTCAAAGAACTTTTGCTACTATACTACTGAATTCTATCCCTTTGAGTCGGGGATGTGTTAGAGGACGAGCCTCAAAAGGCTAGATTCTGCCAAGTTACACACTAAACCTGACAATATTGAAAAGAATTTAAAACTTTGAAAGACCCAGAAGATACAGTTCTTCAATTAAGTTATCGGGTGTTGTTGTGTAGCTACTAATCCTTAAAAGGTACAGACAAAACTCAGGTCATGCAAGGCAACTTACAAAACCTGAAATACACCGTGTCGAAACTTGGGACATGCTTGACACATGGGAAAACCCGAAATACTAAAAACTATGAAATTTTGAAAGTCAAAATCTCAACAATCTAAGAATACCCTTTTGAAGATTATCCCCTGATCTATCAATTGGTGAAATTTTGAGTTGTTTTGAGCAAGTTAAGCCCTTAAAAATTGATGTCCGAGTTCAGCCTGGGAGGTAAAAAAAATTTGAAATTGTAAAACTTGTAATTTCTAAGTCAAAATTTCTTGAAACTTCCTTCAAATCCTATTGAATGACCTCTTAGTCCCTTTTAGGCATGCCAAAAACTGTTGATGGCAAATCACAATACCCCTGAATGTCTGCAACTCAATCGGTTGAGACTCTCGATACGATTGCATAACATGGAACTTTTCCAAAGTGTGGGACCTTGTGAATCAAGAAATCTCTCCGGATGAAGGCGGTTCCTATTCCTTTGTTCAGATGCACACATAAAAATGGAGAGGGTTTACTCAAAAACCTAATCTAACATGCCAAGGAGACAGGGTAAGAAGATGCATAAAAATAAACCTAAACTAACAAAGGTGATGCACCGAGGAATGAAGAACACCTGTCTTGCCAATAAACACAAACCATTAAAATTCAATGCAAGATCATACACAAATAACCAAATTTGTAGTGAAAGATTAGGAGGATGCAAATGAACATAGAGAGGGTTGAGAATCATCCATAGACATGCATTATTTGCTCCAAATATTGATACAATACACTATGAAATGCCAAGAGGCAAAGTTGTATTACAGTTTTAGATGGGAGGTTTGAACTCCCCAAATTCGCTTGCCAAAGAGAATAAGGGAGGGGGAAAAACAAGAATTTCCAACCTTTAGAAAGAATCCCCTCCTTACAATTTATAGGAAGAATGAGAGAGGGAAGAGAGAGGAATTCCAAATCTACCCCAACCACCTCCAGGTTGTATTTAATTCATCTCATTATGGCGGTAGGTGAGAACCCTAGCAAACCCAAAAATGGCGAACTGTATTTTGCATTTTTGAAGAAATTTTTCTCACCAAATTAAATATATCCATTCATATTTGGATAGAGGACCTTGTAAGCTTTCCGAAAAGTCCAACCATATGTGAATCCGAGCTCCCTATGAAAAGTTATGGCCATTTGAATATCTTCGTCAGGGTTTGCTTTCTATAAGGTTCGGGGTGCCAAGGCTCAAAATGTTACGCCTCCTGAAGATGCACCTCGATGCATCCATACTCATGTCAACATACTCTTAAGTGCACAATAGGTGCTGAAAATGTGGTGTCGACATATTCTAATGTGCGCCTCCAACCTGTGCTAGGGCGCAACTTTTTTCATGTCGACATCTTCTGATGTGCGCCTCCAACTCGCGCGAGGCACGAATTTCTTCATGTCAAAATCTTCTGATGTGAACCTCCAACCTGTGACAAGTCACAAATTTCTTCATGTCAAAATCTTCTGATGTGTGCCTGCAACTTGTTCCAGGGTGTGACTTTCTTCATGTCGACATCTTCTGATGTGCACCTCTAACTCGCGCTTAGGACGAGACTTTCTTCATGTTGACATCTTCTGATGTGCACCTCTAACCTACGCTAGGGTGAGAATTTCTACATGTCACCATCTTCGATGTGCACCTCCAATCTATGCCGGGCGGCATGAATTTCTTCATGTTGACATCTTCGATGTGCACTACCAACTTGCACTGTGGTGCGACTTTCTTCTTGTCGACATCTTCTCGATCTACTACTCCAACCTGTACTGGGCGCGACTTTCTTCATGTTGACATATTTTGATGTGCACCTCCAACCTACACCAGACACTACTTTATTTTCATGCCAACATCTTCTCGATGTGTGCTAAGGTGACTTGTGGCACAAATAAATGTCAGGTTTTGAGTTTCATTGATTTCCATATTCTTCATTTGTCAATATTTACCTGGGGGGAAGATATATACAATAGAAACCAAACCCTCCACATAGGAAAAGGATTACTCCATCTCCTTATCATCTTGCTCTTGAAGCACCACCATTCAATGCCATCTCGTGACACCAAAGAGTAGGAGGAGAAAGTAGAAATTAAATAAAATGAAGAAGAAAATATGGAAGATTATGAAAACTATCTTGAGGTTGAGGAAGTTGATATGCACAATGGCATAATTGAGTACATTGATGATGAAGAAGCTCCAAGTTTCTCATGTGTTTTTTAACTCGTGCATAATCCAGAAAGGTGCTTCATCCTCAATGGTTGTGGTAAAGGATAAGAAGAATAAAGAAGATTCTCCTCCGAGAGGTCACACAATAAAATCATCAAGACAGATCACCATTACCACCTTCTATGGAGTCGGCCAAAGAAAAACTAGACTCATCGGTTCTTAGGGATCTTGCTACTATGTCAAGTAATTCATCTAATTCTTCTCCCAGTTTAAAAGTTGTTAAGAATGATTCTCCTTTAAATGTTGTTCCTGCAAAAACATCTAAGGTTTAATCAAAAGCTACACTGTCATCACCAATCCCGCACTAAGATAATTCTTCACCGGGAACTCCTCGTGCTATGATTATTTACTAATGCATAGCCTTTAGTTTGGTGGATGTAATCTTTCACCAAGACTATGGGAGAAACTTTACAATTGCACCTCTTAATGGCTTCTTCAACACACCTTTAAACTGATGGCTTCCTTCGCACACTTCCTACAATATTTCTCACTACTTCCTTCTATGCTAAATGAGGGGGTGGCCTCTCTATTTATAGAAATTCCAGGCTTATCCATCTTATCTCTAAGATAGGATAAGAAATCCACTTTGACGAATCATATTCCCTACCTTAACTCTTATATGTACATGTAAGCTTATCTTTTAAGATAAGATAAACCTTATCATTTTACATGGGTTCCACATTTTTAGACTTTTTACAAATAAAATACACAAAATATTTATGACCTCACTCCTTGTCAATATAATATTTCTAATTCCTAATCATGTAGACCCTACTTCTCTAATTACCCAAACTTTGACATTTTAACATTACGGACCACTTACGAAAAATATTTACTTTTTACAACATTCATATTGTACTTTGACTGTTACCGTACTCCACATTATTGGTGGCACCGTGATCGACGGTGTCGTTATCTTCTATCAGATGCTACTACTAATTATACTTAACAACATCCTATTCCTAATACATACATTAATGAAATATAAATTATGGAGGAAAATTTTAGTGTCGACATCTTCCCCCTTCCTAGCTTCTACTCCGTCCTCTGAGTAGACTATTCCGGGTGCTTGGAAAATCTTCAACTTGTCGTGGTTGACCCAATTTGTAAGGGGAGTGCCATCCATTCCTCCGGTTGGTACGTACCATTTTCATGCACATTTGCTATTTTGTAGGGCCCCATCCATTTTGGAAGAAATTTTAATCTGTCTTCTTTTTTTTGTATCGGAATCATATACTAGAACCAATTCATTCACATGAAATGGAGACCACTAGATCTTTTGATCAAAGTATTTCTTTCGCTTCATTTTCTTCTTATTGCTTGTATCCTTAGTTATTTCCCTCATTTCCTCTAACAAATGAAGATGTACCAACCTTTCTTTTACTGAATCACTTTCATCCATTCTTTCATTTTTCATTACTCTAACCGTGGGAATATCAAACTCAATAGGAAGAACTGGATCAATGCCATAAGCCAACTGAAATGGGGAGTATCCTGTTGCTGAATTTGATGTTGCCCTATATGCCCACAATGCTGCATGAATCCTTTTATCCCATTTATGTACCTGCAAGGCTGCATCTTTTGCTAGAATTTGACACAACACAAAATTTGTTCGTTCCACCTGTCCATTTGTGCTTGGCTTGTATGTTGTTGCCTTCCTGTGCTTAATAGAAAACTTATTGACTAGGGCTTCTACCACCTCATTAATGAAGTGGCTTCCTTGATCTGTTATAATTTCTAATGGACAACCAAATCTGGTGACAATGCGTTCATATATGAACCTTGCCACCTCATCCATGGAAGTTGTTTTCAATGGCCTAGCTTCAACCCACTTGGTTAAATAATCTGTGGCAACTACAATATACTTATTTTGGCGTGAGGTAGTTGGAAGTGGACCTATAATGTCTATTCCCCACTTTTCAAAGGGACCAAGTGGAAGAATAGGGCATAATGGAGCTGATGAAGTCTTACGGTTACCATGTGTTTGACAAATATCACATGTCTTACAATAATTATAACAATCTTTAAAAAGAGTGGGCCAGTGATAACCTGCATCCAAGATCCTTCTTGTTGTAAGTTGTCCAGAGAAGTGCCCTCCACATGTACCATTGTGGAATTCTTCTAGCAGTTCCTTCCCTTGATCATGTCCAACTGCCCTCTTGTACTGTCCATCAGGTCCTATTCGAAATAATACTCCATGCAGAATAGAATATGGACGACTGGCTTGAGTAGTCTTTCTCTTAGTCTTTGCATTGGCACCATCAGGAAACTTGAATTCATTCAGATAATTCAAAATATCTACGTATTCACTAGGGATTATGTCAAGGGATAACAAGGTCAAGCATCGGGAAATCATCATCATCACAAGATGATCCTAAACCATCATAGGCTCGAGAGAGTGCATCTGCATTGACATGCTTCTTTCCTAGCCTATCTATAATATCAAATTCAAATTCTTGTAGCAAAATTATCCATCTTGCTATCCTCCCGATGGGTTAGGCTTATTTACAATATATTTTAGAGCCCGATGATCTCACATACAACTATAAATTTTTGCCTAGCAAGTAATTTTTAAACTTCTTTACAACAAAAATTATAGCAGAGCCTCTTTTTCAGCTTATAGTATAATTTACCTCAAGACTTGCTTCATTTGTATCGCTCCCAAAGTAAATTGGATGTTCATTCCCATTTTCATCCTTTTGGCTCAAAGTACTTCCTAGTGCTGCATCTGGATTCTTCAAAACAGTGAAGACACCAGGGATTCCTCTAGTTGTCCAAAAGCTTCATGCGCCTTATTTCTGGTTCATAAGTAACATCCTTCTTCAAGAACTGGGTTAGTGGCTATGCAATCTTTGAGAAATTCTTGATGAACCTTCTATAGTAACCCACATGGCCTAAAAATGATCTCAACTTACTTCTATTCATAGGAAATGGTAAATCTTTGATTTTTGAAACTTTATCGGGATCGCACCAATACCATCTCTCGGATACAACGTGCCCTATCAAAATACCTTTAGAACATCCAAAGACACACTTTCAGAGGGTTTAGTGAGGCTTGTGCTTCATCTAACCTTTGAAATCTGTCTCCATCTCGGTGCAGGTGGTCCAAATTTCTCCCATAGATGCAAAAATCATCTAGAAATACTCTGATGAAGGTCCCAATGTAGGGTTCGAACACCCTATTCATCAAATGCTAGAATGTTGCTGGAGCATTACACAACCCAAAAGGCATAACTCTATAAGCAAACGTTCCCCAAGGAGTGGTGAACGTGGTCTTCAGCTGATCTTTCTCTGCTATATGAACTTGGTTGTAGCTGCTATATCCATCAGCAAAACTATAGCACTCTGCCAACTACTTCGCCCAAGATCCGATCTCGAAAATGGAAGAGGGTAATGATCCTTCTTTGTTGCATTATTGAGCTTCTTGTAGTCAACACAAATGCACAGCTTTCCATTCTTTTTTATTGAGATCACAATGGGAGAAACCCATTCGAGTTCTCCACAAGCAAATATGAATCCCGCTTCAAGCAACTTATCTATTTCTTCTTTTACAGTCTTGGAAAAATTAGGATTCATTCTATATGGCATTTGCTTTATGGGCTTAGCACCATCTACCATCTCAATACAATGTTCTACCCAACTTACTTGACAGAGTTCCTTGTAATCAAAAGTGAATAGGTGTATGTACCTTCGAAAGAGCTAGAGGTAGGATTCCTTCTCACTCTCCATCACAGCATCACCAATCTTTATTTGTTGGAGACGATCATCAACTTCTTCTTCAGATAATTTTATGGGGTCATGAATTGGTGTTGACTGGAAGGATATCCATGACTGAAACATCCACCTCACTTTCTTCATCTTGAGTGTCCACTTCTTCGGTACTAGAGTAATCGAGAGGATTTCCAATCATCAGTTTCATCACTTGAATCCATGTGAGTTCTCGCTTTATGATGTCAAGGGATCACGTTTATCTTCACCCTCTCTCTACCACGTCCAAGTGTCATGAAACCTTCGTTCCAAAGTAGTTTCTTGCATGAACTCTCCTTAGCCATGGTCTTCCCAAAGAACATTGGGCACGCATGCAGTACCATTTTTCATCACCGAAAGTCTACCACACATACAACACCCATAATGATATTTCCACATTTGAAACTACACCTTCTCGGTTTAGTTTTTCCCTTATTTAATGACCTTAACATAAGTGTTGAAGGGCGATCAATTTTAAACCCAACATATTCATTACGGACTCGGTCATTACGTTAATCGCAGCACCTCCATCAACTAAGACATCATGAATTGAAATACCAATACATAATACCTCGGCTTGTGGAGCATAGGGATCCGTCTCGGCCTCCAAAACATGGACCTCAACCTCCTTCCTTCGTCGAGCATTAAGTCCACTTCGCAACTCTCACCTCTTCTCGTAAGACATAGCCAAGAGTTGACCATGTGTAATATTTGTAGGCCTTTTGGACAGATCTTCCAAGATGAAGTATGGTCCTTGCCCCGTGAAATCAGAAATTCATGCACACCCAACTTTCTTCTCCTATGTTTCTTACTAGTTTCTTCTTTCATCTTCTTAGGATCATTTCCATCTTGATTATCTTTTTCTTTCTTTTTTTTTGTTACAAACACATCTACTTCATTATTTCTTCTCTTATCTACTACATCAAAAGAATTCAGTGCTTTTCCTTTATCATTATCTCCTTTACCTGATGTAGAAGCTCTATCCTGACAATTATACTTATAATGACCCTTTTATAACAACCATAACATACAACTTCAGAAATATTTCTTTTTGGACCTCTATCTCCTCCCCGAGAACTAAATTCCTTTCCTGAAGAAGATTAATAGTTAATCGACCCATCTTTTGAGCAAATCTTCATACTCGGTAGATGTACTAGGAGAAATATTTGTGCTCACCGGGAGTGGTTGTGGATTCGGACCAAAGGTGCTTTGGTGTAGGCTCTACTTTAGCAACAATTTCTTTGGGCTCCTCTTCCATGCTTTCTTCTTGCCTTCTTGCAATCTCCTTTGCTTGTTCAATGGTAGTTGGGTGGTCATACTTCACTCGTTGTCTAATCTCTGGATTCATCCCAAGAATGAAGTGCTTACAGAGGAGATTATCCATGTCATTCATCAACCCATCCGCTAATCCTTCCTTCCGGATCTGGGCATCGAGCTTCCTCCTTAGCTCTAGAACACGAGCATGATAATCCCTTATCTTATCCTTCTCTCCTTGGGATAGCTTTGTGATCTCGATCATGAGATTTGCATATTTCTGTTGTTCACCAAATTCTTCAAGAAAACTTTCAGTTAATAAATCCCATGAATTTTTCACATTATCACCTAGTGTTTCAAACCACCTAAGTGTTAAACCATCCAAAAAGGTAGGAAAAAATTCAGTCCATTGTTCCCTTCTTATAAGGCCATTACAAATACAAGATCGCTTAAACTCTTGAATGAAAGAAGAAGCATCTTCATTAGATTGAGCTGAAAAACAGAATCTTTCCCATTTTCAAAAGTAACCACCGTGAAATACCAACCCACAAGTACAATCAACAAGACTTATGTGCACAAATAATTGGAATCACTATACTAGAAAGTGACTTTACACCTTTCTACAGTAAAATAGAAATGACCACGGTAAACTATGGTAAAACTTGACTTATCATGCGGTAAAACTCGACTTTACTATGGTAAACACTATTCACGGTAAAAGTGAAGTTATCGGTAAATACTATTCACGGTAAAAAGTGACTTTACTGTGATAAATACTATTCATAGCAAAAATGACTTTACCATGGTAACTACTATGCACAGTAAAAATAAGGTTACCCTCCAATTGATTTTTGACTAAGTGGGAATATCTCTCTAGAAAATCCACCAACGAGGAATGGTCTCGGAAACGGAACCAAAATGTCATCACCAATCCGGCACTATGATAATTCTTCACCGGGAACTCCTCATGCTATGATTATTTACTAATGCACAGCCTTTAGTTTGGTGGATGTAATCTTTCACCAAGACTATGGGAGAAACTTTACAATTGCACCTCTTAATGGCTTCTTCAACACACCTTTAAACTGATGGCTTTCTTCGCACACTTCCTACAATATTTCTCACTACTTCCTTCTATGCTAAATGAGGGGGTGGCCTCTCTATTTATATAACTTCCAGGCTTATCCATCTTATCTCTAAGATAGGATAAGAAATCCACTTTGACGAATCATATTCCCTACCTTAACTCTTATCTGTACATGTAAGCTTATCTTTTAAGATAAGATAAACCTTATCATTTTACATGGGTTCCACATTTTTAGAATTTTTACAAATAAAATACACAAAATATTTATGACCTCACTCCTTGTCCAATATAATATTTCTAATTCCTAATCATGTAGACCCTACTTCTCTAATTACCCAAACTTTGACATTTTAACATTACCGGACCACTTACGACAAATATTTACTTTTTACAACATTCCTATTGTACTTTGATTGTTACCGTACTCCACATTATTGGCGGCACTGCATCGACAAGACCGTTATCTTCTATCAGACGCTACTACTAATTATACTTAACAACATCCTATTCCTAATACATACATTAATGAAATAGAAATTATGGAGGAAAATTTTTGTGTCGACACACCCTCACCCCCTTCCAAGCAAATGGCTACACCTGAAAAGGAGAATGTAACACCAAAAATAGTAAAGCATCTACCATGTAAATCTCCCCATTTTCAAAACCTCTTCCTCTCTTACCATAACCCCATTTGAATTTGTGGAACATGCAAGCAAAACAAAAGTCCAGCTTTCGTAAATAGAATACCTACAAACACACCTGTCCAGTTCAACGGGTTCATTAATGTAGTTCATAGTGGCAAACCCGTATACTTGAGTGCTAATTATACAAGATTACTAAACACACCATCCACACCACCTTCCCAAAATGTTCTATCCCTCGGTTCCTCCAAAACCTATAGGGTTGAACCTTTCTACCTATCACTCCTCATTAAAGGCTTCACTAAATAATTGTATCTTATATTCTGGAGCCTCACACAATGTGATTCCAACCAAAGCTGCAAATGCTCTAGGTTTCACCTTGACCTAGGTAAATGGCACCTTCATTGAATGGAATCCAAACAAGTGCCATTGCTAGGAAGAATCAAAGATGCACAGTAGCACTAGCTGATTTTCTAGACAAGAAGGTGCTCCTAACCATAATGGTAGCAAACATCTAAACATCCTTTGGTATGATATTCAGTAGGAGTTTCTATAAGACCTAGGTGGAGAGATAAAAATGGATTGGTCATCTATAACTATCCCAGTAAAAAGTGAGATGAAGAATTTGTTACTAGTAAGAAAGATGAAGTTCACAAGATTTAAAGTTTGATGATCTCGAGTGTAAACATTCTCTTTCAAGATTGTGGGCTAGGAAACTACTTTGTCACATCAAAAAAGAGGATAGCTTGCCACTTCTCATGGAGAAAGAGGAAGATAAAATTTATACAATGGAATTTGATGGTATTCATTCCAGTGCAGGCTCAAGAGCTGGTGTAGTATTATACTCTCCTTCCAATCAGTTGTACCCATTTTCCTACAAGCTACAATTTGATAATACAAAGAACACTTTAGAGCATGAAGAACTACTCTTAGGCATGACTGTAGTAGAGAACATGGGAATCAAGAAATTGAGATGACGAGGTGATGCAAAGGTTCTAGTAAAGCAGGGTCACCAACAATATCAGGTGAAGAATCCAAGACTCTAGCATTAAAGAAATAGAGTGTGGGACTGCACTGAATCTTTTGATGCATTTTCCATTGAATCTATTCCAAGGGAAAAAAATGAAAAGGATGATTCTCTTGTAGTGTCAGCTTACCTTGTGACACCTCATCCTTCTTTTGGTAAAGACAAAGTGACCATTGAAATGGAATTAGTGCCTAGTGTACAGATAATGCAAATCATTCGCAAGTCTTCAATTATGCTAACCAAATTCTATCATTTTTAGAGAAAAGGGATGATTTCAGTAATCTCTTCTTCGAAGGAGGATAAAATCCACACCAAGAAGTAGTCCCAAATGAAGAGAAAGAAGGAATTGAATGGAGTGATGATGAGGGAGTAATCAAATTGAAAGGGAACAAAATTCCCAAAGGCCTAGTTTCTTTAGAAGACCTATTGTGAGACATGATAGATTCATTTAATAGAAAGAAAAGCAATCTTCTCGATGCCCAATCTTCTCGATGCCTAGAAAGAAAACATTGGTACCCGAAGGAGCTAAGGATGGTCAATATTCGAAAATGTTGCTCTCCAGGAATAAAAGAGAAGGTTTGTTGCATTACTCAAGAAATTCTCGATGTCTTGGCCAAATATTATGATGAACTCAAATCCTTCCAGCCAAAGGAAGTGCAACACTAAATTCCTTTGAAGCGGGATGTTAAGCCCTTCAGAAGAAACAAATGCCACACAACCAAAACATTTACGATACCATCAAGGAGGAGGTAATGAAGATTCTTAATGCAAGGATCATCTTTCCCATCCACCATTCAGCTTGGGTGGCTAACATTGTGCCAAGAGTATAGAAGAAGAATGGAGCAATAAGGATATGTGTAGATTTTCACAAACCGAACCAAGCATCACTAAAGGATGATTATCCTCTTCCTATCATGGAACATATCCTACAATCCATCACTAGATTTGAAATGATTTCATTACTTGATGGATTCTTAGGATATAATCAAATCAAAGTGGCAGATGAGGGCCACACCAAGACAACGTTTACAACACCTTGGGGTAATTTTGCCTACTGATGAGATTGCCTTTTGGCCTAATAAATGTAGGAGCCACGATCTAAAGGGTGATGGACTTGGCCTTCAAAGATCGAAGCATTGTATTGTCATATATCTTGATGATCTCAATGTATTTTCAAAGAAGAGGGAGATCATATCTATCACTTGGAACTAGTAGTTGAAAGGTGTAAGAAACATGGCATATCACTAAATCCAAAAAGTGCATTTTTGGAGTCACCGAAGGTAATTTATTGGGGTACATTGTGAATAAACATGGAGCACACATTGATCCCGAGAGGATAAAACCCATTCAAGCATTAGCCCTTCCCACAACAAAAAAAGAGTTCATTCATTCTTTAGAAAGGTGAACTTTCTTCGTCGTTGTGTGTCTTAGTTTCTTTGAGTTGACGAAGCACATCACTTCCATGATGAAACCACAAATAATCTTCAAATGGAATTATGAAGGGAAGGAAGCATTCAACAAAATCAATAAATCCATTTCTAAGGCTCTGACTCTCATATCTCCATATTTTAACAAAGAATTCATCATGTATTGTTATGCATCAGAATATACACTCTCTGCCATTCTCATTTAGAAAAATGATGAAGGCGTGGAAGCACCTATTGCTTTCATGAGTTTTCCTTTGAAAAAGCATGAGATAAAATACATCCAATTGGAGAAGAATGCCTATGCAAAGTGGTCAAGGATGTAAAAAGCTTTAGGTTTTACATCCTCAATTCCCATACGGTGGTGATGGTCCTGGTAGTGAAATCAAGTCCATCTTGACACGGTAGGATCCCGTAGCTAAAAGATGAAATTGGATTGCTAAGAGTCAAGAATATGACTTGGAGATACGACCCTCATATCTAGTAAGGGGAAATGGATTGTGCAAGTTGATTGTTGAAGATGAAACACTCAAATTTCAACATGGTGAAGAAACGGGTGCTTGCAAACTTGTTCGAGAAGATGACCCACAATTTCTCTTTGTTACCACTACTTGATTATTGGTATGTTGATATTGGTTATTACGGCTTATAGAGAATTCCTTCCCCATCTTGATTACAAGAAAAGGAGAACATTCAAGTGAAGGAAACTAAATTTGTAATCTTGAGTCATGCGCTTTACAAAAGAGGCCTTGATGGTTATTTCCTTAGGTGCATAGATAAAGAGCAACAAGAAAAGTTTCTTAGAGCATACCATGACCAAGCATGTGGTGGGAATTTTTTTGAAGTGGTCACTACACACAAGATCCTCTCGGGAAGATATTATTGGCCCACCATCTTTTTAGGCACTCAAGATTGGATTTCTAAATGCAAACCATGCCAACAGTTCGTTAGAAGACCACAACTTGTTGCATTACCACTGTGCCTATGGTTATTGTAGAACCATTTCAACAATGGGGGTTGGACTTCATTGGTGTTTTGAACACTCACTCAAGTGCATGGCACACCTTTGTACTCACAACAACATACTACTTCATGAAATGGGTGGAAGCCATTCGGCCAAACAAGCCAACACTAAAAAAGATGCAATTTCATTAAGGAGAATATCATAGTCCATTTCAGAGTGCCACAGAAAATTGTAGTAGACAATTCTACTGTTTCTCTTCAAGAGAGATGATGAATTTTTTCTATAGCTACAAAATCTACCTATATCATTCTTCATACTACTATCCACAAGGAAATGGATACGCCAAATAAAGCAACAAGAACATTGTGACCATTGTCTACAAGCTTTTCAAAGATAACCAAAGGAATTGGCATAAAAGGTTGTATGACGTAATTGTGGGTAGAGAGGATCACTCCCAAAAGGCAATAGGTATGTCACCTTTCCAACTGCTATATTGAGTCGAAGTAGAAATTCCTCTCACGATCAAGATGTAAGCTTTCAAGATGCTATAGGGAATAAAAGATGGTCAATACAAGGATTCCATTGACAAGAGGATCCTCTTTCTTGAGAAGCTGGAAGAAAATAGACTCCATGTGGTGGATCGCATTAAGGAGCACCAATTAAAAGTAAAGAAGAGTTTTGATAAGAAGGCCAAGGCAAGAGAATTCAAATTTGGAGACTTCATCTTGCTATGGGACAAGAGAAAAGCACCAAAAGGAAGCCATGGAAAGTTTGATTCATTATGGTTTGGCCCATTCCATATTCATGAAGCTTGCGGCAAGAATGATTTTCTTCTCTCATATTTGATGGAATGCCACCTGGAATTGCCTCGGAGTGGGCAATAATTTAAATTGTATCATAAGTAAAAGCGGGTTTTTACCCTTCTTATACCATAGGTATGTTTCCCTTTTGTTGTGTGGTTTTGTTTCCCTTTCGTTGTGTGCTTGTGTGTTTCCATCTTCTAATCTCTCTTTCTTGAAGTTGTACATGACTCTGCGAGTCCCAATGGATAAGGCATTGGTCAACAAATTACGAGTCTATAGATTGAGATTTTGGATTCCCATATCATGTCTTCACTATGCTCGAGACCATGTCATGTCCCCAAGCTAGAGCCAACTATTGTTTCCCTCAAAATCCCCCTCTCCCTTTTTTTAAAGTCAAATTTGAAAATTTTGAGCTCACGCCCTCCACAAGTGTTCAAGTAAAGTTGGAAGTCTGAAAAGATCATAAATTCATGCTTTAAAGATGTTTAAACTCTCCGGTTTGCACATTTTGATAAATTTTCCGTTTTCCTATTTGGACGCGTGAAAATTTTATTGTTACCCTATTTGAATGAAATTCTCAATCTTTCTATGGCCATGGATCATCAAACCTTTTATTTTTTTCAATCCCTTGTTTCACAAAAGAAATTTGAAAATTGAGCGCGAAATGGTGGAGTTTTCTTCTTCTTTGCATTTTTCCATAGTTATGAAGCGATGGGCATTTTCTTCCCCATCAAATTTTGGCCCCATCATCCACGAATAGTACATGGATATCTCTCGATTGGATGTGGCATGGCCATATTTCAAGCATCAATGGAAGCCTCCACATGCTTCAATGACGCAACTTCTAGAGTCTAAGCTAGGGGAAGTTCTCAAACTTGTGCCAATCCTCCATATGTCCTAGGTCCAAAGAATAGGACAGATCCGATTTCTTAAATTCACTAAGTATGAGTGGGTCGGCGGAAACCTCCACATGCCCCAATGGTGCAATATTAGTAATGAAACCAAAGATCCAATCATCAAATGTGTGCCAATTCTCCACGTGACTAGAGGTCAACATAAGTCAAGTGGGAAGTAAGCCCGAATCAGCTAAGTATAAAATAATTGGTAGAAACCTCGACGTGTCAGCCTAGCACAACTTCAAAGGCAAGATCCAAAGGCGGGTTCTAAATGAGCACTACTCCACGTTTCCGGGGTTAGATATACGGCCCCGCCAAACAAAAGGGAGAAAGTAAAATATTAAGCCCGCATCAAAGGTCAAAGTGGGGAGGCGGGCGGTAGAGTAATTTGTGTTTTTGAGCCCGCATTGAAAAAAGGTAAAATTATAAAAGTGACTTGCGAATCTATCTCCACTCAAGTAAGGTCACGTGTCAAGACCATATCAAAAGTAGGTGAGCAGACCAAAAATGTAAAAATGTAAAATCTCTATAAAGTCACAAAATGCAAAAGGCATCCTCCCTACCCACTCACGTAAATTTCTTCCACATGGATGAATCTTGTGTAAATTTACAAAGGAAAGATGAATGGTTCTAATTCAAAGTTACAAAATGGGTGTAACGACTGCAATATGAAAATTCTGGTTTTTCTTGCCATTGGTGTTTCTTCGCGAATCAAGAATCTAAATGGATGTGAATGATTGAAAATATTGTAAACCGTTTATTGCTAAAAAGAATTTGTAACCATTTCTTGCAAGATATTTAATGTCTTCTTCATGCCATTGTAATGGGTTGGCAATTGATCTTGTAAACTCAAGAGTGCATTGTATCTAGATAAAGCAAAGGAGATAGCCAATTTTCTTCTACTTTCCTCCATTCTCAAATTTCTTCCATTCCCACATTATGTATAACTCTGTTAAAGCATCAAGAAAAGAAGTAGGATTTTGTAGGCTCTTTGATGAGGAGATTTTGGAAAATTTGTGTTTGCAATATTATCTCGTCTTGTTTCCATTTGCGTGGTTGTCTCTTCTCATGAATGTATGTGTTGAAGTTTTAAACTAGTGTGTACAGGAATCTAATTTTCTACCTACAACATTAGCTCTCTCACTTCAATTCTCACTCCCCTTCCCAATTTCAGACAAATTCCTCTCTAGCAAGAAATTTTTAGCTTTGTCGTAGGGTTAGTGCAGCTCCCTGTTGTATCCCTAGTCGAAAGGCCACCACAACAATCCACATTTTTTCTATCATGCACATACGGAAGCTGCACCATTTAAGTAGAGGGACTTAGATTCCTAGACCTTTTGCAAGGAATTCAAATTTTTTTCCATCCAACAAATTTCCTCAATAACATGCTCCTTAATGCGATCCACCACATGGAGTCTATTTTCTTCCGGCTTCTCAAGAAAGAGGATCCTCTTGTAAATTGAATCCTTGTACTAACCATCTTATATTTCCTATAGCATCCATAAAGCCGACATCTTGGTCGTGAGAGGAATTTCTTCTTTGAATCCAAACAACGGTTGGAATGGTGACACACCTATTTCCTTCTTAGGAGTGATCCTATCTGCCGATAATGCATCATACAAGATTTTGTGCCAATTCCTTTGATTCTCGTTTACAAGCTTGCCAACAATGGTTACAATGTTCTTGTTACTTGATTCGGCACATCCATTTCCTTGTGGATAGTAGTCGAACAATGAGATAGGGAAATTCCGTAGCTATAACAATACTCGGTTAGCTCTCTTGAAGAGAAATAGGTAGCATTATCTACTACAATCTTCTCGTGGCAATCTGAAACAAACTATGATATTCTCCTCGATGAAGTTGCATCTTTGTTTCAATGTTGACTTGTTTGGCAGAATGTCTTCCACCCATTTGGTGAAGTAGTCTATTGTTGTGAGTATATAGGTGTTCCCGCACTTGAGTGAGGGTTCGAATAGAAATTAAGTCAAGCCCCACTATTGAAATGGTTCTTTAATAACCACGGGCTTGAGTGGTAATGCGATGAGTTGTGGTATACCAACGAACTATTAGCATGCTTTGCATTTAGAAACCCAAAATTAAGTGTCTGAAAAGATGGTGGGCCAATAATATCTTCCTTAGAGGATCTTTTCTACACTAACCATTGCTGAAAAATGTCCACCACATGCTTGTCATGGTATGCTTTAAGCAACTTTTCTTATTTCTCTTTATCTATGCACTGAGTAAACAACCATCCAGGCCTCTTTTGTAAAGCACATGATTCCATATTACAAATTTAGTTTCCTTCAGATTGAGTGTTCTCCTTTGTTTATAATGAATTTGGGGAGGGAATTCTCCATAAGTCAGGTAATAGGTAATATCATCATACCACTCATCAATAGTGGTGACAAAGAGAACCTGTGGGTTATTTTCAGAACAAGTTGGACAAGCACCATTTTCTTCACCATGTTGAACTTTGAGTGTTTCATCTTCAACAATCAAATTACACAATCCATTTCCCCTTACTAGGTTGGAGGGTTGAATCTCCGAGTCATATTCTTGAGTCTCGACAATCCAATTTCCCCTTTTAGCTCGGGATCTGTTGTGTCAAGATGGACTTGATTGCACTATCGAAGACCATCACCACCATATGGGAATTAAGGATGTAAAACCTAAAGTTTTTAAAGCCTTGACCACTACATAGGCATGCTTCTCTAACTGGATGTATTTTATCTCATGCTTTTTCAAAGGAAAACTCATGAAAGCAATAGGTTCGTCACGCCTTCATCATTTTTACGAACGAGAATGACAAAGTGTATGTTCTAATGCATAACAATACATGATGAATTCTTTGTTAAAATCTAAAGATTGAAGAGTCGAGCCTTGACAATGTATTTCTTGATTTCTTCAAATGCTTCCTTCCCTTCATTATTCCATTTGAAGCATACTTGTGGTTTCATCATCGAATTGATGTGCTTCATCAACTTAGCAAACATAGGCACAAAATGAAAAAGAAAGTTCACCTTTCCTAAGAATGAATGAAATCCTTTCTTGCTTGTGGGAAGGGCTAATGCTTGAATGGATTTAATCCTCTCCATATCAATGTGTGCTACATGTTTATGCACAATGTACCCCAATAACTTGCCTTTACGTGACTCTAAATTTTTTATTTTTTTGATTTAGTGATATGGCATGTTTCCTTCACCTTGCAAGTACCTATTTTAAGTGATAGATATGATCTCCCCTATTATTTGAAAATATTGTGAGATCATCAAGATATATGACAATGCAATACTTCATATCTTTGAAGGTGAAGTCCATCGCCCTTTGGAATGTGGCTCTTGCATTGATTAGGCAAAAATGCATTTTGGTATAGGAAAAACTGCCCTAAGGTGTTGTAAAGGCTTTCTTGGTGTGGTCCTCCTCTACCACTTTGATTTGATTATATCCCGAGAATCCATTAAGTAATGAAAGAATTTTAGATCTGGTGACTACTTGCAGGATATGGTCCATGATAAGAAGAGGATAACTATCCTTTAGTGATGCCTAGTTCAGGTTGCAAAAAATATAAACATATCCTTATTTCACCATTCTTCTTACTCGTGACTTTGCACAATGTTAGCTACCCATGTTGAATGGTGTATGGGAATGATGATCCTTGCATTAAGCATCTTCATTACCTCTTCAATGATTTTATTGACAATCTTTAGGTTGTAAGGCCTTTGTTTCTACCGAAGGGCTTAACACCGCTTCAAAGGAATTGAGTGATGCATATACTTTGGTGGAAGGATTTTAGTTCATTATAAGAGTAGGCCAAGACATCTGAGTATTTCTTGAGTAATGCAACAAACCTTCTTTTTTCTTCAGGTGAGCAACATTTTCCAATATTGACCATCCTTGGCTCCTTCGTGGTACCAATGTTTTCTTTATCAAAATCAGTGAGGGAACCGAGAATATTACTTTTCTTTCTCTTGAATGAATCTATCATGTCTCATCAAAGAGGTATTCTAAAGAGACTAGGCCTTTGGGAATTTTGTTTCCTTTAAATTTGATTACTCCCTCATCATCAATCCCTTCAATTCCTTCTTTCTCTTCTTTGGGGACTGCTTCTCAGTGTGGATTTTCACCTCCTTAGAAGAAGATATTATTGAAATTATCCCTTTTCTCTAAAAAGGAAATTTGGTTATCATCGGTGAAGACTTGCAAATGATTTGCATTGTCTAGTACACTAGGCCACGAATACCATTTCAATGGTCACTTTTTTACCAAAAGAAAGATGAGATGTCACTATGGAAGCTAACACTATAAGAGAATCAGCTTTTTAATTTTGTTCCCTTGGAATAGCTTTAATGGAAAATGCATCCAAATATTCAATGCAATCCCACACTCTATTTGTTTAATGCCGAGTCTTGGATTCTTTACGTGATATTATTGTGGTTTCGCTTTACTACAAACATTACATCACCTTGAAATCTCGGTTTCTTGATTCCCATGTCCTCTACTTCACTCATGCCTAAGTGTATTTCTTCATACTGCGGTGTTATTTGTATTATCGAATTGCAGCTTGTAGGCAAATGGGTACAACTCATTGCAAGGAGATTACAATACTACCCCAGCTCCTAAGCCCACACTTTGAAATGAATACCTTAAAATTCCATTATTTAAATTTGATCTTCCTCTTCCTCCATGAGAAGTGGAAAGTTCTCCTCTTTTTTGATGTGAGGAAGTAGTTTCTTAGCCCATAATCTTCAAAGAGAATGTTTGCTTTTGGATCATCAAAATTTCGTACTATGAACTTCATCTTTCTTCTTGGTAGAAATTTCTTCATCTCACCTTTTCTTGGGATAGCTGCAGATGACAAATCCATTTTTATATCTCCACCCATGTCTCTCTGAAACTCCTACTCAATAGCATACCAAAGGATGCTTTGGGATGTCTAATACTAGTATGACTAGGAGCACATTTTTGTCGGAAAATCAGCTAGTGCTACTGTGCATCTTTGATTCTTCGTACAAATGGAATTTTTTGGATTCCATTGAGTAACAGTGCCATTTACCGAGGTCAAGGTGAGGCCTAGAGCATTTGCAACTTTGGATGGCATCACATTGTCTAAGGCTCCGGAATCTATGATAGAATTATTTAGCTTGAAGCATTTAATGAGGAGTGACAGGTTGAAAGGTTCAACCCTATTAGTTTTGGAAGCACTGAGGGATAGAATGTTTTGGGAAGGTGGTGTGGATGGTGTGGGTAGTAAGCCTGTATAATTAGCACTCAAGTATATAGGTTTGCCACCATGAACTACATTAATGAAACTGTTGAACTGGAAAAGGTGTGTTTGTAGGTATTCTATTTCTGAGAGTTGGAATTTGGTTTTTCTTGCATGTTCCACAAATTCAAATGGGGTTATGGTGAGAGAGGAAGATATTTTGGAAATGGAGGAAAATTTACATGGTATAGGCTTTGTTATTTTGGGTGTTGAATTCTCCTTTTCGGGTGTAGCAATTGGCTTGGAAGTGGGTGAGGGTTTAGATTTTGATTGAACCTTAGATGTTTTTTTAGGAACAACATTTAAAGGATAATCATTCTTAGCAACCTTTGAGCTAGGAGAAGAATAAGATGACTTACTTGGCATAGTAGCATGATCCCTGACAACCAGTGAGTCTGGTGTTTCTTTGGCCGACTCCATAGAAGTCGGTAATGGTGATCATATGCTGATGATTTTATTTTGTGTGACCTCTGGAGGAGAATCTTCTTTATTCTTCTTATCATTTACCACAACCATTGAGGATGAAGCACCTTTCTTGGATTGTGCATGAGTGAAAGCAACACATGAGAAACTTGGAGCTTCTTCATCATCCTCATCTTCAACATCAACATACTCAAATAGGCCATTGTGCATATCGACTTCCTCGACCTCAAGATAGTTTTCATAGTCTTCCATATTTTCTTCTTCAATTTATTCAATTTCTTCTTCCTCCTCTAGCTCTTTGGTGTCACAAATGGCATTTCTTGGTGGTGCTTCAAGAGCAAGCCGATGGGGAGATGGACTAATCCTTAGCCTATCTAGACGGTTTGGTTTCCTTGAAGTATCCGCATTGTAATCTAAGATAGCTGCTTCTTCAAGAAAACTAAGTCATTTGCCATTTTTGGAACATTCGATCCGTGTTGATAGAGTTTGAATTATGACCCTCTTGCTTTCCATTGGGGCCTTTAATCTTTCCGGAAAGGATTAGATCATCATTAGTTTCTATTGCATATTCCTTGGCTTCCCTCAATGTTCTTGGTTGGGATCTTTGGAGGAAGAAACCTACTTTTGATGTCAAATAAGCGATGAAGAACCTCTTAAAATTGTTTCGGAGGCACCATATCTTATGGGATCCTTCTTATCACTCTATCATATCTTGTTAAGAAGTCCCTCATTGACTCGGAGGTTTCATTCTTCATTAGTACCAATTGGACCAAAAGATCCCGACAATCTTCTATGTTCTTGAACTTTGTGTTTGAATGCACTTCTTATATCCTCCCCAAGCGGTGATGGACCTTTGGGGTAGCATGTAGAACCATTCGAAAAATTTCTCTTGAAGTGACTCCACAAAGAGTCGGATTGACACATCTTCATCCTCAACACCCAACACACCGCAAGTAGTGATAAATGCTACTACATGCTCTTCAAGGAGTTGAGAACCATCCCCTCTAAATTTTGGGAAGTTTTTTCTCGATCCTCTTGGTAGCTCATGGAGTGGTTGAGCAAGAGCTAGTGGACCGGTGTTTTCTCCCCATGTTACATTAGGCCTATGGGCCTCACGATCAGGTTCACTCTCACAATTACGATCCCACATTCTATTTCTATTTCTAGCTTCTAACCTTGCTAAGGTTATGGCTTCTACTACTGCTCTTTCATCTTCCTTGACTTCAAGTCTCTCAATTTCTTCGAGTTGAGCTCTTATTTATTCTTCGGATCTCACCTCTCTTTCTATAGCTTCTTCTTTGGTCTCCATGTTAAAGAATTCTACAAGGTTCTTGTTGATGTATGGAAATTCACCGTCCAAAGGATTGGCAACACTCAGGTTCCCAACATGACTGGTTACTTGAAATGGAAGCCTCTATATTATGAGAAACTCTTGTGTCCTTTGAAGTTCTTCAAAAACGAGATTAGTTTGTCCTCCTTGTCTCTGTTGCGGGTGTATCTTCTATCCGCCAGCTTGAAAATCTATGCTCTTCTTTGCGGTGCTAGAATTTGTCTTTGCCTCTCCAATTCAAAGTAGAACATTCTTCTTCAAGGTTCAATATTCTTGTGGTAATGAAGTGGTGATTGACACTTTGTCTATTATGCTAGATAGCTTCCTCAAATCAAGCAACGTATTCTTGGGTGTGGAAGAGAATTTTGGGTCTTTCCAAAGCAAGGTTTCTCGGAATAGCCATGATTTGAATCCATGCGGCTCATATAGCCATTCATATTCCAAAAGTTATTTTTTAGAATTTAGAATTTTCCTACCTTGTGGTCGCATTCAGTGTGCAAATGCTACTAAATTTTCCCCATGGTGGGTTCCAAAAACTATTGGCGAGGAAATTTGTCAGATGGGAAAATTTTCGAATTCCTTGCCAACACTCTTGGAATCTAAGTCCCTCTACTTAAACGGTGTAGTTGTCATATGTGCATGCGCGAGATAATGTCGATTTTTGTGGTGGCCTTTCGATTGGAGATCCAACGGGGAACTTTACTGATCTTGTGGAAAAGCTAGCAATTATGAAAAATAATGTTGTAAGTAGAAAATTACATTCTTGTACACACTAGTTAGAAAATTTAACACATGCATTCAAGAGAAGAAAAAACCCTACAAATGGCAACAAGATTAGATAAGATTGTGAACTCAAAGTTTATACAATCTCCTCATCTAAGAGGCTAAAAATCCTTCTTGTTGTATTGATGCTTAAACAAGAGTTATACATAATGTGGGACTGGAAGAAATTTGAGAATGGAGGAGAGTAGATAAAAATTGGCTCTCCTTTGCTATCTCTAGGTACAATGCACTCTTTAGTTTACAAGATTAATTGCCAAATCCTTACAATGGCGTGAAGAAGCAATTAAATATCTTGCAACAAATGGTTACAACTTCTTATTTGTTAGCAAGAAATGGTTGACAATCTTTTCAATCATTTGTATCCTTTCGATTCTTGATTCACGAAGAAACGCCAATGGTAAGAAAAACTAGAATTTTCATAATGCAGCCGTTACACCTGTTTTGTATCTTTGAATTTGAACCATTCATCTTGCCTTTGAAACTTTAAACTAGAGTCGTGCATGTGGGAGAAATTTACTGGAGCGGGTGTGGAGGATGCCTTTTGCATTATTTGACTTCATAGAGATTTGAGATCTTTTACATTTTTGGTCCGCTCACCCACTTTTGATATGGTCTTGACATGTGGCCTTAGTTGAGTGGAGATGGAGTTGTGGGTCCCTTTTATAATTTTACCTTTTTCCAATGTGGGCTCAAAAACAAAAATTGCTTTGCCGGCCCGCCTCCCTGCTTTTACCTTCGATGCGGGCTTAATATTTGACTTTCTCCTTTTTGTTTGGCGGGGTCACTTTTATAATTTTACCTTTTTCCAATGCGGGCTCAAAAACACAAATTGCTCCACTGGCCTACCTCCCCACTTTTACCTTCAATGTAGACTTAATATTTGAATTTTTCCTTTTGTTTGGTGGGGTCGTATATCGACCACGACATGTGGAGAGCTGGTTTAAGTTTGAGAAGCGCCCTAGCTTAGACTCTTGAAATTGCACCAATGAAGAACATGGCGCCATCTGTTGAACCTACATTTTAGTTTACACGAGGCTAACATGTGGAGGGTTCCACTGGTTCTTTTATACTTATCCGATTCAAGCTTACTTCCCACTTGACTTATGTTAACCTCTAGATGTATGGAGAATTGGCACTCATTTAAATATTGGCCCTTTGGTTTCATTACTTAAATTTTGTCATTGAGGCATGTGGAGGCTTCATTCGATGCTTGAAACATGGCCATGCCACATCCAATTAGAGATATCCACGTACTACTCATGGATAATGGGGCCAAAAATTGATGGGGAAGAAAACTCCCATCATTCACGATTGTGAAAAAATGTAGAGAAGAAGAAAACTCCACCATTTCACGCCCAATTTTCAAATTTCTTTCATGAACCAAGGGATTTAAAACAATACAAGGTTCAGTGATCCATGGCCATAGAAATATTGATAATTTCATCCAAATGAGGGGGGAACAATAAAATTTTCATGCGTCTAGATAGGAAAATGGAAAATTTATCAAAATGTGTAGCCTAGAGAGTTTAAGCAACTTCAAATCATGAATTTCTCTATCTTTTTGGACTTCCAACTTTGCTTGAAAACTTTTGGAGGGCGTGAGCTCAAAATTTTCAAATTTGACAAAAACAATGATGGGGGATTTTTTTGGGCGACAACATGTTGAAAGGTTTTAAGGCCCAGTGGCGGTTGCCACATTCTTAGGCCCAAGAAAATTTCCTCAGCCGTTGAAAATTCTAAATATGAGCAGGGCTAGTGGAATCCTCCATGTGTCTTTTCGGTGCTTTTTTGGTATGAAGCTCAAAAGAAGGACTCCCAAACAAGTGCGGGCCTTCCATGTGTCTAGGGTCCGACAAAGTCGCACCTAACACTTGAAAAATTCTAAGCATGGGAAGATCCAAGAGAATCCTCCACGTGTCTCCTTGGTGCTCTTTCAAAAGTAAAATTGATGGCAAGTCCCCAAACAAGTGTGGGCTTTCCACGTGGAAAATACTTAAGGTTAAGTGGGCTAAAATCTTAAAAATACTCTAGAAAACCACCTCTCTGCTTCTAACTTTTGATGTGGGCCCTAGTGGAGTTGCGGATCATTTCATAAATTTTCTCCTTTTCACCTTTTCAGGTTCAAATGGAACATGGGTTGAAACCACAGTTAGGGGACGACAAGTCCCTCCTCTTTAATGGGAGAGGTTCTCTTATTGAAAGCTAGAAAAAAAAATACAAATCTACAACTATCAATGTTTGGATCTTGGTATCTTGGAGTGTTTTCATACTCAAAAGATTATCAATCAGAAGGAATGGAAGAATAAAGAGATGGGAGAAGGAAGAAAACAACAATGCTTTTGGGAAATATAGATACAGATTATCTCCCTACTCACATTGAGCCAAGAAAATATAGAAAAGGATCAATCAATTCACCACCAATTCAAATCTACAGACACAAAGTTCTAAATATTACACATACCAAAACACAAAGTTTCTATTGTATGTAAAACAAGTGATCCATTGAATCAGGAAGAGACAAAGAGAGATAATGGAGGAAAAACAAAAAACAAAGAACTTTTACATTGAATTACTTCTAAATTTACAACGTTCCTCGAAAACAGAATCCCTTTTCCATGGCCAAAACCATGTTCTTAAACAATTGTCTAGATCCATACTTTTTCCCCAAGAAAATAATATCCAAAATGAATAATGTTTGTTGCATATCCACTTTTGGAAAGTGACATGAAACAAACACACTCATGAAAACCGGAGGTTAAAAAAGGGAATATTTCTTCGGTTTGAGCATGATTTCTTTAGCAGGGGCATCTCATGATTTTACTCTTCATGTGGTCCTGCCATTTCTACCTTTTAACCACTTTCATAGCATTCAAGTGCTTACTAGTATGTTTTCCCCTTTTTTATTATGTATTCATGATAAACTCCATTTCTTGATAACCAGACTTTACATCTCTTTAAATTTATCGATTTAGGTCCACAACAAATCCTAACCCATCTCATGCATAAATGACAACTAAATAGAGAGAGAAGAATGAAAAATGGTTCACATTTGCATTCTTTGGAGCTCTAGTTCATTAATGACGTCAAAAAGCGTATGAGTGCATTTGGCTATCTTTTCCTCATTTTTTTCGTTCAAATTTGGACCCTACATGTGGTAATATCCAAGCAACGATGGCCGTGGGGAGAAATCAGTAGTTCCCGACATTTGGGAGAAAAAGTGTGATTTCTCATTTTGCTCCATTCCTTCGTAGCTTTGCCAAAGTCTAAACACGTGGCACCATCTCGAGTTTGAGGAAATGTGGTTCAAATCGCCATTTAACTTTTTTAACTAAAGCTGTCAATTTCTCAAAACCTTCACCAACCTGATTTGACTTTTCAACGTGAACACATGGCATGCCACAATTGGAAAAAGGGGTTGCAGCTCAATTTGTAACATCTTAACCCTTTGGTGTAAAAGGCTTAAATTCTCAATTTCCCCCATAGTTCCATTATTCCTATTTCATTCTTCAACATGTGGCATAATGTGACTGGTTGCGGGAATGTGCTTCAATTTTATACTTTATCCACTTTTGAAAAAGGGGGAAAAAATACCAACTTTCCCCCGAAATTCCATGCCCCCACCGTTGACTTTTCAATGTAGGCCACATGTCCCTTTCTAATTTACTACGGACCTCAACTTAGAAATTTTCCCTTCACATGAGCGGGGCCGCAGGCCATTTTAGAACATTATTCCCTTTCACCATAATGCCTTAGAGAATAAAATTTATCCATCATCCTAAACTTTCACTAAAAGCGCCCCATCCAATCAAGGACCCGTAGGGATGCGGGGAAAATCTAGTTTTTTTCCAAAATCACCAAAAGTGATAAGTTCAAAAAGAAAAACCCATCGGCCACATCCAATGAGAATAAAATGCGTAGCTTCACCTTTTTGAGCAAGAATTTGATGGGGAAAAGAACGTAGGAAGTTGCAAGAAACAGGAAAACACAATTTTTCTCCCGATGAAGAATTTCTTTCTCTGCAAAAGGTTAAAAACGAAAGATGCAAGGTCCCACGCATTCCAAATGCATAAAAGGAGAACTAAAATCATTTCCCATCCATTGAAAATAGGTAAAACATTTTAACGGCAATAGACTGAGGAAATTTTGATTAAAAATGTCGTGGGAAATGAAAACAAGCATCTAAGGAGTTTAAAACACGAATTTCTTCTATGGCAGGGCTCCAATTTTCATGAAATTAGATTTGAAAGGGTGGGAAAAATTGAGAGGAAAATAATTAGCTCCTTCTGGGGATGATTTGGCAGAGGAAGGAGGTAAAATCGAGAACCTTGGAGAATTATTGGTAATAATATTGAATCGGTGTCTTAGCCAATGGGCAATGGAGTAAAAAAGAAGCAATACTAACATATAAAAGAAAACAAGAAGGAAACCAACCAAAATAGAAACAAGGAAAGAAAAAAACTATACAAAATTTATAGAGGGACCGCCAAAACGCAAGGTTTTAAACAACTTAAAAAAATTACCACTATAAGGAAGTGAGAGAGGAGAACCATCCATGTAATCTAGGTAAAAAGAGCTCTCACCGGCAAAATGTCTAATTTTAAAAGGACCAATCCAAAGGGAATCAAATTTACCATGGCTGCCTCGAGGTTCATGCCTTTTGTCCCAAAGAAGAACATTGTCTCCCACTTGAAAAGTTATGGGTTTAGCCTTTTTATCAAATAGAGATTTTACCTTGATTTGATGAGATGATATTATGTCAACCACTTGCAATCTATCTTCATTCAACTTCTGGAGGTGCATAATTATTTTGTCCAATGAATTGGTAAAGCTAGCATCCTTAATGGCCTTCATCAAATGTAAGGCTAGCAGTTCCAATCTCACTGACAGGTGAGCTTCAACTCCATATACCACTTGAAAAGGAGACATTCCAATGGCTCTCTTAGGTGTAATCCTATCTTCCCATAAATCATCATATAGTTTCTTATGTCAATTCCTTTAAGAATCATTAAAAAGCTTCTCGAACAATGGTGACCAAGATCTTTTTAGTTGATTCCGCTTGCCTATTCCCTTGGGGATGGTAATCTAAAGAGTGGGCAAGGGAAATGCCATAGTCATAGCAGAATTCCATGATCTTAGCAGAAGAAAAATTGGAAGCATTGTGAGTGATAATCTTGTTTGGTATCCCAAACCTTATTAATATGTGCTCCTTGATGAAGTTGCATACTACTTCCAAAGTCGTAATTTTAAATGGAATGGATTCCACCTAGTTGGTGAAATAATCGGTGGTATTCAAAACATGAGTATGCCCGCACTTGAACGTGGATTGAGTGTCCCAATAAAGTCAAACCCCATTGTTGAAAAGGTTCCTCAATCACCACTAGTTTGAGAGGTAAAGCAACCAATTTTGGTCTTCCAACAAAGGTTTGACATGCTTCACACTTTCCTACCCAATTTGATGCATCTTTGAACAAGGTAGGCCAATAATATCTAGCACGGAGGATTTTGTGGGCCATGACAATAGAAGAGAAATGACCTCCATAGGCCTGGTCATGAAAGGCTGAGAACAATTTATTTTGTTTCTCTTTGTCAACACATTTCAAAAACCTTCCATTTATCCCTCGTTTGAATAATGCATTTTCCCACAACACATATTGTGCAGAACTTAATTTGATGGCTCTCTTATCCTTGGCACTCAAATGGGATGGAAATTATCCATAAGTAAGAAAGTGTACAATGCTAGTATACCATTCATTAGTTGATTTGAGGAAAATAACAACAAGGATATCAACTTCATCCTTGGACAATTTGGCATCTACTCCTTGAGTAATGAGTTCACATAAGCCCTTTCCTCAAACTAGCTTGGTGGGTTTTATGTCAAGATCATACTCCTAAACTTTTGCTACCCAATTTCCTCTCTTGGTTCTAAATTCTTGTTGTGTAAGAATGGATTTAATAGTTGTATCGTGCACAAACACAATAAAATGAGAGTTGAGGATGTAAAAATAAACCTGCTTCACAACCTTGACCACCGAAAAGCATATTTCTCCATCATGGTGTACTTCAGCTCATGGGTTTTAAAAATATAACTCATGAATGCTATGGGGAGTTCATGACCTTCAGCATTCTCTTGGGTTAACACATCAGCTAGAGTACTTTTAGTAGCATAGCAATAGATAATGAAGTCTTTGTTATAATCAAGGCATGCCAAGATTGGAGTCTTTGCTATAGCTCTCTTAACATCTTAAAATGCAATCTTTCCTTAAGAGGACCAACCAAAAGTCTAATTCCTTTCATCATGTGGGCTATGTTCAAAGTAAGTTAAGCAAAATCAGGTATGAACCTTCTTAAGAAGTTGATCTTTCCAAAGAAAGAGTGCACACCCTTGTTGCTTGTGGGGAGAGGGATTTGCCAAATTACCTGGACTCTTTCTAGATCATTCTTGATTCCCTCCTTGGAGACAATATGTCCCAATAATTTTCCCTTTGTGACACAAAATAAAGATTTCTTGGGATTCAAGGAGATGCCATGCTCTCTACACTATTGGAGGACAATTTCAAGGTGTTGGAAATGATCAGCTATGATTTTTGAAAACACAGTTAGATCATCAAGGTATACAACTATACATTTTCACTTGAGACTGCCAAAGTCCAGGTCTTATGCCCTCTGAAAGGTGGCACCAACATTGATTAGGCCAAAAGGCATTCTCCTGCAAGCAAAGATTTCCCAAGGAGTGGTAAAGGCGCAGTCTTATGCTGATCTACAACACTAACTTCTACTTGATTATATCCTGAGAATCCATCAAGCATGGACAACATTTTTGAACCTGTAACATCCTGCAACACTTGATCCATTATGGGGAGAGGATAATTATCCTTCAAAGAGGCTTGAATCATCTTCCTAAAATCAACACAAATCTAGATCTCACCATTCTTCCTCGCCCGACAGTGAGCACAATATTAGCAATCCACGTTAAATGGTGAATGGGGAAAATGATCTTAGCCTTTAATAACTTTGGATCTCTTGAAAGATTATATTAGCAATTTTAGGGTTATACTCCCTCCGATTTTCTTTGGAAGGACATGAACCTAGGTTTTATAGGAATGAAATGTTGCATCTCTTTTGGTTGAAAAGCCTTGAGATCATCATAAGAATATGCAAGAACATCAACATACATTTTCAACAGATATGTTACTTTCTACCTCTCCTCTTGTGTGTAGCACGTTCCAATGTTTACCAAAGCATGGGTTCATTAAGACTCCTAATGTTTATCTTTTCACACTCAGCAGACTACTAAGCTCCTTTGGAAGTTTTGGACTTGATGTAGCTATAATGTTTATCAAATAACTCTTCCAAACTTACCAGCCCTTTAGGTATCTTATTACCTCTCGGCTTTTTTGCAGCCATCATGATCCATTTCTTCTTTCTTATCTTTTCATTTGGGGGTACATACTCTCTAAGAAGATTCCCACTTCCCTCAAAGTACAGCTGATCAAAATTATCTCTGAGTTCAAGGAAGGAAAGAAAGTGCTGATCATCATTAAAGACCTAACAATTGTTTACATTGTTAGGAACACTAGGCCTATGAATCATCTAAATGGTGAATTTATCTTGGGAGAAATCTATATGAGGGATCCATAGAGACCCCGAGATAGCTAAGAAATTAGCCATGGTGTTTCGTTCCCTTGGCATGGCTTCAATGGAAAAGGTATCAAGGAACTCAATGGAATCCCAAACCATATTCCTATAATGTTTAAACCTTCTATTCTTCACTTGAAAGAGATATCTAACCTGTTTTATAATCAGCTCTGCATCTCCATGATAAATCAGATTCTTTATCCCCATCTATTTTTCCATGCTTAAACTAAGGACGAGAGCCTCATACTCAGCTGTATTGTTTGTTTTTTAGAATTCAAGCTTGAAGGAGAAAGGATGAATTTTTCCTTCATGACAAATAAGCACCACACCAGCTCCAAAACCACCTGAGGAGCAGCTCCCATCAAATTTCAAAATCCAAACACCATTAGGATCAAGAAGCAATTCCTTAGGGTAGTTAGCCTCATCTTGTGACATGATCATGTAGTTACCATGACCAATGTCTTCATAAAGTATTTGTGCCTTTGGGTCATCTAATTTTTACACAATATATTCAGTTTGTTTCTCAGGAAGTAGGTTCTTCATTTTCCCATTCACTAGAATAAGATCATGCGACCAATCCATCATGATTTCTCCTCCAACATCTTTGCAAATATTTCTACATAGCAACATGTCATAGGAAGGGGGAATATCAGCTACCAAAATGGTGGCTAAAACTCTCTTCTTTGGTAAAGCAGCAAAGGCTACTTGTGCATCCTTGATCCTTCCAACTAATGGCACTTCTCTACTTTCCATTGAGTAACATGAAAGAAAAGTGTGTGTTACGGTTAAGCCTAGGGCATGATCTACCTTAGTAGGCATCACATTATTTGAAGCGCCAAAATCAATAATACAATTGTTGAGTTTATGGCCAACTATGAGGAGAGTGACATAAAATGGTTTGATCTTCTCATCATGTGAAGTGAGTACTACCACAAGACTTGGTTGAGATGAAGGAGAAGGAGTGGTCAAGAGACCTTTATAACTAGGGGGATGAAGGCTTGGATTTGGAGTTTACAAAGTCTACCATCTTAGCAAAATCCTTGGGATGGGTTTGGTAGAATTCAAGATCTGAGATCTAGACCTTAGTTTTCTTGAGATGGTCAATAATGTCAAAAGAACCAGAGGTAGATGGAGCATCATTGATAGGAGTAGATGAAAATTTTGACTTATAAACTCTATCATTGGAAGGAAAAGAAGTTTTAGGAGTAAAAACAGAGGAGGAAGGAACAACATGTAACTTACCTTGCATGTGGAAGAAGTTGGAATAGGATCTCCTCTCCCGTAATCACCTGGAATGACCATATGAGGCTCCTTAGATCCTTTAGCGAGTGGACCGCTTTCTCCTTCTTGTTGGATTGCTCACGAGTCATGACAACATATGATTCATTGTTCATCTCTGCAACTCTTTCTTCATAATCATCCTCTTCATCTATACCTTCAGTGGTGAGAAAATGGATGTGAGATCCACTCAACTCTTCTAATTCTTCATCAGCTTCCTCTTCATGTTCTTCACAAATTTCATTCTCCTCCTCATCATCAGGCTCCAGAACTTCACATGTTACATTGATTGGAACTTTAACATGTGGGCCTTCAATTGCCAATCTAGTCTGAGGAGATGGCAACTGATTCTTGGGCTAAAAATTCTTCCTAGGGACATCCTGATAAGGAGTATTCTAGGCTAACTGATTCTTGAGAGAAATGAGATCATTAGCAATTTTTTGTACCAACTGATCTGCATTAGCTCCAGGAGAAGATGTGGAAGAAGGAGATGCCTTTGATTTGGATGATTCTCTCTTTAGTTTGCAAGACATGATCAAATCATCTTTAGTACTAACAGAAAATATTTGATCAACATCTAAAGTGGCAAGATAAGCTCTTCTAAGTGCATAACTCACTTCAGGTAGTTGGGCATTAAGGAAGAAATATTTTTGAATATGATCCATAGGGCGTGTGTTTTATGGGATCTTGTTAACCATCCTATTGAATTTGGACACAAATTCCCTCATGGGCTCATGTGACTCTTTCTTAATTTGATATATCTGGGCTAAAAGGGCATGTACATCCTTAGTAAGTTTGAAACACTGCTCAAACTGGGTCATCATGGTGTTCTAATTGGTAATGGATCTAGCAGGAGATGATAAAACAAATAAACAACATTATCTAGCAATCTCTCCACAAAAATTCTAATGGAGATATCCTCATGTTCAACTCCGAGAACACCACAAGCAACAATTAAGGCCATAATATGTTCATCTAGATGAACCTTCCCATCACCTCTTAATTTAGGAAAAATCTTCCTATTGCCTCTAAGCAATTCATGCAATGGCTGAGGAAAAGAAAGAGGCCCAACTCTTTGGCCCCAAGATAGAGGAGCTACTATCCTTAGACATATTGTTTGGAGAGGAATGAAACACCAAAGTGAGAATCAAAGCATGAAAATTAGGATTGATTTGATCTTCTGGGATGTCACTCCCAGAAGTTTTGTCTCTAGCAGAAGGGGTGTTTGCAGATCTTGTTCCTCTTATTTTTCTTGATGAAGGGAGAGAGAAACCTTGATGATCCAAAAGTTAGAAATGAGGGTATTCTTCCCCAAGGGTTCTTCCACCTTGAGTGTATCTTGGAGTTGCAGATTAAAGATGATCAAGAAGTTGTTATTCAAAACCTGGAATTCATTTACAATGAAATCCCTAGTGGAGTACCCAACAACTATTTTGAAAAGGGAAAAATTCCAACCTTTCCTCCGAAGGCCCACTATTTTGATTTCATTCTTCAACATGTGGCATCACGTGACTAGTTTCGGATTTTTCTTTATTTTTATACTTTATCCACTTTTGAAAAGGGGGAAAATACCAACTTTCCCGAAAGTCCATGCCCCGCCATTGACTTTTCAACGTAGGCCATGTGTCCCTTTCTAATTTGTTGCGGGCCTCAACTTAGAAATTTTCCCTTCACATGAGCGGGGCCACGGGCCATTTTATAACTTTTTTCCCTTCCTCCGTAATTCCTTAGAGAATAAAATGGATCCATCGCCCGAACTTCCACCAAAACTCTCCCAACCAATCGGGGGCCCTCGAGGATGCGGAGCAAATCTAATTTTTTTTCCAAAATCACCAAAAGTGATAAGTTCAAAAAAAAACCCATCTAGCCACATCCAATGAGAATAAAACACATATCTTCACCTTTTCAAGCAAGAATTTGATGGGGAAAAGAATGTAGGAAGTTGCAGGAAACAGAAAAAGCCATTTTTTCTCCCGATGAAGAATTTATTTCTCTACAAAAGGTTAAAAATGAAATATGCAAGGTCCCATGCATTCCAAATGCATAAAAGGAGAACTAAAATAATTTCCCATCAATTGAAAATAGGTAAAATGTTTTAACGGCAACAGACTGAGGAAATTTTGATTAAAACATCATGGGAAATGAAAACAAGCATCTGAGGAGTTTAAAACACGAATTTATTCTACGGCAGGGCTCCAATTTTCATGAAATTAGATTTGAAAGGGTGGGGAAAATTAAGAGGACAACAACCGGGAGAGGTTCCCTTATTGAAAGCTGGAAAAAATATACAAATCTAGAATTATCAATGTTTGGATCCTGGTATCATGGAATGTTTTCATTATCAAAAGATTATCAATCAAAAGGAATGGAAGAATAAAGAGATGGAAGAAGGAAGAAAACAACAATGCTTTTGAGAAATATATATAGCAAAGTATCTCCCTACTCACATTGAACCAAGAAAATATAGAAAATGATCAATTAGTTCACCATTGATGTAAATCTACTGAATACAACGTTCTAAAGATTACATGCACGTAACACAAAATTTCTATTGAATGCAAAACAAATGATCCATTGAATCAAGAAGAGATAAAGAGAGAGACAATGGAGGAAAAATAATAAGAAAGAATTATGCATTGAATTACTTCCGAATTTAAAATGTTCCCCAAAAACTAGAATCCCTTTTCCATGGCCGAAACCATGTTCTTATAACAATTCGTGTACATCCAAACTTTTTCCCCAAGAAAAGGATATCCAAAAGGAATAATGTTTGTTGTAGATCTGCTTTTGGAAATTGACATGAAACAAATGCACTCATGAAAACCGAAGGTTAAAAACGTGAATATTTCATCGGTTCGAGCATGATTACTTTAGTGGGGGCATCTCATGATTTTCCTCTTCATGTGGTCCTACCATTTCTACCTTTTACCACTTTCATAGCTCTCAAGTGCTTACTGGTAGGTTTTCCCCCTTATTATCACGTATGCCCGATAAACTCCATTTTCTAATAATCAAACTTTACATCTCTTTAAATTTATCAATTTAGCTTCACAACAAACCCAAATGCATCTCATGCATAAACGACAAGGAAACAAAGAGAGAAGAATGAAGAATGGTTAACATTTGCGTTCTTTGGAGCTCTGGTTTATTAATGGTGTGAAAAACCAAATGAGTGCATTTGGTTATATTTTCCCCCTTTTTACCTTCAAATTTGGACCCTACACTTCGAAATATCCAAGAAACGATGACCTTGGGGAAGAAATCTACATTTCCTAACATTTGGGAGAAAAAGCACAATTTCTCATTTTGCTCCGCCCCTCTCGCAGCTCTACCAAAGGCTAGACACGTGGTGCCATCTGAGTGGTTGAGGAAATGTGGTTCAAATCTACCATTTAAAATCTTTTAAAAAACTCAAATTCTCAAAAACCTCCGCCAACCCACTTTGAATTTTCAACGTGAATAGGTGGCACACTGCGATTGGAAAAAGAGGTCGTAGCTTAATTTGCGACATGTTAACCCTTTGGTGAAAACACTCAAATTCTCAAAAAGAGGCCTACTATTCTAATTTCAATTTATAACACGTGGCATCACATGGTGGTTACGGGAATGTGCTTCCGTTTTATACTTTGTCCACTTTTGAAAAGAGGGAAAAAATACCAACTTTCCCTCCAAAGTCCATGCAAGTGTGATGTGCCAAAATCCCTGTTATGATATTGGTTAACAAAAAAAATTAAAATATATATTTATCATGAGTACTTTGGAATATTGATGTGTAACTTCAAAATAAAAATAAAAAGGTTTAATTAGAGAGGAACTTGTCGGGACATTATTATTTACATTAAACTAATTGTAAATTTGTAATTTGGAAGTTACCATTGTAACCTTTGGTAATGAAACCGAATTGGAAAAAGTAATATTTAAATGGCTTGTAAGACTTGTTGAGGATCCGGGGGAAAAGAAAAAAAAAAAAGAAAAGATCTTTGGAAATTTCAAAGAATTTGTGGAAATTTTCTAGGAAAGCTAGGTTTGTAAGCAGGGTTGTGGGCAGGAGGGAGGGGCTCCAGAGGAGTCCTAATCGGGGTATAGAGTAAAACCCAGATGGTTCCTGGGGGCATCGGTTTGTGATTTTAAGCATATTTTATTCCCCTCATTAATGTGGCCATAGTTTGGTGCTTACATCCAAGTGGACTAGGAATTGAGCATAGCAAAGTCCATTGCCAAATTGAGATAAGTTCCTTCTCTGTAAATTTTGGAAAGAAATTAAATAAAAGAGTAAATTATTATGGTTCTTTTATTTATTTTGTTGGAATATATATTTAATTTAATTATGATATGAAACTATATTAATTGATTTTAAAAAAATAAATAAATAAATTTACACAGGTGTTTTGTGGTTGGTTGATTTAAAATAAATAAAATTTTATATTAAAATCAAACATTTACTTGAGTGGAAAATTATTAACTATTGTTTTATTTTAAAAAATTATTAACTCTTGTTTTGTTTATTTTTACTTGTATAGTAAAATTAAATAAAATTCATGCATTTTAATAGTTTCGAGAAAAATAATATGGTTTTATTAATAAATGCCTTTGGAAAAGGTTTAATATTTATTTATTTATTTTTATTTTAAAAAATATGTATATTAAAATACTGTTATAAAATAGTTGAAGAGAATTTATTTAATATTTAATACTTGTGTTTATTATAGACTTATATTTATATTTATATGTAATTAGTTTGTTTTAGTGTTGGAAACACCTAGGGAAAACATCAAGTGAATTTAATTTACATAAGGTTTCTACGGAGACAACTCTCCTTGAGAATAGTAAATCAATTTTTCCTATTGGTTTGTAATTTACTCTTGTTCCCCGTGTAAAATTCTAAGTGTGTATTTTCATCTTTATTATTCCAAAAATAATAATCATAATAATAATTTTCCATGTCTTGAAAATACCCCTTTAAATAAACTTGATTAGATTTATGTTGGAATAAAGTATTCTTATGTCTAACCTATGACCCCTTCTAATTTTCTATTGCAATCCTAAAAACTATATGTTTTAATGGTACTACCCTATGTGTATTATTGGCCCCATTTATTCTTACATTTCTTTTATGCATATTAAATTATATATTTAAATATTAATACTTATGTGTTATACCATATTAATTCCTAACTTAAATTTATAACCTAAGTAGTTAATTAAATTAGAATAAACTACCACATATTTTTAAACATTTTAAAAGACATGTTTTATTAAATATTATAGTTATAAAACTATACCTAAAACCCTATCACATTTCCCTTCTCATATTATAATATTTAATTAATTCTAACCTATACCATGTCATGTTCTAAACCTAAACTTATGTATATACTATACTATATACTATAACTTAAGATAGTAATGAATTATATAATGTTTTAATATGGTTTGTCTATTGTGTTGGCTAGTTTGAATTTACATGTAATTATATAAATTAAAAACTATAACCTATATATGTGTGTGTTTGGGTTGGTGGCCTAAGTACTAAACCTTACAAAGTTTAAACCTAAATTTTAACTACCTAATCCTAACTGCTATACAAATTTAAACATTATCCTTACTCATATTTAAGACCTATATATGGTTAAATAAATTAAAACTTCAAATTTTAAACTAAAGTACTTACGTTGGAGTTATTTAAACATATAATGTTTTATTTATTATTATTTAAAAAGATTAGTCAAATTCGAGTCTTTATCTTTTTAGTTTAGCATTATATAAATATAAAAATATTATTTTAATGTTTTTATATTTATAAAGATAGTGGATATAATTTGAGTGATATGTGTAGTATATATATAATATAATTAGTTAATGCAAGTGTTTATAATACATTAGTAGGATTTGTTATATAGTGATATGTCATCATTTATTTTATGTGGAAAATATTTTTACCTTGTATAATTTGGTGTAGGAAGTATTGTTTTGTGTATGATTGTTTGTCGATATGATAAATGGTGTCGATGGCCCTTTTCTGGTGTGGGGGAAAGGGGTGTTTACAATTTGGTATCAGAGCATTTTTATGTCCTTGACTGTGAGTTATGAGTCCTGTAAGTAAGTGATTTTCTTATTTGTTTTGTTTGTATCTCCAGATAGTGGATATCACATTGCAGGGATGAGTTACTCGGAGGGTGCATAATACAATGAGCAACTGGAATGACAAAATCAACAATTGGGAAGGAAGTTGAAAATCTTACCTTGCAATTAGAATCTTTGAAAAATCAATTTGTGGAAGTCATTTGTAAAAACAAGAGAGATAAATCTGTTAAATCAAAAAATCTACTAGAAAGAGAAAAGCACCTTCTGATAATGAATCTACTTCTATTGAGAAAATGGAAAGTTCTTGATTCTTCGGATTCCGAAAAAAGAAAATGTTAGTAGTCATAGAAGTTCAAAGAAATGCAATTATTTTCTAGGAAAATTAAATTTCCGAATATGCTGGAGAAGTAGGGTCAGGTGAACAAGCTGAAACTTGGTTAACAAATTTAGAAAGGTATTTTGAATTACAAAGGACTAGTAAGCTAGGCATAAACTCAAATTGTTGCTTTTCAATTAAAAGACACTGCTTTAAACTGGTGGGAAGACACATTAAAAACTGAAAAGCTTAAACCTCACAAGGTTAAATGGAGTAAATTTAAAAGCTTGTTTAAAAATAAGTATCTCTCTGATCATTTCTTGCAGCAACGACAAAATGAGTTCTTTGATTTGAAGCAATGTTTGAAAAATGTGAATGAATATAAGCAAATTTTTGAAAAATTAAATAGATTTGTACCTTTTATTACTGGTTATGATAGAGTGGTCGATTTATAAATGGTTTGAGGGAAGAGTATAAAGCAAATGTTTGGTGTGGTAAACCATAGTTAGTAGATGAGGCCGCACAAATCGTAGAACAATTTGAGAAATCTAAAACTGTGATTATTCAAAAATGGGATGAGTTCAAAAAGAAAAATACTAGTTTTCAGTTCAAGAATAGAAAGAGACCCTTCACAGAAAATGTTCAATGTAAAAATCTCAGTTTAAAAATCAACAAGGAAGGAAAGATTATGAAAAACTAAAACTTAAAGATATTAAGTGTTGGAATTATGGTGGAAATCATCTTCACAGAGGTTTTCCTCATAAAAAGAAAAAGTGGGAAAACAAGGGGTAGAAGATGGAGGAGAAAAAGAAGAAAAAATGAAAGTTTTTTTCTGCTGTGGACATGGGTATTGTTCATAAACAAGTGTCTTTAGTAGAATTATCAGGATTTGTTAATGGTATTGATCTTGTTTTCTTGATTGATTCTGGTAGTAGTCATAGTTTTATTTCTCCTAAAATAGTTAAAAATTTGAATTTGTTTTCCAGAAACATAAAGCCAATTTTGGTAGAGATGGCAGATGGAAGAATAGTCCAACAAACTAGAGCTTTAGTGGAAGACTTAGAATTTTAAATTGATAGTTTTACTTCTATGGAGTCTTTTCATGTGTTGAATTTGGGTCAATATGATGCTATTCTAGGAATGACTTGGTTAGAAAGAAATCATGCTCTTATTAGTTGCGAAAGCAAGCAAGTTTGTATTCAAGACTTTTGTAAAAATACTCATGTTCTGTAAGGAATGAAAAGACCTCTTACTTTGAAAACTATTTCTTCTATTCAAGTTAGAAGATGTATTAAGGAAAAATGTAAAATATTTTGTGTTGTTGTGACTGAAAATAATGGAAAAGTAAAAATAGATGTTGATGTTCATCCCTTAGTTAATGAGTTTATGGATGTTTTTCCTTCTGGTGTTGAAGAGTTACCTCCTAGGAGATCTATTGAGCATGTTATTGACATTGTTCCTGGTAGCAAACCTATTTCTAGAGTACCATATAGGAAATCCATACCTGAATTGGTTGAGTTAAAAATTCAATTAGTTGAATTGATTAAATTAGGAAAAATCAGACCTAGTGTTTCTCCATGGGGTGCTCTATTTTGTTTGTTAAAAGAAATATGGCACCATGAGACTATGCATAGACTATAGGCAGTTGAATAAAGTGACTATTAAAAACAAGTATCCTTTGCCTAGAATTGATGATTTGTTAGATCAGTTAAATGGTGCTAATTTTTTTCTAAAATTGATCTACGTTTTGGCTATCATCAAATTAGAGTTAAAGAATCTGATATTCCTAAAACTGATTTTCATACTAGATATGGCCATTATGAGTTTGTTGTGATGCCTTTTGGTTTGACTAATGCTCTAACCACTTTTATGACTTTGATGCATGATGTTTTTCATCCTTTTCTAGATGTGTTTGTGATTATTTTTCTTGATGACATTTTGATTTATTCTAAAACTGAAGAGGAACATAAAAATCATCTTAGAATGGTGTTAGAAACTTTAAGGAAGCATCAAATTTTTGGGAAACTGAGTAAATGTGAATTCTTTAAAAAGGAAGTTTCTTATTTAGGCCATATTATTTTTGAAAAAGGTATTGCCCCGATCCATCAAAAGTAAAAGTTGTAGAAGAATGGCATATACCTAAAGATTCCCATGAAGTTCAAAGTTTTCTTGGATTATCTGGTTTTTATCGTAGATTTATTAAAAACTATTCAAGAATTGCTTCTCCACTTACTGATTTAACTAAAAAGGATAGAAAGTATTGTTGGATTGAAGAGTGTGACCTTGCTTTTAATAAATTAAAAGAGGCTTTAATTACTGCACTATGTATTATGCACTCTTGATTTTTCTAAACCATTTACCGTTGTTATTGATGCTTGTAATTATGGAATTGGTTGTGTGTTAATGCAAGAAAATAGAGTTGTTTGTTTTGGTTCTAGGAAATTAATGCCTGCTGAGAAAAACTACCCTACTCATGATTTAGAATTGCTTGGAATTATTCATGCTTTAAAGATTTGGAGACACTATCTGTTAGGAAATAAATTTGTCTTGAAAACTGATCATAGAGGTTTACAATATATCTTCACACAACCCTTGTTAAATATGAGGCAAAGAAGATGGGTTGAATTGTTAAGCCAATATGATTTTGATATTCAATATGTTCTGGTAGAGAAAATGTTGTGGCTGATGCTTTAAGTAGAAAAAGAATTTATTGTAATGTTGTGTCTATAAAAAGAAGTCATTTTGAGGAAGTTATAAAAGAAGCTTTACCTACTGATAAATATTTTTGTGATATATATGTTGGTTTGAAAAATGGAACTCAAAATGTGCATTTGTAGGATAAAATCTCTCATTATTTGCTTGATAATTGTGGATTATTGTATTATAAAAATAGAATGTGCATTCCTAATCTTGTTGATCTAAAGCAATTTTTTTAAAGATTCTCATGACATACCTATAGCTGGTCATCCTGGGTTTCATAAAACTTACTCCTCTATTAAGAAAAATTATTTTTGGCCAAAGATGAAAAAAGACATTCGTGATTATGTGCGTAAATGTATGACTTGTCAAAAGGTAAAAATTGAGCAATGTAGTAAACCTAGTTTGTTACAACCTTTACCTATACCTGACTGGAAATGGGAATATGTTAGTATGGATTTTATTACTGGTTTTCCTAAAACTAGGAATGGACATGATTCTATTCTTGTTGTTGTTGATAGATTAACTAAAATGGCTCATTTTCTTCCTACTAAAATTAAGTCTTCTGCTTCTGATGTAGCTCATTTATTTTCCAAAGAGATATTTCATCTGCATGAAATTCCTAAAAATCTTGTAACTGATAGAGATCCTAGATTTACTTCTTTGTTTTGGAGATCTTTATTTGATGAGTTGGGTACTAGCTTAAAATTTAGCATTGCATATCATCCTGAGTCTGATGGCCAAACTAAAAGGATTAATAGAATTTTAGAGGACATGCTTAGAATGTATATTGGGGATAAACCTATTGGGAGCAATATTTACACTTGATTGAATTTGCTTACAATCAAGGTTACCATACTTCTACTAAGATGACTCCTTTTGAGGTTGTTTATGGTAGAAATTGTGCTACCCCTATTTCTGGTCTAATCTCGAGCATAGATCCTGGTATGGCAATGAAAACATAAAAGAAATGGAAGAAATCATAGCTAGGGAAAAACAGAATATGAAAGTTGCTCAGGATAGACAAAAAGAAGTTTGTTGATTATAAGGGGATTGTTAGAGAGTTTTTGTAGGTGATAAAGTGTTTTTGAAAGTTAAACCAAAAAGGAGTTCTTTGAAGTTAGGAAATATGCTAAACTTGCTCCTCGTTTTTGTGGGCCTTTTGAAATTATTGAAAGAATAGGAACCTTGGCATATAGATTAGCTTTACCTCTTGAGTTGTCTAGAATTCATAATGTTTTTCATGTGAGTTTGTTGAAAAGATATGTTTTTGATGATAAACATGTTGTGGATTGGAAGAACATAGCTGTAGAACCTACTTGTGAGTTTCAAATTGAACCAGAAATGATTTTGGAAACTAGAACTAGGAAACTTAGGAACAGAGAAATTAAAGAAATTAAAGTAAAATGGTCTTCTTGTGATGTGGATAGCACTACTTGGGAAAGAGAAGATTATCTTAAAGAACAATATCTTGATCTGTTTTACTAATCACTCATGTTTTTTTGTGTGGTATTTTTCAGAGTAGCTCTGGATCTACTGAGGATAGTAGTTGATTCAAGGGGGAGGATTGTGATGTGCCAAAATCCCGATATGATATTGGTTAACAATTTTTTTTTAAAAATATACTTTTATCATGAGTACTTTGGAATATTGATGTGTAACTTCAAAATAAAAAAAATGAGAAGGTTTAATTAGAGAGGAACTTGTCGGGACATTATTATTTACATTAAACTAATTGTAAATTTGTAATTTGGAAGTTACCGTTGTAACCTTTGGTAATGAAACCGAATTGGAAAAAGTAATATTTAAATGGCTTGTAAGACTTGTTGAGGATCCGGGGAAAAGGAAAAAAAAAAAAAAAGATCTTTGGAAATTTCAAAGAATTTGTGGAAATTTTCCAAGAAAGCTAGGTTTGTAAGTAGGGTTGTGGGCAGGAGGGAGGGGCTCCTGAGGAGTCCTAATCAGGGGTACAGAGTACAACCCGGATGGTTCCTGGCCAAGGCATTAGTTTGTGATTTTAAGCATATTTTATTCCCCTCATTAATGTGGCCATGGTTCTGGTGCTTACATCCAAGTGGACCAGGAATTGAGCATAGCAAAGCCATTGCCAAATTGAGATAAGTTCCTTCTCTATAAATTTTGGAAAGAAATTAAATAAAAGAGTAAATTATTATGGTTCTTTTATTTATTTTTCTGGAATATATATTTAATTTAATTATGATATGAAACTATATTAATTGATTTCCCAAAAAAAAAAAAAAAACACTACATAGGTGATTTGTGGTTTGTAGATTCAAAATCATTTAATAGTTTTTTTGAGAAAAATAATATGCTTTTATTAATAAATGCCTTTGGAAAATGTTTAATATTTATTTTTTTATTTGTATTTTATAAAAATATGTATCTTAAAATATGTTATAAAATAGTTGAAGAGAATTTATTTAATATTTAATACTTGTGTTTATTATAGACTTATATTCATATTTATATTTAATTAGTTTGTTTTAGTGCTGGAAACACCTAGGGAAAACGTCAAGTGAATTTAATTTTACATTAGGTTTCTACGGGAGACAACTCTCCTTGAGAATAGTAAATCAATTTTTCCTATTGGTTTGTAATTTACTCTTGTTCCCCATGTAAAATTCTAAGTGTGTATTTTCATCTTTATTATTCAAATAATAATAATAATAATAATTTTCCATGTCTGAAAATATCCTTTTAAACAAACTTGATTAGATTTATGTTGGAATAAAGTATTTTTATGTCTAATCTATGCCCCCTTCCAATTTTCTATTGCAATCCTAAACACTATATGTTTTAATGGCACTACCCTATGTGTATTATTGGCCTCATTTATTCTTACATTTATTTTATGCATATTAAATTATATATTTAAATAGTAATACTCATGTGTTATATTATATTAATTCCTAACCTAAGTAGTTAATTAAATTAGAATAAACTACCACATATTTCCTAAATGTTTTAAAAGACATGTTTTATTAAATATTATAGTTATAAAACTATACCTAAAACCCTATCACATTTCCCTTCTCATATTAATATTTAATAAAAAAAAATCTAACCTATACCATGTCATGTTCTAAACATAAACTTATATATATACAATATACTATAACTTAAGATAGTAATGAATTATATAATGTTCTAATATGGTTTGTCTATTGTGTTGGCTAGTTTGACCTGTACATGTAATTATATAAATTAAAAACTATAACCTCTATATATGTGTGTGTTTGGGTTGGTGGCCTAAGTACTAAATCTTACAAAGTTTAAACCTAAATTTTAACTACCTAATCCTAACCGCTATACAAATTTAAACATTATCCTTACCCATATTTAAGACCTATATATGGTTAAATAAATTAAAACTTCAACTTTTAAACTAAAGTACTTACGTTGGAGTTATTTAAACATATAATGTTTTATTTATTATTATTTTAAAAAAATAGTCTTTATCTTTTTAGTTTAGCATTATATAAATATAAAAATATTATTTAAATGTTTTTATATTTATAAAGATAATGGATATAATTTGAGGAATATGTGTAGTAGATATAAATATAATTATTTAATGCAAGTGTTTATAATACATGAGTAGGATTTGTTATATGGTAATATGTCATCATTTCTTTTATGTGGAAAATCTTTTTACCTTGTATAATTTGGTGTAGGAAGTATTGTTTTGTGTATGATTGTTTATTGATATGATAAATGGTGTTGGTGGCCCTTTTCCTAGTGCGGGGAAAGGGGTGTTCTGACCCCACCGTTGACTTTTCAACATAGGCCACATGTCCCTTTCTAATTTTCTTTGCGGGCCTCAACTTAGAAAATTTCCCTTTGCATGAGAGGGGCTGCGGGACATTTTAGAATTTTTTTCCATTCCGCTTATAATGCCTTAGAGAATAAAATGGATCCATCACCCCGAACTTTTGCCAAAACTGCCCCAGCCAATTAGGGACCCGTGGGGATGTGGGGCAAATCTGACATTTTTTCCAAAATCACCAAAAGTGATAAGTTCAAAAATAAAAACCCATTTGGCCGCATCCAATGAGAAGAAAACATGTAGCTTCACCTTTTCGAGCAAGAATTTGACAGGGAAAAGAATGTAGGAAGTTATAGGAAATGGGAAAATGTTATTTTTGCTCTTGATGAAGAATTTATTTCTCTACAAAAGGTTAAAAGCAAAAGATGCAAGGTCCCTCATATTCCAAATGCATAAAAGGAAAACTAAAATCATTTCCCATCAATTAAAATAGGTAAAACATTTTAAAAGCAACAGATTGAGAAAATTTTGATTAAAAACATCATGGGAAACAAAAACGAGCATATGAGGAGTTTAAAACATGAATTTATTCTATGGCAGGGCTCTAATTTTCATGAAATTAGATTCGAAAGGGTGGGAAAAATTGAGGGGATAGCATCACCAAAAGGCTAAAATTTGTAAAATGCTCCGTGCAACCCACCTCCCCATTTTGACTTTTCAATGCTGACTCAAACATGTGAAATTAATTTGTCCCTTGCGGGGTTGCGGATCATTTTATAACTTTTCTCCTTTTCACAAAAAAGGAAAAAATCTTCAAAATTCTCCTACGATCTGCCTCCCCACCTTTGACTTGAAAATTAGCCATGTGTCCTTCTTCGGGGTTAAAGTAAGAAATTTTCCTCGGGTTCAAAGTAAGAAAATTGCTCTTTCGCTTCACATTATTGAATAGCCAATTAGAAGTTATCGGGGCCATGGGGCCAAATTGATATTTTTACAAATGTAACAAAAGTGACAAGTTTCACCAAAAAGACCCGCATGGCCACGTCTAATCAAAAAGGACCACATATCCTCGGATGTTGGGACAGGATTTACAAAGGAGACATAGTCGTGGAAGACACCCAACAACAAAGTTTTTTCCCCACGGAGATGAATAATGTAAGTAAAACCAAGACTCAATGTGATCCATGACCCAAGGAAAGGACTGAAAATGGAAACCAAATGAAGGAGAAAGCTTTTACACATCCATCTAGGGAAACAAAAAACTTAAACCATGCGGACTGAGAAATTTTGAACAAATGGGGCAAGATTAAATTGAGCACCAACACCATGGACTGGATGAGAACCGAAAACCACTTGTATGTTTTTGGGGTCCTTGGAAGATTGAAACAATTAGAAGTGATCTCTAGATATGAGTCTAATTTGTCTAATTTATCTTATTCATATCCTCTCTTCACTCTCGATGCTACACGTTCGTTTCATCTTCTTTGTTCCATTCTTTCCTTTGATTATGTTTATCTAGTCCCTCCTTGAGTCCTGCCTTCGTTGCGCAGCCTCTCGAGCCTTAATTTGGGGAGGGATATTCTAGCCACTACTAGATGACGTATTCTTTTTCCTTTGAGTGCTCTTCCTTTTTTCTTCGAGGTAAGATGCTTGCGGGTGACCAAGAATCCCGCATAGATGACACTAAAATTCCATATTATAATAGTCTAGAGATTGAACATGTAAATTCCTCAATTTCAATATAATATTATCCATAAATCCTTTCTTATATCGATTTCAGAAAATAATTTAGTGAAAGTATGAATGCCAAATACAACCTTGGAGTGATCAATCTTTAAAAATATACCCAGAGTATTACCGATGTCTTTAAGGGCGTACTCAAAGCGTAGTGGAAGATTTGGGAGATGAATAAACACAAGAATTTTTGTAACATGAGGGTGTTCGGATCAAAATCGAGAGAACCAAGGAGTGAGGAGGAGTCCAACATTTCCCAAGAACCATAGACCATCTGATACACATTTATGGTATTCCTCCTCATTTTGAAACTGGACAACGAAAAACCCTTGGAGCAGAAGGAGATTTCATTGTCTTTGGACCAATTTTCAGAAACCCACTGAAATAAGGCATTGGGAGCCAACCACATTCTATTAAATCTACCAATAATTGTCAAGTGTGATAGGGATTGCAAATGGGAACCTACCTTTAGGTTATCCAAGATTAACATCAATATCTCCTTTGCAAGGTCCACGATGTAAGTGTGTGGACCACTCGGGAAAGGGGTAGATTTCTAGATGAAAACCTTGGAAAAAATAGATTTAGGAGCGATAGATTTGTAATGAGGCACCCCAATATGCTAACCATTGGATTCAACCCAAAATCCAAAAGGAACAGCCCTGTCTGAGCCACCCTTTGGGTGAAAAGGTGGCTTTAGGTTATAAAAATTGGAGCGCAACCGAGGTGAGGTGAACCCCCGCATCAATTTGGCTTTCGGTTCTTCAATGAAGGCCAAGTGGGTTTCTTTCTTCATTTCTTTGATGACCTTAATGGTATTGACATCCTTCCAACTGATGGTAATACCATTCAAAACCCCCATAATTTCTACATCAAGGCCATCATATTCTACTGTGCCATGTTTTGATTGAAAGCCGCTAGGGTTTCAACCCAATCTCACTATCATATTTTCCCAAGATCTCGAGGCCCCTCCCAAATCCAAAATTTAAAAACATATATCATCCTTAATTAACCTTACTAACACACACAATCATATGGAATATTTTTTCCCATTCTCCCTACAATTAATGTTTCTAAAAATACTATAATACACATTGCGGGTATGGTTTTACTTCAGTTCCTTTCAAATTTAAATGAATTTTCACATTTTAAAAATACATCCTTCTGCCATAGTGGGATTTTTTGTGTGGATGGTTTTTTTAAACATAATGACATCGTTAGTACATATGGGTCTAGTGATACCAAGGACGTAATTATTTCATCCCCTTTTGAGGATGGTTACTTAATGTGACATCTCAATTCTCTTTTTTTTTACATTGGTTCAAGTGAAACCAAAACTCCTTTAGTTTCTTTAGTGTTTGGTCAAGTGAGACCCAACTCCTAGTTCATGTTATGTATTTGAATGTCATATGTATGACCTATAATCTTCCATTTTTGTATTAACAATCCCTCTCTACAAATGCATTATCAAGAATTTATAGAATTCATAAGAAAAATAGGTGTTATCCTTCAATGATTTATTAAATTTCAATTTCAAATTAAATATATTATTGAAATTAAGTTATTTATATTTGAACATTGAATATACTCTACATTGTAATTTATTTCTTTGTGATCTTGAAATCAATCAAGAATATCTTGATATCAAACAAGAAAGAAAAGACAATTTTTTTCACACTCAAGTATATATTTCCCTTGAAAGAAGTAAAGTTTATTTATAAAACGAAATGGGGGAAACATGGACACAAAAATGTTTGATTTATCTCTTGATAATTTTGGTAGTGACCTAATCCCACCATCCATGAATTATGCACTTGGTTCATGTTAGGTTTTCTAAGGTTATTTATAATTAAGAATTATAAGATACACATAAATATTAAAAGATAAATAAATTTAATAAATAATTGAAATGTTGATCTCAAGTGAATTCTAAAATAATAAAAAACACATAAACACAAGATTTTCCATCGGGAAAACCTTGCATTTAAAATCCCACAAAATGAACTTTTTAATTAATTTAGAACATAGAGTTTCTCACAAATTACAAATCACCAACAAATTACAGGAAAATGTAAAATACAATCTTCCATCACTTCCTCAAAATTATATCTCGTAATCTCATTTGAAAGCATAATATTCATTAAACATTAATCTTAAATCTTGAATGGAATATCACCCTATTTAAAGGAAGTGTGAATTGGTTAAAACCTTTCAATTTAATCGATTGAATATAATAAATATCATAAATTAGTACTAATTTAATATAACATTATAATAAATATAAAATTTATATTACTTAAAATATAAGTTATAACTTAGGTTTATCATAGTTGTTTATTACTTGTTATAGTGGGTCACATTAAATATATCCTCAAAAACATAACTTACTCAATAATTATAATCCTAAGTTCATAACCTATTTCATCATTATTCCTACGCCAATAAATTCTATCCCCATTCCACTTCTCACCAACTTACGAAAATGATTATATTAGGCACAATATTCCATTTCTCCTATTCTTTTTGCACAGAAATTTATCATCCCATGTATCTATTTCGGACCAAACCATTAAAACAAACCCATCCATCTAATGTTTTATTAATGTGTAATATGCTCCCATGTCGGGGCATCCATCAGTCCAATTCCTGGTTCGTATATCTCTTAAAAGTTAGTAACTCTACTATGTTTCATCAGTCCAATACAAAATTATATCTTCATATCCCAATAAAAGTAATTCTAAAACACTAATTTACTAACCTGGTAATATTTGACACTCACTATCATTAACCTTTCATTATCAGGTACAAAGAGTTCTAAAAAGAAACAATTTTTCTTCCAACATTCCCTAATGAACAAAGAGATAGCGGGAATAACACCTACATATGTCTGAAGTACTCTAGACCTAGTCCAAGAAATAAGTTTCCCAAATGAATAGATAAATGAATTTTAAATTAGGGTTTTAAGCATAATGTACATTTAAATTATCAATTAAGTAAGAAGAGAAAATAATTTATTAATTATTGTGTGTTTGTGTGTGTATAAGTATGTATGTACATGTACTTGTTTATATATATGTATGTCTATATATATGTACATGAATATGTCTGTGTGTGTGTATGTTTATGCATGCATATGTATATTATAAGTATTTACATATGTATATATGTATATAAATGTATATATGTGTGTATATATACATATACATGCATACATATATAGAAGCACACACACATATATGTATGTATGCACTTATCTATATACATACACATATGTACATACGGATACATATATTAAACATATATTAATGCATACATACATATATATGCATATACATGCCTACATAGGAATACACACACACACACACAATTATAAGATAGATCAATGGGAAATATTGTTCTTAATATAGTAAGTTACGAGAAAGTAAAAATATATATTTAGCTTATTGAGAAGAATTTATGGGTGTGACATTATAGTCAAGAAAAAAACTAGAATTATCATGCAAATACTTCATATTTATATTTGGAGGTGTATTGTAAGTAAGGAACAAAATTTAAACATAAATCAAAATGTCAAAATACATGTAGCACATCCATCCCCAACTAAGAAATCACTTTAGGAAGATGCTTCGACATTGTAACTTCATGTACCCTTCGAACTAACTATGATATTATTTTTCGAAGCGTGATCACCTGACGGGGGTAGGTGAATTAGTGAACAATAAAAACTTCATTAACTTATGAAATTTCAACCATTAACCATTCAATTAGCCATTAAACGTGCATCTTGAATAACACAAGCATATAAGAGCAAATGAGAGTCAAAAACACAAGAACACCAAATGTAAGTGGGAAACCCTCGGGGAAGAAAATCCACTTAAACAAAATTTTATAAGAGCTCTTAATTTAATTTGTTTAAGTACCAACTCAACAAGCAAGTACTAATGCCCTAGGTTTAGTGAGACACCAACCTCACACAAAGCACTAACCCCTAATTTTAGTAGAGAAACAAGCTGTATATGGAGGAACCAAACCTAAGATGAATTAGAACCAATCAAATCCCTCGATATGTTTTTCACAACTGATTTTTTTCCACAACAACCGAAGATGACTTTGTCAAGCTCACTCTCATTCCTCCTAATTTTCTCACTAGGTCAACTTACTTTGTATCTTCTTCACAAAGTGTAATTAGGTCTAATGACCTATCTCTCTAATACATGAATAAAATATAGAACATATGAAAAAATAATAATCTCTTGAAATTCATACCTCTTTCACCTCTCTCGAATCACTCTCCTAGCTCAAACTTTCCTTCACTTGCTCAACTTACTCAAATGAGCTTTCTAATTTGCCTTTATACCTGTTTTATGAATTTAAAACATGTAAGTTAGCCATAATAGAGTAACATAAATCTCTAAAACATAATAAAATAAGTAAAAAAATTTAATACCTTATTGTTCTTCACCATCATCTAGAACCACCTAGATCACCATTAGGACTCAAGAAGCCTAATTGCACCAAAAAACCTACTCATAAAAAATGGAATATTTTAGAGAAAACCCAAGTTAACAAAAATATGGAACATAGTTACAAATTTTTATATTACCATAAACAACCTATAGAAATATAGAACAACTCACAACCATCATCTCACCTCATGAAGCCACTCATTAACAAACACAACTACAATGCCCCAAGAACTAGTCTTCAAAGCTTAAGCCATAACTTCATCACAACTCATCAAAGTTAAATTGTGATATACCAATGAAAATATCATGACCTTAGGGTCATCATGAAACTCAAATAATGTCATAATTAGACTGTAGATATATCAAAATACCTCTATAACAAGACTACCTCAAAGCGCCCAAGACTAGCCCAAAAACTAGCGATGTAAGATAGGGTCCATTAGACTTCGAAAAGCGTAACCATGATATGAAAATATCATTGAAAAGAATAATATCTCCAATAATTCTTTAAATACTAAGGTTTTCATCAAGTCTAATGGACAAATTTTGAGAAAACTAAAAATATTCATATATTTCAAATTTGAGTTGGGCCCACATTTTATCTCAACCTATAAATAACACTGGAGAAATATGGAGGAGTCCTCTACAACTACCGATTATCACATTTGATCAAAATATCCATTATGTTCCATGAAAAACAAATATATCTCCACTTGCTACATAGCTAGGGTTTTGAGAGGGTTTAAAATTTGTTTACCTTCTTAACAATTGTTCATAAAACTATGACAATCAAATGACCTCATTCCACCATGAAAATATTGTTGATAAACATATTCAACTATCCATAGTATATTGGGTCCCCATGTAAGGGACATATGTGCCAATGAGCATCAGAAAGTCAAAATTCAACCTTCGTTTCTCATCTCCCAAACTCTGTAAGGGAAAAGACTTAATATTTTGCAAAATCTTCATCAAAAGGACTAGAAATTTAGATAAAACATTAATATCAAGTTGCAAAACATTATCCAATTCTCAATTTTTCTCAAATACACTTATAAATATTGACTCTACCACACTAGGGCATGCTTTCTCAAAGGCTAGGTCTAGGAATAGACCTAAAAACTCACTTTCCATGCAAATTTCTAAAATTACTGACATATAAAATCATTAAAAAGATAGAAACAACAAGCCAAAACACTAAAATATCTTACATTTTCATAGCTATCTTTGAAACAGATCATCTCACCTCATTTGGTCACATAGGGCTCAAAATATGTTTAACGTAGACCTAAAAACCATGTATTCACCTCATATATGCACTATGAGAAACTTGTGAGTGTCCTTATACCTCATATACATACTCCCATACTCTCACCAAGCTAAAAAATTTCTATATGCCTTATTCATCATACCATACCTCCTTCTTCTCCCTAGGCTTCAAGAACAAGTACCTTGAACACGCTGTACACATGCTAGAGCATTTAACACACTACATGAAATCATCACACCATATTTCATATCTATTCAAGCTACCATACTAACTCAAGAACCCATGCACCATTACCAAGACCAAGTAATCTCAAGTTGACAACCTTTATGTTTCTCTTTCATTTTGACATCAATGAAACTCAATGAAAACACTGAAAACATCATACTTTGACATCAATGAAAACACAATGCCAAAATTATTGTCTTTAATATTGGGTCTCACAAGTGTGTTAAATGCTTTGTAATTAACCAAACATACCCAAAACCATAATCACAGGTAAGACCCTTGCAATTTTTTTCTGTTTTTGTTGAATTGAAATCCATACACCACCTATATTCAAGTAAGTCAAAGAGGAATAAACAATCAATGTAGTTATCCACCTAGAGATTTTATCCATTTATATATGCAAGTATATTTGACGGTTGATTCACATGACAATGTTTGCAATGGCTTGTTTTGCAATGTTTTACTTGACATTGATGGTATTTTCCTTCGGCATATTAAATTTAGAACCTAGTTTGGTGAGATTTAAACCTATTTAGGAATTTATTTTAATGCATTAAATTATTTTTAAGTTAAATTTAGAAGATAATTTTATGTATTTTGAGAGATATATTATTTAATATTTCTTCAAAGCTCTATGTGAGTAAATGAGTGCATTTAAATATCGATAAATTGTTTAATATTTATATTTTCACATTAATGTAGAAAAATGATAATATTAATCACTAATTTAATATATATAAATTGGAAAATAATAATTATAAGGGTTAGGATAGAACTACCGGTTTAAGACCAACTAAACAAGAACCACCAACCCTTAGGATTAGTGAGGCACCAATGCCACAAGGAGTACCACCCATGATTTTTGTAGAGAACTAACCCTATAAGGAGGCACAAACCACCGGGATGACTCATCACCAACCTAAGCTAATTTTTTTCATTTCTTAAATGTTTCCTCAAAAATTGATTATGACACTATGAACCTCTCTTTCCTTCTTTCTATAAATCTTCTCTCTAAGCTAACTTGCTCATGCGATTCTCTGCCTAGATAATTAGGACTAATTACCTAGATCCCTCCAAATTCTGCACACCCTCTATAACATCACAACAAAATCTCTTCCCTCTATTGATTTTCACAAATAAATCCTTCACATTTTTAATCATTCCTCTAGCTTACACTTTCTCATACTAACCCAACAACAAAATAAAACACCATCACATGCATATATACATGTCTCATGATTATAACTCATATATGTCAGCCATCATAGGTAAAATTAAATTAAATAAACTTAATAAAATCGTATAAAAATCATATAAAGGACCATATAGGTCAGAAATAGCATCTAGAACCATCATCTCTCCATTAGGACTCAAGTATCCCTAAATATCCTACTCACCAAATATGATTATTTTTAGAAACCAACACCTTCACAAAACATCAAGGGACTTAGATATGTTTTATAAGACCACCAAGAAACCTTTAAAAATATTCCACACCTCTACACCATCATCTCATGTGATGACATCATCTTTGGAGCTCTCATTCGACTAGGTTAATGACCTCCATAACCAGTCCTTAAAGACGAGGCTCAAACCCAAATAAAATCCTCACAACCATGTAACTGTGATATATCAATGTAAATATCATGACCTCAATTTAATCACCAAATGCATAGGCCACCATATATCGGAATGAATGACCACCAAATAAACTTTGCAAGAAGACCACCAAAACTATCCAAAATTGCCTTAAAATGTATAGTCTTGGGATATAGACAATAATAGACATCGTAAGGGATAAAACATGATTAAAAAAATCCATGGAAATGAATAAAAAAATCCTAAATTTCTCAAACGCCAATTTATTCAACATGTCTACTTCATAACTTGGGAGAAAACAAAACTTCTTCAAAAAATTACATTTTTCTCGTGGGGTCGACACACAATCACGACACTTAACTAACACCTATAGAAACACGAGAGATTCTCTATAATATATAATAATCTTAAAATCCAAAAAATATATTATGGGCATGAATGACCTAAATATTCTCCATCACTTTTGACATAGGTTTTAAGAAGGCTTTTAGACCTCCTTAGATTTTTTTTATGATTGTTGATAAATCTCAGGCCTTTAAACATAAAACTAATGCCTAGAACATTGACTAGGACCAATACCCAACTATTATAAATATATTATCCTCCCATGCATACTTTTCATGTGTCAACGAGCATCAAAAATTCCATATCCAGCTATGATTCTCACTTTGGAAAACTCAAGAGAGCTAAATATGTAATATATTTCTCAAACATGCAACCTAGGGTCTAAAACTTGGAATAAACCTCGATATCAAACTAATACACATTTTAAAATTCTCACATTTTCATACCTACCTCGACACAGATTAGCTCTCCTCATTTGGTCACCCACGGACTTGAGAATAGGTCTTGTTGACAATTTTTGCACTTGTGCAAAAATGGGCAACTCAAAACTTTGTTACGATGGATAACATTGGTGAAGTATACCTAAGCTATGGGAGATTATATTAGATTATGTCGTTACTGCTGATTTATTTAAAAGATTACATGAAATCTGCAACTATGTGTGCTATTACAAAACATAATAGATCACATAGTCTGCAATTTCATGACCATCCTCAACAAAAGAACACAAGCCCCAAAGGACAGTTATGTTGTCTTGATGAGGACATCCAATTGCAGAATAGGTGAAGTGTAAAGTTTTGGAACAACAAACATAAGTGTAGATCATAGAAAATCAGAGTTCGTTACTAAATGTTATAATTTCTATTCAATTTTATTTCCTTCATGATTAACACATTCAATTATGTTACTGAGTTGTTTAGTTAATTATACAATCCTTACATAAAGTAGAAATGTAGAAAGAGATATACTACTCATTTACAAAATTCACAAGGAGATTCAAATGTTTCCCACACAAGCCATGGGATGTAACTGAAAAGTAAAGTACAACTACTAAAAAGAAACATACACATGCATGAAAGAGAAAGCAAAGGATTATGAGTGAACCCATCATTTCCTTTTTATTCTTCATTGTGCAGAGCATCTCCTTGCCAGCTCCTTTCATCCTTAAGGCATGGTACCTAAAAAGAAAAAACAAGGAAATCATCAATAAAGAGCTCAGGGTTAATCCATATTCCTACACTATCCTACTTTGTGCATATGAATCTTCCCCTAAGCAGGAGATGTATTCTACTTGAAGGACAAACTACATGCATGTTTTTACACTCAGAAAGAATAAAGTAAAAGAAAGAAGAAAAAATGGACATAAGAGAGGCCAAAAGCCTAAATATTTCCTTACTTTTTCCCTAAGTGTGCAGGTACAGGTTGCAGCCAAAGAGAAATAAATAAGTCATAAGTACATGCTAAGAAGGAAGAGTGCAACTCAAAGTTTAGCAAACATTCTGCAAATGGAAGAGGTTAGAGCTCAGAGGAGAGAATGGAAGATAGAAGTACATTTTTTAGTTTACAAAGAAGAGGGAGAATCAAATTTCAAGAAGCTAAAGCTCAAAGTGAAAGGACTTACAAGCTGAAACAGGATGAGAGAGAAGATTCTAGGAAAATTTTTACTGGTCTTCGCCTTATAAAATCAACATTTTAGATTTTTAGCATACATATTAGAGCTGTAATGAAAGGAAATATAGTACATAATTCAAAAAAGAAATGGACTATACTTTCATTCATCATATTGAAGTACGTTTAGCATTATTTATAGTTTAAACAACTGAGAAATGAAGTTGCTAGATGATCCTACACATACTGACCATCCCGAACTACAGATTTTCCAAAATAATGCAAGTATTAAGTGTTCATTATGCCACAATATATATTCGGAGCTCAAAATTGAATACAAGATTATGAGTTTTTCATAATAGGAAAGTGCATGATTGAGCAACTATTTTGAAACCCGACAAACAAACCCTCAAATACAACAAATTTTCCAAATAAAAAACATGTCTTAGGCCTCTACTATTCAAACAACATACCAATTCAAAGAAAATATTTTAGATATTTTAGAAATTTGTGATCATCATTGAATTCATATACACCGCAGTAAGAATAAAAGAAGATACAGGTTGCAAATTTACAAGGGAAGGATTTACAATCTACAATGGATTTGGCTCATAGTCATCAAAGGTCTATGCAAAGATCAAAACCCTCAGTAGTGGCCCAAACTCAAGGGTTCACAAAGGAAATTTCATGTTAGATACGGTGATAAAGATCCTCGATCATAGAGAAAATCATATTCATAGTACAAGATCATAACTTTTCGGGGGTCAAATGTTATGATGCATGATTAACAACCAAAGGAACATACATAAAAACAAACAGATGATCAATATGATATGATCTTTATTGAGGAAGGTTCAAAATGAAAACAAAGAAATTTTACGGTGATAGCCATGGTAAATCGACAACCTGAGTTCTCAAAAGAATGAGCTAATTTCTTCACCGTATGTGTATAAAGGGAAATAATGATGTTAAGAAATACCAAAGCCCGGTTTTGAATGATACATAATTAAGGAAACAAATTTTAAATCATCTCAGAAAAGATATTAAGTAGAAATAAAATAGATACACGATACGACGTATAACTTGAAATTCAAAATCAGACATCAAGTCATGAGATCTTGGCCATTAATTAGGAAAACCCATCAATCGGTATCAAAAAGTCAAAGACATAGCAAGAACCCACTAATAAATCCACATAAGTATGCCATCCCAGCTTGGGTACACAGATTTAGAGAAAAATAAGTCAATTCAAGCAGACACCCAAAATATGGTTTCAACGTTTGGTTTCTGTAAAGAGATCGAAAGTAAAATCAGAGGCCATTCAGAGAATGCATTCAGGTTCAGAACAAATTCAACCAAGGCCGAGCCACGAAATCACACAGGAATCCAAGCTAATGGCTGTGAAAGCCTTAGTTGCTTTGAAATATTATTGAGTTTTTGTGTTCAACTCAGAAAATTGATATAGGTATTCGAAGTGGAAATTCAAAGAAATGACTAGGAAATATATTCTCTAGAGACCATACAAACAACCCTTGAGAATCATCAGGTTCAGATCTTTGAAAAGCACCAAGAATCAAATACAAAGCTTTGGTGGCCAAAGACAAACAGAGATACCAAGTCCTTACCTTATGTGAATGGTGCTATGAACCATAATAGGAGAGGTGACCAAAGAATGACAAAAGCCGAGCTCCAAAGACATTTCAATAATGGTGGTAGCATCCAAAATCACCTCTCTTGGAGAGCTCGAACAGAGTAGAACAAGAAAGAAAATGCAACAGAGCTCAAGAAAAGGCCGAGCTTCATGAAGGAAAATGGTGGCCATTGTGAAAAATAGAACTCCACAGTGGTCAGGATCAAAACCCTCACAACCATGCAACGTCAAAGGATCAAAATGGTGCACACAAAGAAATCTCAAAGAACCCCATAGAAGGCAGGAAACCTTTTTCATCAGAAAAGCTCAGCCCATCAATGTAAAAAAGATAATAGGATATCACACTGAAATTTCGAAGACCATAAGCCAAAAAGGCCGAGCTTGAAGTGATCAACCATGGCGGCCATAGAAATTTTGCTAGGGCTTCGCCCAAGAGCTAAAGGATCAAATGTAATGGTCGCAAATGGCTCAAATCAACTTAACCACAGAGTTTGAAAAGAGGAGTCAATAAACCCTAACCACATCCAGAAGAATCGATGGCTCAAATTCACCAAGTACAACGATCAAATGGCCAAAGATCATGCTCAGAGATCAAAGAATAACCACGGTTAGCCTCCCACTGACCAACATTCAATGCATACAGAAACCCTAATCATGGGTAAGAGATCAACGACATCGAATTCATAGGTACAGAGATCAACGACCTGGTTTTCATCATCAATATCAAAGCAAACTCAACATGAGTTAAATCTCCACTAACAAAATGCATGGAGGGGTGAGTCACCAGTGGGGAAGGGGTCAGACCACGTCACTAAACAAATAATCATTTCCATGACTTTTATAAGTCTAAAACCATAGTCTAAATCCCAAATGATGTAAATACGACCAAATTATGTTTGCAATGATAACCAAAACGGGTGAAATTCAAACCTTAGTCACCATGGGTTATTCAAATTTGCAAAGCTCACCAAAATATTAATCAAAAGGTGGTAGATTATAGCATGGCATGAATAAAGTTAACAAGGTAGTAAAAAAAATGGTCGAACCTTGGTATATGCTAAGTCCACAAAGTGGAAAAACCAAGTATAATGCAAAAGTGGCCCCCACGGATGGTGATAGATTGTACATGAATTGGAGTACATTTTTCATGTGATCACAAGAATAGAGTAGAGGTCAACATCAGATGCAAGAAACCTTTTGAAGGATTATTACCTTATTTTTCCAGAAAATAAGAGTTGATTATGATTACACATGTGCTCCTAGTGGTCCCCACAGTGGATGAATTATTTTTACAAATATTGTAATTATTTTTGTTCACTCACAGGGAGTTTATTTTTGCATGCCTTCACAAGAGGACAAAACAAGCAAGAAGACAAATTTGCATGCTCAAAGAAGGAGACTTGCCTAGCAAGCAAGGTTTATTATTAGCAAATTATTCACCCTTTCTTTTCTTAAAAATAGAATAGTCAACTTCAGTTTGACTGCATTGTAAACAAGGCTATTAATGCCTATTTTTAATTGCATGCTCTATTTTGTATTATTTTATCCCTTTATTTATTATTAAATAAAGGATAAAATTAGGATGCATGGGTGAGTACAACCTTAGTCTATTTTTAGGAAGGGTGGGAAAATTTATTTTGCTATATATTGTGTGCCTTTGCAAAGCACAAGGGATTACACTGGAGGAATTTTGGATATATGAGTCTTTGGAGCAATTTTTTCCAGTTTTCCCTACGAGTGTGAACTATTTTCTACCTTTCCAAGTTATTTTGCAGTCTTGTGTATGTTACATTAATCTTGTGAATGTAAATTCACGATCAACCACCTTACCACCTGCAATTTTTGTCCTTTATGCTTAATTTTAATGTGCATGTTAACTTAGTAATCTTGTTGTGATCCTCCTCAAGACAATCAAGTGTTTTCCCTTAGATATTCTACAAAAAAACTAATGGTTTGCCCATCAAGAATCCTTCACAAATCAGTTGTGCATATACTCGATCAAAGCCCTCATACAAATTTGGTGTATCACCTTAGTTTTAATCCATTTTTCAGTCATCTTTTACTCTAAAACTCATAGAAAGTAGTTTAGGATACACTAATAAGGAATCAACCTTTTAATCCACGGAGACTCACCTCAAAATAGGTATACCCAGAGACCTAAGGTGTTTCTATTGTATTTATGAAAAGAGAGATCATTTGTGCAAGCTTAGAAAACTTGCTGACCATCTCTCAGGGTGCACTTTTGAGAGAACAGTTTTGACATGCCCAGTGGGACTACGAATCAGATCTGTATGTGAGTTTTAGACCTACAACAGATCTACAACAAATTTATAGCAAATTAAAAGCCACTTTCTAGAGCAAACTATAGTTATCTATTTTAAAGATTTTATAATCTTTTGGTGACTCCGCATAGCTGATTTCAGACCAGTATTGCAATATGTTCCATGCCTAAAGTGACTACAAGATCATTGGTAATATAAATTCCTTCTGAGTTTGTTTCTTTACCTTTGAATTCTACTAAAAGGTGAAGATTTGGTAATACTTTACCTTATAATAGACCTAATTCTAGTAACCCTCCTCCTCACATTCCCTCAGCACGTATCAATTTTTCAATCAATATCCCAGTTTTTCCAATGGCTCTTCAACCACCCAGAAATTTTGTGACCTTTACTAATGGAAGTCCATTAGTAATCCCAGTTTACCATGACATTCCTAATGCTGCCATGAAAAGTTCGCCATCATTCACAGGTGAAAATCAAGTTACACCCACTGAACATATTAAAGATGTTGCAGCCCTATGTGCAGTCCATAATATCACTCATGAAGACGTGGCTCTAAGACTTTTAGCTACATCCTTTAAAGGGAAAGCCTTGTAATGTTATAGAAACCTGGAAATTGGAAGCATAAGAACTTGGGATGACTTAGGTACAAAATTGCTGAAACAGTTCCAAGATAATTCAGACCATTTATCTCTCATTGAACAATTGTCTACTATTAAAAGAGCCCCTCATGAGTACATGTCCAGCTTCAATATCTATTTTGCTAGAACTTGGGAAAGAATCCTAGCAAGTGTTAAGCCTCAAGATGATCACACTTTCCTTTATTATCTTAGAGCATTGAATAGGGATATTTCAACTATGATTCAATCTATGGGAGGTGAAAATCTCCCGATTCCTACGACATTGCTATAAAAGCTTAAAACAACCTTATTCAAGCTAGAAAGTTAGCATCGAGGCCTCAATGCCATTTTTGGCATATTTAGCCCGTATTCCACATGACTTATTTCAATTGTAGAGCCCTCTTTATTACTTACCCCATCTTCTAATGTGTTTAAATATTTGCAAACTATGGGAAATAAGATGAGATCAATTGAAAACAAACTTGCATTACCTAGCAGACCTTATCAAACTCCTTATCAACAAAAAAGGTAGCCTTACTATGAATAAAAATTATAGGCAGCCTTATCAACAAAGACAGTTTGATCCAAACATTCCTAGTACTTCTAATGCCTTAGTCCCAATCAGCATAGCTACGGAAGATTGGTACTAGCCTTGCAACCAACCTCATTTATCTGCTAATTTCCTAAACACTTTTCTGAACCTAAATCTTGTTGTACGACCTTAATTTGAAACATTGTTCATGCCTCAAATGGAGAGTGGGCAGCAAGAGACTCATGTTTAGAAAACACCTAAACAAAATTTAGTCAGTTTTAATGAGGATGAATTCATTGCAGTCACCACTAGAGCTCAAGGAGGGCTGCTGAAAATCAAATGCAGCAAAATAGGCCTACTTAGCCTATTGTCGTTAACAAGACAAAATCTACAACACTAAAACTAGCTTACAACCTGCTTTGTCCCCAAAAAATAGCAAGTGTTTTAGCTAGTAAAGAAGTAGAAAAATAGCCACAGACTAATCCAAGAAGACTATTTGTACCTCAATATCCAAGGTAGTTGAAGTAGAATCACTTTTCGCTAAGGCCTACTCTAAGATAGTTGATTCTATCTCTAAAACAGTTGCTTCTTTTAATATTGTTAATGTAATGAAAAAGAATAATGTTAATATCTCAATATGGGACATTCTAAGTATTCTGGACAACAAGATTTACTTTCTCATGAACTAGCTAAGCTGCAAATTTCTTCAAATACAATAGAAAAGGAAGTTCGAAGAAGGCAGGACATGGTTCTTGGAGCGTTTGAGCAAGACCATACTAAAGAAGTTAAGTGGATGGTTCAGAAAGTTTTGAATGCTCATGACATCAAGAAACCACCACCATTTTATTTATCACTGTTTATTAGAGAACATTTAGTTCATAATTGCATAGTGGACAATGGTCCAAGTAGCACGGTTATGCCAAAAGTAGTTGTAGAAAAACTAGGATTGTAGTATGAGCCTACAAAAAGAAGTTTCTTACGACTTGATGGAATTGCAACTAATATAGATGGGATAATCAGAGATTTAGAGGTAATTCTACACACTTACCAAATTTTTCTATTCGGCAAGATGTTACTGTTGTGGATCTACCTCCATACTTTTCCTTGTGCTTATCTAGAGACTTCACAACAAAAATAGGAGGTTATCTCTCTTCGGATTGGTCATTCTTATTTTTTACTACACGTTATGGCACTAAGGTTACTATCAATTCAAAACCATTGGCCAAATCTCATATTGAGCCTCATTCTCCAAATGCAGTAGATAACTACTCAGCTTTAGAGCAATCTAATTTTGATGATGTAGCTCAAGTTTCAGCATTAGATGGTGTCCCTAACATGTTTATAGATGAAAAGATAGTTGAAGAACATGATCATGATCCTTTTAAAGAAGTTGAAGAACATCTTTTCGGTGTGTATTGTATGCATGAAGAAAATACACCATTTCCCTTTCTGTCCAAAACTAGTGATTCAGCAGAAGGGGTTTGGAAGCTTCATTTTGATGGAGCTAAGAACAAGAAAGGACACGGACTAGGTTTGATGCTCACTTCCTAGACAAATGAAATGTATTTCTCAGCTTTGTGTCTCTAATTTATATGAACTTGTAATGTAGCTAAATACGAAGCATTAATTCATGGCTTTGTTTGAGCGAGAAAGAGAGGTATCAACACATTACAAATCTTTGGTGATTTTGAGTTAGTTATCAATCAAGTAAAAAAATTCAATGTTTGTAAGAATCCACTAATGAAGTCTTACAGACATAGAGTTTTAGACTTAATGGAAGATTTTGAAGCTATTAATATTCAGTCTATTCCTAGAGCTGAAAACAAGCATGCAGATAGACTTGCAGCAGTTGGTGCTAGTTTCAAAGTGCTGGAATAGATGGAAAACAAAAAAATTCAGCCTCATATTAAGCTAATTGTTAGGCCTTCTATACTTGATAATGAATCAAATTGGAAAGTTTTTGAAAGTGATGATCAAATCTGTAGGTTTTTGACGGGAAGCTAATTTTTTGCAGTAAATCAGGATAAGTTACAACATTTATACGATGATCAGATTGTCCAACTAAAGAAAAATAAATTGCCTTGAGGTCTTGTCACTTTGGAAGACATCTTGATCGATGATTAGTTAAGAAAAGATAAAACTAAGTCACAATGCATGCTTTGATAACTATGAAGAGATTTCAATTGATGAGGGGAAAATTTTACTTCGGAAAGGTATGTTCCTCTGCTAAAAATAGTCATTTATTAATATTTGCAAATATTTTAAGAATGTCTTTACTTGGAAATACCAAGACCTAGAAGGGTTTGATCCCGATCTAGTACAACATCCAAATGCTAAGCTTTGTAAGACAAAAACAGAGGCCTATAAATCCAAAAATAGAACCTATGATGAGGAAAGAGTTATCCAAGTTGATTGAATCAAGTATTGTCTTTCTAGTTAAGCATTCAAGTTGGATAGCCAATCTTGTTCTGTTAGGAAGAAGAAGCAAAGTGAAATCGAGTATGTGTAGATTTTAGAGATCTTAATAAAGCTTCATTAAAAGATCATTACCCACTCACAAATATGGATAAGATTTTGAGAACAGTCTTAGGTTCAGATAGACTATCTCTTCTAGATGGTTACAGTGACTATAAATGATTTTAGTCCGAGAAGAAGATAGATACAAAACAACTTTTACCACCAAGTGGGGTACTTATGCTTACAAAAGAATGCCTTTTGGTCTTTCAAATGCCAATGCAACATTTCAACATGCAATGGACATGGATTTTTGTAGCTTATTAAATAAATGCATCCTTGTCTATTTAGATGATGTGACTGTATTTTCAAAATATTCTGAAGAACATCTAATGCATTTAAGGCAAACTTTTCAACTATGCAGGTAGTTTGGAATATCTTTGAATCCCAAGAAGTCAATCTTTTTAGTACATCAAGGTAAATTACTTGGCCATATTGTTTCTAAGAAAGGTTTAGCAATTGATCCTTTCAGAATCAAAGCTATATCATAGCTATCATTTCCTCATAAGAAGTAATTGCAAAGTTTTCTAGAAAAATCAACTTTTTTAGAAGATTTGTTCCAAATTTTGCAGCATTGGTTAAACCACTCACAACTATACTAAAGAAAGAGAAAAATTTCTCTTAGACCAGCGAAGGAAGAGAAGGTTTTGAATTAATAAAAGCAGCTATCTCTCAGGCTCCTACTCTTGCAAACCCAAATTTCGATAAAGATTTTACAATGTATGCACTTGCAGGAGCTAAAACAATCTCAGCTATTTTGACTTAGGTTAATGATGAAAATATTGAGCAGCCAATTGCTTTGTTCGGACAAATTTTGCATGATTATGAAACAAGTTACACATTTCTTGAAAAATAGGTACTTTGAGTAGTTAGAGGACTAAATAATTTCAAGTATATGCTTTCAAACAATAAAATCCATGTTCTTGTTTCTCATCCAAGTGTGAAAGCTTTCCTTTTAAATAAATAATTGAATGAGAAAAGAGTAGGCTGGTTAACTAAGGTTATGGAATATGATGTTTATATCCGGGTTGCTAAGATGGTTTGAGGTAAAGGTTTATGTGAACATATAATTGCGATATGGAAAATCATCAAGCTGCAAAACCAGATGATTCAAAACAGCATGCTGAAATTGTGTATCAGTAATCAAATATTATGGTCCAGCTAGAAAATCAGCAACCTGAACTTGCTCAAGAGATTCAAGAATCAAGGTGGATGACTAATTTGGTGAACCACTTATAGCATGGTGCCTATCCGGAAGGTATGGATAAGAATAAATTTTTTTATTTCAGATTACAAGCTATTCCTTATCTTTTCGTTGATCTTTGTATTGTTCAAAAGGGATATAAATGGGATCTTGTTGCGAAGTGTTGATTATGATAAAATTTAGAAAATATTATCAGAATTCCATGCAGGACCTATAGGAGGTCACTTCTCAACATGTACTACAACTTTAAAAATTATGAAAGCAGGTTACTATTGGCCTAACATATTCAAAGAATGTTTTGAATGGATTAAAAGTGTAAAAATGTGCCTTCTTTATTGGAAAAGAACGTCTTTCTTTGTTTCCTTTGTGGCCTATTTCATCTGATCAGCCTTTTATGTAGTGGGGTCTTGATTTTATTGGCATGATAAACCCACCTTCATCACAAGGACATAAGTGGATCTTAACTCCTACATAATATTTTACATGATAGTCAAGCAATAGCCCCGAAAGATGCTATTGAAGCTTCGATACTATCCTTTTATGAAGGAATAGTTTGATTTGGTGTTCCAAAGCAACTATCATATCGAGATAATGCTTTAGCATTCCTTGGTGTAAATATACAGATTGGGCTGTCAACCATGGAATATATCTAAGTTATTCATCTAATTATTACCCACTGAGGTAATGGATTAGCTGAAATTATGACAAGAATCTGTTAAGATTCATCAGGAAGAACACTCAAAGATAATCAAAGATCTTGGCATCGATATTGAATTCCACACTTTGGGTGTGAGTGACTCCTAAAAGATCGGTTGGCAATTCACCATACAAGCTTGTGTATAGAAAAGAAGCAAGAATGCCTATTTTAGTTGAGTTACCCACATTAGATTTGCTGCATCAAATGGAGCTACTTGAGAATGAACCATTGTAGGTTTGTTATGCAGAGTTAATGGAATTACAAGAGCTAAGAGATCAAGCTCATTTAAATATGGAAAATAATCAGAAACAAGTCAAGAAGACTTTTGACAAGAAAGCCAAATTCGAGTCTTCAATGAAGGAGATATTGTGTTAAAGTGGAATGCTGATCGTGTAAAGCCAGGAAGACACTCAAATTTTGATACACTCTGGAGTGGTCCTTACATGATTTTAGCTTGTAAGGAACACAATGCTTTTCATCTTTCGAAGCTAAATGGAGAGGAACTTCCCATTCCTGTGAATGGTATGTTTCTCAACAACTATTATTGAAAATCTTCCAATGATTATTAGAGTAGGATTTCCCTTCAATAAGTGTAGTTTCTACACATTGCATCATTTTCAATTCAATAAGTGCATTCATGCACATGATCTAGTTTACCAGATCCTTTCCCAGCTTTAGTTTGTTTTGGAAGGGTTGGACCTTTCAAGAAAGGTAGATTTTGGTTATATGCTTCGGACTCCATGCCCAATGGACAAGAGCAAAACTTCGGTATATAAGCTAGAAGGAAGCTTTTCCCACATAATCATTAGAAATGTTGACAATTTTTGCACTTGTACAAAAATGGGCAACTCAAAACTTTGTTATGATGGATAGCATTGGTGAAGTATACCTAAGCTATGGGAGATTATATTAGATTATGTCGTTACTGCTGATTTATTTAAAAGATTACATGAAATATGTAACTATGTGTGCTATTACAAAATGTAACAGATCACATAGTTTGCAATTTCATGACCATCCTCAGCAAAAGAACACAAGCCCCAAAGGACAGTTATGTTGTCTTGATGAGGACATCCAATTGCAGAGTAGGTGAAGTGTAAAGTTTTGGAACAGAAAACATAAGTGCAGATCACATAAAAATCAGAGTTCATTACTGAATGTTACAAGTTCTATTCAATGTTCTTTCCTTCATGATTAAGACATTCAATTATGTTATTGAGTTGTTTAGTTCATTATACAATCCATACAGAAAGTAGAAATGTAGAAAGAGATATACAACTCATTTATAGAATTCAATGCTTTATTCACAAGGAGAGTCAAATGTTTCCCACACAAGCCGTGGGATGTAACTGAAAAGTAAAGTACAGCTATTGAAAAGAAAGATACACATGCATGAAAGAGAAAGCAAAGGAGTATGAGTGAACCCATCATTGCCTTATATATTCTTCGTTGTGCAGAGCATCTCCTTGCAGCTCCTTTCATCCTCAAGGCATGGTACCTGAAAAGCAAAAACAAGGAAATCATCAATAAAGAGCTTAGGGTTAATCCATATTCCTACACTATCCTACTTCATGCATATGAATCTTCCCCTAAGAAGGAGATGTATTCTACTTGAAGGAAAAATTGCATGCATGCTTTTTCACTTAGAAAGAAGAAAGTAAAAGAAAGAAGAAAACATGGACATAAGAGAGGCCAAAAAGCCTAAATATTTCCTAACTATTTTCCTAAGTGTGTAGGTACATGTTGTAACCAAAGAGAGAAATAAATAAGTCATAAGTACATGCTAAGAAGAAGGAAGAGTGCAACTCAAAATTCAACAAACATTTTGCAAATGGAAGAGGTTAGAGCTCAGAAGAGAGAATGGAAGATAGAAGTAAATTTTTCAGTTTGCAAAGAAGAGGGAGAATCATATTTCAAGAAGCTGAAGCTAAAAGTAAAAGAGATTACAGCTGAAATAGGATGAGAGAGAAGATTCTGGGAAAAATTTTACAGGGCTTCGCCTTATAAAATCAACATTTTAGATTTTTAGCATACATATCAAAGCTGTAATGAAAGGAAATACAATATATAATGCAAAAAAGAAATGGGTGTACTTTCATTCATCAGTTGAAGTACTTTTAGCATTCTTTATAGTTTAAAAAGGTGAGAAATGAAATTGATAGATGATCCTAAAAATATAGGCATCCCGAACTACAATTTTCCAAAATAAAGCAAGTATTAAGTGTTAATTATGCCACGGTATATCTTCGGAGTTCAAAATTGAATACAAGATTCTTAGTTTTTTAGAACAGAAAGTGAAGGATTGAGCAACCATTTTGAAAATGACAAAAAAATCCTCAAATACAACAAATTTTCCAAAAATAAACATGTCTCATGTATCTACTATTCAACCAACATACCAATTCAAAGAAAACATTTCAGATATTTTAGAAATTTGTGATCATCATTGAATTCATAAACAACAACAATAAGAATGAAAGAAGACACAGAGTTACAAAATTTACAAGGAAATATTTACAATCTACAATGGATTTGAATCATAGTCATCAATGGTCTATCAAAGCTCAAAACCCTCATAGCGGCCTAAAATTGGGTACACAAAGCAAATGTCATATTAGATCTAGTGATAAAGATCCTCCATCACAGAGACAATCAAATTCAGAGTTCAAGATCGTCACTTTTCAGGGGTAAAATGTTATGAAGCATGATTAACAACCAAAGGAACATACATAAAAACAAACAGATGATCAATATTATATGATCTTTATTGAAGGAAGGTTAAGAATGAAAAGGAAGAAATTTTATAGTGATAGCCATTGTAAATCTAACAACCTGAGTTCTCAAAAGGATGAGCTAATTTCTTCATCGTATGTGTATAAAGGGAAATAATGATGTTAAGACATAGCATAGCACAATTTTGAATGATACGAGAATTAAAGAAACAACTTTTACATCATCTTAGACAATAAATTAAGCATAAATAAAATAGATGTATGATACGAGGTATAACCTAAAATTCAAAATTAGATAGCAAGTACAAATCTTGGCCATTAATCAAGAAAACCCATCAACCGGTATCAAGAAGTTAGAGAAATGTTAGAGTAGGTATTTACCTTAGCTCATGTTCACCTATGTGGATATTTCTTTTATCTTATTTTTAGCCCTTGGTCATATGGTATGGTCATATGAGGGCTTAAAGCTTGTGATTCCTACTAGTAGGTGCTGAACTTCAGCCCCCTCTAATTTTATTTGTGTCGTGAAGGCAACAACAATTTATTTTGTTTTAGTTGCAACTAAAATAAATAATAGAGAAAAATATTGAAAAACTTGTAACTTTTGATCGGTAACTCAGTTTTGAGTGCCATTTTTTGTAAAAGTGTTTGTTTTTTCATGATATTTCCATTAGAGTTATTTATTTTGAGACTTGCACTATAATTATAAAGTACCAAATATGGAGGAGTGTTGTAAGATGTAATTTGGTGAGCCCGATGTCCTAAATTTTTGGGAGTTGCAGTTTGTACCTATCATGGATTATGAGAATGATATGCTTTTCTCTGAAGTATGTGGACTTCAAGAGGATATTGTAAAATTTGTGGAAGAAAATAGATCACTCAAGAAGTGAAATTCTCTTCTACAATCACTCATTCATGATAAGGATACAATAATACACTCCCTGTAGAACAAACTTGCTAGCCTACAACATCACCATCATATTGTGGACAACCATATCCATGCTCCTAGTCCACTTGTAGTTGTTGCTCTTGTACCCACTGACATTGATCTACCAGTCTTTGAGCCTGAACTAATTTTGATGCTTTTAAACCTATGAGGCTTGTTACTGCATGCTCTTCCACATCTGTGCCTATTACAGTACCACATGTTGTGTATCCTACTTTTTCTCAGTTGCATGGATTTTTAAGAAGCATACCACTGCATTAAGTTCTCGCATGCTCCGTTCTATGGGTCTCACTAGAGGAGTAATTGAAAAACATTCACGGGGTATTGTTTCCTCTATTGTACATATTAAGTGGAATTCTCATCATGACATTGGTTTTTGAGCAGATACTTCATTGGGATCACACATTGTGAGCTCTTTTTTGTTCGCTTGACTTTTTTGAGGATCCTAAGCAACACATGAGTTCTACATCTTCACTCAGGGCTTGAGAAACCCGATATTTTAGTTTTCGAGACATGATCAACCTGACACACATTTTGATGTTCTTTTGCATGCACCCATTGTGCATTTTGCACCAATTCATATGCAAGCATCTTCTTCATCCATCCGTGTTGATTTGGGGTGGATATCTAATCACTCATAGAGGTGACATAGGCATTCGTTGAGAGGACTCTACAAGCATGGCCCCTCCACCATTCAAGCCTCTTGCTCCACTTTCTATACCTTACGCATTGTGATGCTTCTTGTTTTGAGCATTTTTTAGCAGGTGTAGTGTATCTCTCTTATTTGTTGAGAGATTTTGTATCTGTATTTTCGACACTTTTGGCATGTTGTGAGTCTCTCTTGTGGGGAACTATTTTGGTGGATCCTAGTGTTAGTTTATCATTTTTGAGTAGTTGTTTTGACAACTCATTTAGATTTGTAGCGCCACTCCACCCATTCAGCAGTATGGGAGGGTGTGGTGCTGATCTTGCTTATTTTGATTTTGTGTCCTTGCCTTATTACCTTGGCTTTTCTTGGATTGTGACACTCTAGATTTTGTGTCCTTACCTTGTTCCTTTGGTTATTGTTCTTGGATCATGGCACACCTATTTGCAGCAATTGATCAAATTATGTTTGGTGTTTTATTGCACTTTTGACATCACTCCATTGATAGTCTCCTTGTATGGAGCTATTCTGGTGAAACCCAGTGTCAATTTTTTTGAGTTTTGTGATCGAGCAATGGATTCAGACCACAGTGCACACCAAACTTCTTCAGCATTATACGAGTTTTTTGAGCCTAACTTCTTGGGATGCCTTGGAGCAGGTCTTTACTCTCTTTATTTTTTTGTTACTAGTTTTGGGTACCTTGTGGTGTCCCCTTTTTCCCAGTTATTGTACATGAGTACCTTATCAGGCCTAGTTTTTGGGACTCATAGCCCCTAGCTTCACTTGAGGGGGGTGTTAGAGTAGGTATTTACCTTACCTCATGTTCACCTAGGTACTTTATTTACCTTTATTGTATTTATCCTCACCCACTTATGTGTGTGGATATTTCTTTTATCTTATTTAGATATTAGGAGATATTATCTAGTTGTTAGGTATAGTTATTTCCTTGATCTATGGTATTGACTAGTTCTTTCCTTAATCTATGGTATTGACTAGATCCTTAATGTCTAGTTCTCTCCTAAATCTATGGTCTTGACTAGTTTTTTTATGACAAGTTATTTCCTTGATTTATGGCTTGATCTACGACCTTGACTAGTTCTTAGATTATTATTCCTTGCCTATTTAAGCAAGGCTCATTCTAAATGTATTGCATTGAGTTCCATAATAATATATGATATTGGTACTCATTTGTTTGCAAAGGTATTATGTAAAGTTATTCTGCTGAATTATTTTCATCTTATTGATCATGGTGTTTGATTAGCATCTATGTTCTTGGCAGTACGATCTGGTTATCATTCCTTTCAAGAAATAGTAAGAAATCACCAATAAATCCACATAAATATGCCATCCCATCTTGGGTAAAAATATTTAGAGCAAAATAAGTCAATTCAAGTAGGCACCCAAAATATGGTTTCAACGTTTGGTTTCTGTAAAGAGATCGACGAGAAAATTAGAGGCCGTTCGGAGAATACATTCGGAGTTTAGAAAAAGTCAACCAAAGCCGAGCCACAAAATCACACAAGAATCCAAGCTAATGGTTGTGAAAGCCTTAGTTGCTTTGAAATATTATTGAGGTTTTGTGTTCAACTCAGAAAATTGATACGGGTATTCAAAGTGGAAATTCAAAGAAATGACTAGGAAATATATTCTCTAGAGACCATACAAACAACCCTCGAATATAATCGGGTTCGGATCTTGAAAATCACCGAGAATCAAATATAAAGCTTTCTTGGCCAAAGACAAACATAGATCGAGTCCTTACCTTACGTGAATGGTGCTATGAACTGTAACAGGAGAAGGTGACCAAAGAATGACAAAATCTGAGCTCCAAAGACATTTCAATAATGGTGGTAGCATCCAAAATCACCTCTCTTGGAGAGCTCGAGCGAGCACGAAATGGTCGACTTCATAAAGGAAAATGGTGGCCATCGTGAAAAATAGAAATCCATAGTGGTGGGATCAAAACATTCACAACCATGCAATGTCAAAGGATCAAAATGGTGCACACAAAGAAATATCAAAGAACCCCGTAGAAGGTAGGAAACCTTTTTCATCAGAAAAAATGAGCTCATCGATGCAAGATAGATAGTGAGATATCACACTGAGATTTTGAAGACCATAAGCCAAACAGAGCCGAGCTCGAAGTGATCAACCATGGCAGCCATAAAAATTTTCCAGGGCTTCGCCCGAGAGCTAAAGGATCATATGTAATGGTCATGAAATGGCTTGAATCAACTTAACCATAGTTTTTGAGAAGGAGAGTCAATTAACCCTAACCACATCCTAGAAGAATCAATGGCTCAGATTCGCCAAGTACAACGATCAAATGGCCAAAGATCATGCTCAGAGATCAAAGAATAACCATGGTTAGCCTCCCACCGACCAACATTCAATGCATACAGAAACCCTAGATCACGGCTAAGAGATCGATGGCATTGAATTCAAAAGGTATAGAGATCAACGGCCTGGTTTTCATCATCAATATCAAAGAAAACTCAACCTAAGTTAGATCTCTACCAAAAAAATGCATGGAGGGGTGAGTCACCATGGGGAAGAATCCAGCCCATGTCACAAAACAAATAATCATTTCCATGACTTTTATAAGTCTAAAACCATAGTCTGACTCCCAAATGATGCAAATATGACCAAATCATGTTTGCAATGATAACCAAAAAGGGTGAAATTCAAACCTTAGTCACCATGGGTTATTCAAATTTGTAAAGCCGACAAAAATATTAATCAAAAGGTGCAAGATTATAGCATGGCGTGAATAAATTTCACAAGTTAGTAAAACAAATGGTCATATATGTTAAGTCCACAAGGTGGTAAAACCAAGTATAATTCAAAAGTGGCCCGCATAAATGGTGATAGATTGTACATGAATTGGAATACATTTTTCATTTGATTACAAGAATAGAGCAGAAGTCAACATCAGATGCAAGAAACCTTTTGAAGGCTTATTACCTTATTTTTCTAGAAAATAAGAGTTGATTATGATTACACATGTGCTCCTAGTGGTCCCCATAGTGGATGAATTATTTTTGCAAATATTGCAAGTATTGTAATTATTTTTGTTCACTCATAGGGAGTTTATTTTTGCATGCCTTCACAAGAGGACATAATAAGCAAGAAGATGAATTAACATGCTCAAAGAAGGAGACTTTCCTAACAAGCAAGGTTTATTATTAGCAAATTATTCACCTTTTTTTTTCTTAAAAATAGAACAGTTAACTTTAGTTTGACTAAATTGTAAACCACGCTAGTAATGCCTATTTTTAATTACATGCTCTAGTTTGTATTATTTCATCCCTTTATTTATTATTAAACAAAGGATAAAATTAGGATGCATGGGTGAGTACAACCTTAGTCTACTTTTAGGAAGGGTGGGAAAATTTATTTTTCTATATATTGTGTGCCTTTGCAAAGCACAAGGATTCGTCCTGGAGGAATTTTGGATATATAAGTATCTTGAAGCAAATTTTTCCACTTTTTCCCTACGAGTGTGAAGTATTTCTGCCTTTCCAAGCTATTTTTAGTCTTGTGTATGTTACATTAATCTTGTGAATGCAAATTTCCTGATCAACCACCTTACCCTGCTACAAATTTTAGTCCTTTCTGCTTAATTTTAATGTGCATATTAACTTATTAGTATTGTTGTGATCCTCCCTCAGTACAATCAAGTGTTTTTCCCTTAAATATTCTGTAGAAAAACTATTGGTTCATGCATCAAGAATCCTTCACAGATCAGTTGTGCATATACTCAGTCAAATCCCTCATACAAATTTGGTGTATCACCTTAGTTTTAATCATTTTTCAGTCATCTTTTACTCTAAAACTCACAGAAAGTAGTTTAGGATACACCAATAAGGAACCGGCCTTTTAATCCCAGAGACTCACCTCAAAATAGGTATACCCATAGACTTGAGGTGTTTCTATTGTATTTACAAAAGAGAGTGATCATTTGTGCAAGCTTAGAAATCCTGCAACCATCTCTCTACATGGTGCACTTTCGAGAAATAACAGGTCTATTGTAGACCTAGATCCCATGTCTAATCCCTAAGACAACACTCCAATACACTTTTGATTGTCTCTACACCTCATCTACAACTCCCCATGCTCTCAAAAATATCAAATATGTGTTGCATGCTTGTAATCCATCATGGCACACCTCATCCTGCTGACTAGGCATAAAAAAAGGAACTTTGAATATGATTGCAATAACCGAACTAACCTCCTCATCACATTTCCACTCTTTCTAACCTACAAGACCCTTCAAAAGACATGATGACATCATCACATTATCCATCTACATCATAAAATAACTAGTACACTCTTACAATCCATTACACAACTCAAGACACAATCAAACACCATGAAATCTCAAAATTACATGACTTGACACTACCAATGAACCATCATGCCACTTACCTCTTTTGAGATAAATGATACCTTAGACATCAATGACATCATCACACATTGACATCAATGAAAACATAATACAAACAATCTCCCCCTTTTTCATTGATGTCAAACACATTGATGACATACACAAATATCTCAAACTCCCCTAAGGTATTTAGATGCCATCAACTCTTTCTCCCACTTTTGACATTAATGAAAATAAATAAATACATGCAACTTATTATAACATCACATTAGGCTCACCATTTGGTTGGAAATATCAACCAATTCAAATGAGGTCCATTTTACTTTCTTCTTCTCTCGATTTGACAACACATCCCCCTTAAGAAAATGCATACCTTCTAAAAGAATTGACTTACCTTATTAGAAATAGAAATTTATTTTACTTCCATTTTTCCTTCATGAGCTGAGAACATGTGTGATCATCTCCATTGAATTCTGATAACTCAAATACAATATTCAACAACCTCGATTAGTTACGAAGCACTCCAAACAACTTCTTATCATAACCTTCTTCCTCATGAAGCACTACTCAATTTCCCCTTTGTTCTTCATACATAATTTTATCATTAATTTTTGGACAAAAATGAAAAATATGGATGCAACTGATGCCAACCTTTGATCATAAGCTCATAGACAAAATGGCTCCCTATAAGATCAATCTCTCATCTCTTAAAAAACCATCAATACTCCCTTTAAATTATACGCTCCACCGAGTCATACAAGGGATAACAAGGTTCAAATATCTTCATTAATATATGTTTCATTTTCCTTAAGCCATTAAACCTTATGAGGAACCTTAATAACATTAAAAACAATCAATAAGCACTAAATATTAATTAGTTATTATTCCATTCAATTTGTCATACTTGATAACAATGTGTGTGCTCGGGTTTTTGACTCAAACAATTGTTTTCCTACCTTTAAGGTCTTAAGAAATAGATTCAAACTTAGAGAACCCTACTTTCACTTCTTCTATGATAGATAAATTACTTTTTATGGACCAAAAAAATGAATAATCCAAATTACCAAACCTTAATATGCAATCATATGCTTCTAAGAATCAATACAAGCCTCAAGACATAGTCAAAATTCTCAAGTATGCTTACCATCTACTTGAACCTGAATCTCTAACTGCTAGACTTCAAATACAACTTAAAATTCTTACCAAAAAGATTGCAAACCTTTGTATACCTTCTTGAATATCATGGAAAATACATATTTATATGATAGTGCGTTAAAATATGAATCTCCACACACAAACCTGTATTAGGTACTAAACTAAGTATAATCATGAACTAGTCCTAAGAACATGATAGGATCCTCTATCTCCATGAATCATATATACCTACTACTTGCAACTAGTTTTCGTGTTAAGTTTATAGAATGTAAAATTGAAAAAAAAATCCAATGAAAACTTATCCCACACACAAAAATCCCTAAAGCTGGGTAATGTAAACCTGCCCTCCGGCCATTATCTAACCATGAAAACCATATAATGGCCGAGAGTGATGCGCTAACTTGACTTTTAACATGTGTTCCATGTGTAATTAAGATGGTGAGAAGAAATACATGGATTAATTTCAATCCTCTTTAAAGAAACCACTCTCGGACTCCACAAAAGCCCTATTTTTAGGACTCTTATACCTAATGAATACCTCTCATGGATGTACCTAGAAGAAATAAGGTCTAGAAGTAGTGTATGATAGATATATGTAATAATCCAAGGCATTTTTAGGAACTTTTTCTGAATAAAATCAAGGTTTAGTAACAAGTTAGGTCTTTGCGAGAAAGGTATTGGGAAATGCTTTCTTTGTAAAAATCTAGCCACATTATTATAAGAGTTTTAGGAGCATCTCGATGAGTTAGAAGCTCATACCCCAGGAATTGAAATTTAATATAGCTTATTTGTTGTTGGAATCATCAAGGAAATATTTTGGAAATTTTGAGATGTAGAAAATTATCGACAGAGCGACACAAAGTTCCTTCCACAAGATGTAACTTTAAAGTAAAGGTTTTGGGATCCTCGCAAATATTTTTGAGCTTAGTAAATTATAAAATGAAATTATATTAAGTTCTCTTAATGAACCAAAATGTGTGTTATTTCATGGAGATTGTAAACTCTTCCCAAAGCACTTAGTCTACTTGAGACACAACTTGAGGTATATAAGAATGTATGGCTAACATTTGATGAAAACATCATTTTTAGGACTTATAAATAGGATTTTTGGATTTATAGAAAATTTTCATAAATATTTATATATTGGAAGACCAATTTCATTAAAATTTTCTCTCGGGGTGAAGAAAAAAATTTCATTGACCTTGGCAACTCTAGATGCGTTACAAAAAAACTCCATTATGTACGTCACCAAGTCCATACGTGTGTCCCAAGTGGTAAGATACCTAATAGGTGACTTGAGTCACACGAAAACAAGTTTTTTTCAACCGACACCCATTTGTTTCACCCAAAAATATGTTATAGGTGTCTAATAGGCTCAAAATGCATGACCACAAGCTCTAAGACACGCGACACAAAATTTTAGCCGACCCAAGAATGCATTCACGCAACAACAAAGTATGGTCATGTGACACAAATTTCAAGGTGTAGAAGTGTGAAAATAGAATGTATTCATGCAACCAAAGAATGCAAAGTCATGTATTTAGAAGATGATTTCATGCCCAAAAGATATTTTGGATGACCCAAAATACAACCTTGTGCATCAAGGAAATTTTAGGCAACCCAAAAAATGATGTATTTTTGTTAAGGAGATATAGGTGACCTAGAAAGTGATGTTGAGTGACAAGGGTATTTTGGGTGACCCAAAAATGATGTCGTACATCAAGGAGATTTTGGGTGACCTGGTGATAATGTGACCGAGAAGATGTAATAGGGCACCTTCACAATGATGGAACGTGACAAACGAGAGAGGTGACAAAGGAACATTGAAGGTTGTAATAGAAGTTGAAAGGAATGCAACCATGGAGGAACATAAAAAGTCGAGATGGAAGTAAAAAGGTCAAAAATCATGAAGGAAGGTGAAATTTCATGTGGGGGAGATGAAGCAACAACCATAGTACTATAAATATGAATGGTGCCCTCATTTTTAGGTATCGTTAATGCTTGTTTACTAGCTCTCATTGTCTTTCTAGAAATAAGTGCCTTCATGTCCTATGTTTCTTGTCTACTACTATTCTATCATGATGGAATAAAAATTTGTGTTTTTATTGATTGTTCAAATTTTTGGGAATGGTTTATTCTCATTGATGCAAGTGAAGTGTTCTAATATTTATGTGATGAAATCTATTACACTATTATTTGAATAAAATACCTTTTTGTTTTCCATCTCCCATCTCCCTATCTAAACAATTTTCCTCCCTTATATTTAATACAAACAATTGCCACAGGTTTAGGGAAGTATTCTTATGTGATCCCCTATCTTCAGGCCACCCCATAAATTAGTTTAGATTGTTTTAATTTCCTTGTTTTTAATAAATAAATGTACCCCATTAAAGCGAGAGGAATCAGTCCCCACACAGTTGGTAAAAATCCACCAATTGTACCACTTAATAAATCATTTCACCATCAATTTTGGTACCCACCATGTGGCATATTTAGCATATTTACACCCAATATTGATTACAAAAAAATCCAAATAAAAGTATATATTCCAAAAAATTTAAAAATCTAGAATTTGAAAATGTTAGAGATATTGTATAGTGTGAAAATTAGATATGATGAATATAATATTATCATGGATAATATTATTATAATGTGAATGTAATATTACATATAGTAAATAGTATTTACTATATGGTAATTAGTAAATTAGTAAGTTAGATAATAAAACAATGAGATATTGTTTTATTATCAATGTTATTATTAATGGTTGAAACCATTCGGGTAGATTGGTTTCATATGCAACCAAATATTGTTGAGAAGGTTACAGGTAAAGACAAAGACATTGTTATGAGAGTTGTTACTATGCAGCTCCTATATAATGGAGTGCATAGCTATGGGAAAAGTGATAGAGTTAATAGAAAAGAATTAAAGCTAAATCTATGCTCCTAAACCTGTATTTCATTACAAAAAAGTCATTGAGACTTATGTCTTTCATTAATGGCTATCCCTGGTAATCCCCAAGTCCTAAGACCCAACATTATCTTCGACACCTAAGAAGATATCAAATCAAGCTTGAGGGTGCTATTTTTCACAACAAATTAAATTTATTTCATTACCACGCTACAAGAGTCCTTGGTTCGAAGAATAATGTGGAAAATATTTTTAAAGAGCAAGACAAGTTCAAAACTAGTAGACAATATCCTAGAAGAATTCCACTTGAATTGCACATTCAAGTTGGATGAAATAAGGTATACAAGATCTTCAAGATATTTGGTGTGAACTATCCTAACTTTGAAGAACAATTATAAGTTGATTTCAAACTTTGTATTAGCAAAATTGCGTGGGGAACAGAGTTGATAGTACTTCCTATAATTTGATCATACTTTATCTCTTAAGTCCCTTGCTGATGTAGCTACGGTTGAACCTTTAAAATATGTTCCTCCATAAGAGGAAGTTGTTGAACAAAATCTTGAAAGGATAAAAGTTGTTCTCGAAGGATTTGAAGCATAAGAAGAATAAGTGGGGAAGAATAACCACCAATTTTCCAAAAAGCACTACGGCCACTGGGGATAAATACTGCCGCTTAGCTATCACCTTGAATATGCATGATCTACATATAGGATAGAGACAGATATTCCTAGAGTTCCACGGTGATGGGAAATAAAATCTAGATGACCACATTGTAACCTTCATCACAACTTTCAGAGTTATAGGAGTTGAATATGAAGATGTATCATTCTTCCTTTCCACAGAATCTTTGCAAGATGCAGCTATGAACTGATTCTACCAATTTCCAATGAGATTTAGAACTAAGCTGGAATGACATGAAGATCAAGTTTAAAACCAGATTTAAACCGCAGAAGATGCTCATGCACTTTTGCCCAATGGTCTCATTTGAAGAAATAACCCTTAAAACCAACTAGGAGTTCATGGAAAAGTTCAACACGATGCTTGACAAAATGCCTAAATTTTACAAACCTAATAAACACCAAGATAAGATTCTTCACAAATGGCTAACAACATGAGGTGATTTTTATGCTAAGAAGAACACAACCAATGGATTTGGAAAAAGAAAAAAAAATTTCAATCAAATTAGAGGATGATTTGATCATGTAAGGAAAGATAAAAAATGTATGAATAAGGAGAAATGCCAAATCTCAAGCACAGGTGCCAAGGATTCATTAATCCATAAGTTGGGTAATTATTTCTTATCTCTTAAAAAGAAGTTGGCTCAAGCTTGCGTAAGTAAAAATCCACCTAAGCGAAATTTCTTAATAGACAAATGATTGGCCCACTACCTAGAAGAATTTTTCTAGAGCCCCCCTATCAATGAAACTTGTGATACATAGGGTTCTTATGATGATGAAGAAGAAGAAAATGGGCTCAAAATTGAAGAATTTAATGATGATGAGATCGGGTACTTTGAGTACTCATCTAGAGATGAAAGTGAAGAAGGTGATGTACCAAGTTTCTCTCATGAATTGTTCACTCATTCTCAATCCAAAAAGAAAATTTCTTTTGCAACTACTCCCAAAAGTAATAGATGTAGATTCTCCCATGGCAACTTCATTTAAAAAAATAATCAACATAGGAACTGCACTTCCTCCTTCTATGGACTCTGTCAGGGACCCCAACAACTGCAGCAAGCTTGCGCTAAGTCATTGAAATTTCAGTTGTGATGCACAATGTTGAAGGATTCAAACATCTCAATGAAATCCCAAACTACATGCTTGTACTATTTCATCCGCCGATTCTTTGTGGCATGTAATCATCGACCACGATTGACAACTAACTCTAAATATCCTTTCACAATAATGTCTCTAACACCATACTTCCAAGCAATTCTTAAACCTAACAACAATGCCTCATACTTAACAATGTTGTTAGTGCACTCAAAGTTAAGCTTGAAGAAAAAACAAACCTTTAGGGCTTCGAGAGATCAAAACATCACCGGCACCATTTCCAAATTTGGAGCAAGCTCCATCAAACAATAGAGTCCAAGGAGAGCTTACTGCCCAAGACATTCACATTCTTCATTCTTGTGCTCCTTTCCCTTAGGAAATCCCACAAAGTTATCAACATCAACATTTGTATATAATACTTCGTAGGACACATTGTTGGGATCCTCAATAAGGTGCAACATTTTCTTCTCTCCATACATCCTGACAAGGCTTCCCTTAATTGGGATGGTGGAATAAGACATGTCCATTTGAACACTCCCACCAATACTTGTAGTCCATTTCCTTGACAATATCATACCCCACTTGGCTGGGCAATCAACTATGACAACATCAAGTAATACATTTTTACCTGGATAGGCTGCAAGATGCACCACCAAACCCTTCACACATCCCACTACCGGCACCTCTCTGGAGTCCATTGTAGTGCATTTTCTATATGCTAATGTTACTTTAATATTCAACTCATTCATGACTTTTGGGGCATGACATTGCATGATTCCCATGAGTCAAACATACAGTTATGGAGAATCCTATCCTTGATGATCAGAGTGCTAAAGAATGGATCCACATTTAGTTGAGAGTCTACTAAGGATGTCCCTAGATAAACCTCAGCTGGTTCAGCTAACTCTTCGATGCTAGTGGTATTTTAGACTCTTCATTGATTGGAGGTTTCTCCAAAATGTTCACATTTCTTCCCAGGGAAGTCTTCTCTTCATTCAATCCCAAGTATTCAAATGCTCTCCTTTTGTGCTTAGGAATCCTATGCAACTCAACAATTGGGATAGAGACTTTGATTTGACTTAAAACACAGGTAACGTCAAATGGAACATTCTTGGGCAAGGCTGTATTGGAAGGAAAGTTGATGCACTCATTAGGTGGTAGAAGAAATTTGATAGTTTGAGCGTGAGGAGGGTCATGATTTTTGTAAGAGAACTATGAGGCCTTTGATAGATGCATCCCTCTTAGGAGCCTCTTTAGGAATGTTTGAAAGTAAGGGAGCTTTTGGTATGGCCTAAGGCCCTACACCTTTGACAATACTAATTCTTGTGTTATATTCCTTATCTTGAGCAACAACAACATTCAATAACAAGCTGTGTATCTTACTCAAATGTGATTCCTCAATCATATGTTTTATCATTAAAGCCCTTAAATATTCAAAGTCATTATTGGGCAATTCAAAATCTGTACGAGTATCTACTTCTAAAATATGAGAGAGAGGAAGAATAGGTACCCTATGAATGCAGTCCCAAAAAGTGGTAGTAGTTCTAGGACTTATCGATTGCCCCTTGTTGTGAGCTAGTGGAGCAACCCATCGTGCAAACATCATCATCATTTTCATCATCATCTTGTTCTTCTTATTGCTAATCTTCTTCACAAGGAGCAAGGGGCATGAAACATTTTTCACACTAATCAATGACCTCTGTTTCTTCCACAACAACAACTCTAGTAGCCAAAGGATCAGGCACCATTCTATTTTCTCTGCCTTGGGGCTACCTATTTCCAAATCCAATAGATCCCTTGCCTCTATCATTAGATCTTTAATGATTTGTAAATCTATCTTGGCCTTGTTGCTTGTGTTTTCCTTGGGAACTCTTCCCAACTCCTTTCTCAGCTCGGGCTAGTTTGTAGGAGATCTCCTTGACAACCCCTACCAAAGTTTTCACAACTTCCACTAAGTCAAGAAACCTTGCTTATAGGAGTTTTTTTTTTTGGGTTAATCAGCTTCATGCCATCCCTCTTAGGAGGTTTTCCAATTGCCTTGATATTATTCTCTATTTGCAGAGCCATAGTGAATGCTTGCCTCAAATTAGTAGGGTTCTTGTCCCTCAAGTAGTAAGCAACCTTTTTATCAAATGCATCTATGTATTTGATCAAACATGATTCATCACATGGCCTTATCCTAATAGGAAATATCCTCAAGGTCTTATTGAACCTTGTGTTGAAATCATGTACTGACTCATTGGGATTATTCTTGATGTTTTCAAACTTTGATAGAAGAAACCTAGGGTTAGTCCTATCACCATATTACAATATGAATGCATTGTTCATCTCAGCCCATGAATCAATAGAGGTATCTGGTAGTGTTTTATACTAGTCCCTTGCATCCTCTTCTAAAGTGTGAACAAATAATTTGATGTACACATCTTCATGTTCAATTTCAAAATCTTCCGTCATAGTGATAAAAAGCTTTAGCTACTGATCACCAATTATAGCATTGTTTCCCTAGAACTTTGGAAGTCTATTCCTTACATCTTGAGGTACTGCATTTGGATAACCAACCATTCCCACAAAATTTATAGGTCTAAAGGTGTTTGATAGATGGGGTTCTAGGTGAGGGTGAGCCATATCGATTCGAGGAGGTGATCTTGGAGGGTGACAAATTGATAAGGGACAAAGGGTCCTTGGAGCAGGAGGAGTGTAGCTTTCAAAATGGAGACCCTCTAAAGGCCTTGCTTCTTGGAAATCCCTATCAACTTTAGAAAAGATAGGTGCAGAATGTGAAGCAAATATTTCAAAATCAAATGAAGACCCTTATCCAGCTGGAGAGTTCAATTCCATAAAGAGGCTACCTGATTCAGAGTAACTTGAATGGTAGTATTCAATGATAGGTCGATCACTTTCATCAATGGAGATCCCCCTCTTGTTTTTGATCTCCCACAACTCTCCACGATTTTATCCTTTCGACTTTTCTTTTCCTAACTCGGAAACAATGTCCTAGCAGGATCACTAGTAAAGAAAGATCTTCTTCCTTCTAGCTTTGCAAATATTAGTAACAAATCTTACTTGATAGAGGTTTAAGACACTGGTCCTTATCAAAATCAAATCAACAGGGAGTCACCACTAAGGATTTCCACCTTAGTTGTGTAAATGCACTAAAATATGTTCTGTCAAATGTCTGTCAGCACTTATAAACTGGAAATGAAAGCTCTGACCTTCCTTTACAAAAATTTGTCAATGAATACCAGTGCAAAACATGTAGAGACTAGAAAAGTTGCATACAACACTTGTAACTTGAAACTTCATATATGGTCGAACATAGGATAATATTTAAAATAGATTTCTAGAACTTTAGAGCATACAAGAAACATTTACCAGGGTATGAGTATGAATTGTATCATAATGAACACACCAGTTCTCAACAAATTTTAAAATATTCCCGAGAAAGCGGCACTGCTGATAATGGTGTTGTTGATGGGTCAAATAGATATGAACTAGCAGTGAATCAGCAAATTAGTTTCAACGATGTAAATTAGTTCTCGTGCAATTCAAAACACTCCCGATAATGGCGCCAGCGATGTGTGTATCCAAATTTGTTCTCCTTTTCAAGCCAAGCAGCAACACAGATTCAATGGGGAGCTTAGAGGTAGATAGATCATGAATGTATGTTGTTTTGTAGTTGGGGAGGAAATCTAACTGTCCCTTTGTTACTTGGATTTGTGGAGAGATGGATAACACCTTAAAAGGATGTGATCTTATCCTAACTATTTTAGGTTGTGCCTTTCAACCAAGGTAAGAGAACCTATATTGTAACCTCTATTATTTGAAGGAGATACATATACCTTTCTTTTGCACAAATTTTATATAGAAAACCTTGGGGAAATATGATTAACACACCAAATCTAACTCTCACAAGTTGTCACTTCCAGATTATGGAGATATTTTCATAGCAAGGTGAAAGAAACTAAAGACATTTGGAGTCTTGATCTATTATGCATACTTTAGCAAATGGAATTTGGTCTTCTGTGGGTATACAAAGCAAAACAGGTTTAGTATATGTAGGATTAGTTGTTTTTAATAGATTTTTAGTGAGGGGGAGACAAGATGAGCTTGACTCACCAGATCCTTGATACCTTATGCAACATGGAAATATTCAACCAAAAAAATGCCACAAAAGTTAATATGTTTCTTCAACTAGAATATGTGCTTCAAAGGAGGCCCAGTTGGCACTCTTTCATACAACCTAAGGGATTCTATCATGAAGGATCGAGTTAGAAAACCCAACGAAGCACCAACATTTAAACCAAATCATGCGAGGTACACCCGAGTCTTACAAATAATATTTGTCTACAAAATGAAAGAAAAGTGATTTTTAACCATTTATCTCACTCCTAGATGAAGGCTCTTCTAAGAAACAAAATTGCAGATGCCACTAAACTATCACAAGGATTGAGACTGTGTGATTAGACCAGATTACAGTACAAGATTATAAATGAAACAAGAAAAACCACTTGCATGCATTCAGAGATGAAATAAATATAATTTACTCAAGATTAACACGAGAATAACTCAAAGTTTGATCAAATTTATCAGCAAGGAAAAGTTTCAGAACAATCTCAAATATTTTCAATGGTTGTATACTTGCTGACCACCTTGACATGATCAAATTTCACACAAAGAGAGATATACAAGCTTCTTAGACAGCTTCTTAAAAGGATGGGCTCTATCAAGCTTTTCTGCTAGAAAAAATCAGTCCTGACCTCTCTAAAAACTCCCAACCATTTGCACGATGAATTCATGCCATTTATAGCATTTACAACAAACCCCTTTTCCCGACAAAACAAGACATTGAGTCTACCATTGTTTGCCATGATCACAATTGCAATTCCTAGAATCGGATCTGCTTTAGAAGTTCTAGGTGCTCATGCAAAAATCTCTTCGAATATCTCTCGTATTCAATTCCTTCACCTAGAAAATCACACTTCCATCCATTCACCAACCACCTCCACCCCTAATTTGTCAAATTTGGCTCCTTGCGTGCTCGGGAGAAGAAAAAGCAGAAAACCAAATTGAGCCCAATAGTCATACCACTTTAATGGTAAAACACGTCTCGGACCTCTCCCACTTGAACTCGGAAATCAAAATTAACTTGCCCTTCTATTTGGCATGTAGAAAATAGTAAGAAATCATGAAGAATCACACTTCCAGGAGCTTTATAGTAAAAATGGGGAGAAAATCAGATTTAGGACGCACAACTATCATTGATCTCTCGATTTGAATATGGGTCGTCACGTGGAAGATTCAAAAACGGGCTCGGGGATTACTTTTGACTTTTCTTTTGACCCTTTGGAAAAATGTAAAAATTTTACATTTTTCTACACACCTCCACTTCGAGAAAAATTAGCATGACATGTGTCAAAGGTGTGTCACAAAGGAGCGTGGAAAAATTCTGCCATTTGACCCACTTTTGGAAAAAGGAAAATTTTCCAAGTTTTCCCCATGCACTCCACCCCTTTCCTTCAAGTGTCTAATGTGGGTCCTAGCAGAACCTTGAGTCATTTTATGCCTTTAACTCCTTTTCCCTCAAAGGAAAATTTCTCACTTTTCCTCCGAAATCCCACACATCCACCATTGAATAGAGTAAGCTTTGACCTTTTCCATTGGGCCCGTGGGCTATTTTAATACTTTGATTCTTTTAAATACAAGAGGCAAACATATTAAGTTACCTCTGATGGTATGCTTCCCCACCCCTTTTGACTTTTGAAATTACCACATGTTATAATGGCGCACCTTGAGATAGTCCCTAAAATTTGAGACGCTGAATGAGTGTGATCTCACCACGTGTCCTACCCCGAAAAATTTGTTTGATGGCTTGAAGCTAAGTAGAAGGTGCCATGTGTCAAGATCTCGAGAAAGTCTCCTTTTGGCCGTTTACAAGTCCAAGAAAAATGCAAAGTGAGCGGAGTGGTTCATGTGTCCTCATGGTGCTTCTTCAAAATGGTGCCCAAGTTTAAAGACTCTGAACAAGCGTGGGCTCGCCACGTGTCCCTATTCCATGAAACTATATCTAGTTGCATAAAAATTTTCTAAGTGCTGGGAAAGTAGCGGAAACCTCCTTGTGTCTTCCCAAAGCCTTGCTCCAAGTCAAACCAAAAAGTAGATCTTCAAATGAGCACCATTCCTCCATGTGGACACATTTTTAAGTTGAGGCTTTTTATAGAATTTTGAAGTATCCAGCCGAGCCGCATCCAACCAAAGGATGCCACATTTCCTGTTGATGCAAGGATGTAAATTTGACCAGGAGAAACGTCAAATGTAAAATATAGAAAAACATCCATTTGAGCTGAAAATGATATTTTCTTCAATGACAACGATTTTAGAAATGTTACTGAGGCTCAAATACGTCCTTCAAAGACACATCAATTCATTTTCCTTCAAGAATTTAGGGTAAAAATGGCAAGGACAGTAGATCTTGGTGATGTGGAAACACGAGAAAATAGGAAAACAATAGTTTTGAAGGAACAAAGGATGGGAGACTCAAAATATAGACCTTTTCTAGAGGAGCACAGAAATGAGAAGAAAATTTTCAACCTATACATGATCTTTGACCCGGGAGCAGATTAAAAATGACGACAAGGACGACTCAAGCACAACACGGGAAAAAGAAAATGATAGAGGCCATAAATCAATAATTTTTCACGAGCACGAGATGGGGCGAGACTAATTTGAGTACCAACATTTGGCTCGGTGATGATAAAATCCATTATGGAGTAATGTGAGTGTGGAATAGCCACCAATCAGTCTAGAAGATGTAAAATCTAGAGATCGTGATGGGAACAATGGGAGTAGTGCTTAAGGGAATTTTTTTCTTGATAGGATTAGAGTTCACTACATAGTTTTGTATGCACATTTCGAGAGATTTTTATGTATGATACTTCTTGATGTAGGAGGCTCTTTGAATATATATAAATATATGATTTTTATATTTATGTTATGGTTTGAGTTTTGTTTATGAATTTTATGTGATAAGTTAAGGAAATATCTTAAACTTATAAGTTATAATGTGATTTTGGTAATATTAGATATATTTGTGACAAATGATGATCTTTTTGTCGACTAATGGACTATACGAAGGATAGATAAATGATCTAGGATGTTATCTTCCTTACTATTCCTAGCATATGTATAGCATGTGATGGTAAATTTATTATGTCGACACTCCAGGTGTGGCCTAGTAATTATTGTTAACATATGAATCACAATGGTTAGTTATACTAGGATCATAAATGGATGTGAGATAATTATATTTACTCTTTTTCTAACATGGTAAAGGTTTGTATATATTGAATACATGGAAATAAGACCTTGATGGTTATTGAGTTTTTCACCAGCTTTATTATATATTGCACAAGTTTATCAACGCAAGAATCTTACATTTTATGGGAAAGTTGATTGATGTAGGAAGATTTCGTAGGATGGTCACTTTTTTATTTTGATATCGGGGTTAATCAATCCGGGAACACCTTTTTGATACGAGGAGTTATCAATGTGGGAATTCATTTTTTTCATTGTATGTGTATTTGTATAAGGTACTTATCCTTCAAGGGAGTGGTCTTCAATTTTATTGATTTTTTTATTTTATGGTAGCCAACCTTTGGGGGAGTGGTCTAGAACTTTATTTGATTGTAAGATTTCTTTTCACATCCTTCCTTCTAGGGATCTGTATATATTTTCATTATGTCCATCCTGTAGATATTTTTTAATTGTTTAGCTAAGAGTGAGCCTAGATAACCATTTAAAAGTTCATACTTAAGATTATACATGTATCTTTCGAATGTCATTAAAAGGGTAGTAGATATAGTGTGTGAGTAATAATTGTGGTGTTCCTTAGTTTAGAGCAGAGGAACTTTTCTATGTGGTATATGTTATGAGAAGAGTCGAGGTACCCATATTTAATGTCATAGTTGGTATGTTGGTAGAATACCACATAATTCCAAATCATTAAAAGAGTGAGGGAATGTGGGTTGATGGAGGGATATCTTAGTTTGAATAACGTATTATGAGTTGTTATCTTAACAATAAAAAGTCACAAGTGTTTGGATTTATGGTGTTATTTTTTAGGTTTAGCATCAAGTGCGGCTAAATGATAACCTCCATACCTATATTTAGGATTCATAATATATGGTCGATGTGAGTTTGGAATAAAATTCCCACATTTACTCTTTTCCATGTTAGTAACATGTTTATTTTCTTTGAGAAAAAGATCACAAATGTTGAAATTTGTGTTGTTTGAGATGTTTGTTATATTCTCTTTCGATTCATTCTTGAGAGATATTGAATTTTTTTAGAGTAGTTAGTCATCGTTCATATTACAATTCTAGTTGTGATAGGTGTTCTTGATGATAATCCTCATCATAGATGAGGTATTGAAGAGAGATACAAAGAGATGGAAATAAAACTTTGAGGGTAAGAAAATAATTGATGTCGTATAATAAGGAGAATAGTGTATCACCCGTACTGAGTTTTGAAACATAGTATGATATGCTCATTATGTAAATGGGGTTTTAAGGTGCCAATATCTAGTAGCCTAGTCTATAGTTTTGGTAAGGATTTTGTTGAGGGTTTTGTTGGATTCTTCGGCTTGGACATTATATTTTGGATAGTATAGTGTGGAAAAGCTGATTTAAATGTTATAATTTTCATAAGCTTTTTGAACTTTCTTATTGTTGAATAACTTACCATTGTATGCAATGATTTTATGAGGTATACCAAAATGACAGATATTGTGATGATTGATTAATTCGACGATTTTATCTGCTTTAGAGGTTATAATGGGGATTTATTCTACCCATTTTATTAAATATTTATTTTTTGTAATGATGGAATTTTGTTGTTGTGATGAACAAGGGTCGATAAGAACGATGAGGTAAAACCCCATTTGTAGAAAGGCCAAATATCTTGAGTTGGTTGGAGAATGAGGCGAGGATGTGTGTAAGGTTACGGTGTTGGTGACATTTGATGAAATTCTTAACATAGTCACAAAAGTTTTGGTTAAGCATATGCCAAAAGTATCGCATGCATAGGATTATTTTAGAAATATCTAAACTATTAAAGTACCTACCACATAAAATGTCATTGACTTATTGAATATCTAGATGAGCTTCGAGGAGATTTAGGACATTGAAGGAGGATTTCAAACCCTCTTTTATAAAGTATACCTCCTAGTATGATGTAGTGGAATAAAGGTTGCTAAAAATATATTTTTCATTGCTTGATAGATTTGAAGGTATTTTTCTCATGAAAAGATCATTGTATGTATGTGTATACCAAGTGTTATATTAGTTATCATATGATTAATAATTGGGAGATCAATATTGGTATAGGATGGTTGATCTAGTTTGTGTATGATGACAAAGAATTTGGAATCATCTAGTGATAAAGGGATGAGAGAGGTGAGCAAGGCCATGGTATTTGTAAATTTATTAGATGAGTGAGGGGTGGTTTGGGTCTCCTAATGGTCAAAGAGTTTTACGAGATATTCGACGATGGTTTCATATTTTTCTAAGATTTATTTTTACATTGATAGGTATATTTTATTTTATTGATGATGAGTTGTAAATCCCTGTAGATGTCAAGGATTTTTACACCTAGGAATGGAGTGGTTTGAAGTCTCATGATGAAATTTTTGTATTCGAAAATGTTATTTGTATGATTGAAGTTTAATTTCAAGGATAGAGAAATATGGGTGTCCTAATGCGTTTTATGACTATTCTAGAACCCCCCTTGGTTGCATTTGGACCCATTCAAAAATAAGTTCATTTTGAGATGGATGTTATCGTGATCGACCCTGTTGATGCAACACACTCTGCCTTTCCTTATTCCAGCTCTATGGCACATATAGGATAAAGAAAAAGGTTTAAAGCTCAGATTTCCTTAAAATTTCTGTGAATCAAAGAATCAAATGCATTTTCATTCTATCATGACAAGCTTAATCATCATAATAAGAAAGTTCGAGTTTATTAAATGCTACGATGAGAAAAAAAAAGCTACAAATCTCATTAAAAACATAAAAACATTTTTTTATTTGTAATGAATGTGAATTACAACCATTGTGTGCTCAATGATAATGGCTTGATCATGACAAATATGCATCATACGAAAATAAAAATATCTTACTAGGCACATTCATCCAACAAATTAGGTTGAGTCATTCACTCCTTTTCGAAGAAAGAAAAGAATAGAGCATGAACATAAACATAGAATATGAATAATGAAATATGATATAGTGTGTAGATATACTAAATAACTCTAAAAAAGCTACCATGCATCATGGATATAGACAAAGCAACAAAGGCGTTACCTTGCCTCTACGTTTTTGATATTACATCTAGTTGTTAATGTGTAGGTACATTATTTTAAAAGAAATAAATAATGGAAGACACCATGCAAATAAGTTTATTATATGTAAATAACAAGGTTTCATGTTTTTTGAATTAGGTTCCCTATCAAAGACACAATGAGGAGTTCAAGGAACATAAACATGAAGTCATGCCAATCATAACTACGTCATTAATGCAGAGTTTGTTTCTTATACAAAAATACAAGAGGGAACCCGTCATCATACAGGTAGATCAAGGAAAAGTTTTCACCTAATTTTTAAAGGAAAAGTTGTGAAGTCTCCTGATATTCGCAATAAAAAATGAAGAGCTTACTTCTTTTTTCAAGTGAAAAATGTAAAACTGTATGAGGATTTTTAACTTTCGATATAAAAATGTGAAGGATTTAAAGAAAATGTAGGGGTTTTTAATAAACAAACAACATGAAATATATAAAGTACCCTATCAAAAAATTTATGAAATTTGGGTCGGCCGAGTTTTGAGTAGAATCAAGAAAAAGCATTTCAGATTGTGCTAATATAAATAAAAACGTTGTATTAAAAAAAAGGTAAAATCCGGGTCGTGTTTAAAAAACACCCTAAATTGTTCAAAATACCTAGCATCTAGAAATACAAGTGAATGCTTACCTTCATCCATAACGACAGATAAGGATAAAATAAGACCAAAGATCAGCTCAAATAAATTTGCAAGCTTCTAGAACTATCAATGATTGTGACATCTCAAACAACGAGCTCAAAATAAATAGGTTTTGAAATGAAAAAAATGGGAGTGAAGCTCTAATTCCACAGCCCCAGCTCATGCTAGTAACAAACAACACATTTTCAAAGCTTCCATGGTGGCTTAGACAATGCTCTTTGCAACAAAAATGAATTCGAGCTGTCAACACTATAACATTCGCAAATCCCACCCGATTCGAGATCATAAAAAGGCAAAGGAAAAACCTCTAAACTTCCCAGAAAATGCAGATTTCCAAGAAATAAAAATAGAGATCTTTATGGAAAATTGGCGTCATAATTTCAGCACAAAAACTAGATTCCAAGAGATCACAATTCACATGTCATCCCAGCTAGAACACATTCGGGCAAGAAAAAATAGACAATATCATGGTGCCCACACACGAGCTCATAAAAAGAATGAAATTATATTATTTACTTTAGGTTTTCACCTTATTTTGGTTAAGCACGGTTGGCCCTAACCGTGGTCTACCAAACAATTGACCATGGTTAGGGTCAACCTTTTCAACCAAATTGGTGGTCATTAAGTCCAAAGGGTATCAGATTAGTTTTAATTTCAAAAGGATGCATCATTATTTATAATAATCATTCGCTGATTATTATTAATAAAAGTTTGATTATTATTCAAGTCTTGATTGAGAAGGTGGACCCTATGAAACATGATGTTCGTTCCAATTCTAAAGGTTATACACACGATAATTACCTTATTTAACCATTGTTAACGAAGATGTCAAATTGTCAAACTTGTCTGAATTGCTCAATTATTAGATATGAGTTAGCAATTAGTTAATGAAATCTTGAAATTTCGAATGCCAAGTGTTGAAGAAAATTTTGAGTCTTGTTAAGTCCTATTTTGACCAAGGAGTTAACTAGGAGAAAACTAGGACATCAAGTGGAATCTTTTCTAGTTGCATCTTCACTTCTTGTTTCTCTATTCTTTCCTCAAATTCTATATATACCCATGATGAGAGCATTGAAAGGGGATGACTACTGTTGTAAAGATTTGTTGACAATTTTCACATCAATTGGATTTTGATGAATAAAACTTCATTGCATTCTCATATTATTTATTTGATTACATATTTTAGTGTGTTGGGATTTTTGTAGGAGATTTCTATTATAGGGACATCCTCATTAGAATATTTCTTGTCTAAAATCATAGCCTTAATTGAATGTACTTTATCGATTACTTGTTAATGAGTTTTGTAAGCCATTAGCTTTAATTTTTAAAGCATGATTCTTATAACAACAAGTAACTTCTCAAAAAAATTTGGTGTATCACCTCATTTTCCTTTCCATTTTCTTAATCCCTCAAGTTCTCAAAGTTTTAGAGCTATGATTAGTAGTATAGACTGTTATTCCAGGAGGCGGGCCCACTCTTGAGAATTGCCTCATTACTTGGAGACCCACATACTAGAGGTATTTCCATTGTGTCTCTTTGAGGAGCTATTTTAGATATTCTAAAGGGTGCACTTAAATATTGACAACAAGATCCTCTCAACAATGGTGAGTTTCATGTTAAGGATGAAATTAAAACAAGTATGAGTATGTTGAGGAGGTTAGGAGGTTATGGATGTTTTGGCGTATCTAGGCTAAAATAGATTTAATTGGTTTAGGATTTTTTAGGAGGGATAAATGAGTATTTTTAGGGATAAATGGATATTCCTGGGGAAGAATTAGATTTAAGACTTATGTATAGTGTTTTATATATGGATATGATCTGTGTGGGTAGGTCACCGAGGGGTTTCGAAAAACTAGTGAATACATTTACACCGTTTTGTCAAGTGGTTTGTAATGTATAAGCCACATGACAAAAATGAGTGAGAGGTGTCAATTTATGTTTGATAGGTGGTCTATTCCACCGCAAACTAAAGTCATTGGGATAAAATGCAATGGTCACCAGTTTAAATTGATAGTGGATGAAATGAATGCAAGAGTGTATATGATTATGTATGATTACATTTGTAAATGGATGTGTTTTAATTTATGCGGCCCCAAGATTGGGCATGAAATATGTTACAACAAATATGGGTTTACCTAGCAAAAAATTCAAGTGATAGAGGAACCAATGGGTTCTCAACCTATAGATTTATGAGTTGTAGGAAGTGGTAGGAAAAGGTTTGCGAAATGTTAGAGAGTTTGTGTTGTGTCGGGAAATAAAAGATCGGTATGAAATATATTGACACAAATGTAGGGTCATGTGACAAGGAAGTCAAGTTATAGGGGAACCAAATGGGTTCTTGACCTATAGACATATGACTTGTAGGTCGTGACAGGAAAAACATTTTACGAGGCTATAAAATCTTGGATTGATAAACACAAGATATATAGGATGAAATTGGTTTTTAAGAGCTTGGAGACCAAAAAAGAAAATACATACCTTACAAATGTGTAATTTTACAAGGGCTATGTAAATGAGTCAAAAGTGTAAAAAAACATTGATGTTCAAAGGAGATGTTTTGAAAAGTTTTGACATTAAAGATGTTTTGGATAATGGGGGAGTAATCGTTGGCGATTACCCAACATCCCCGAAATTTATTCAATTGTTGGTAATTAGCTAAGATCATCTTAGATCTAGGTGGAATTATTTTTAATATAAATAACCCCCGAGGGTTGATTTGGTGTTATTGTGATTTTGAGAGAAAAACATCTGGTATACCACGATATTCATAATTTTTATATTATTCGGAGCGATAGAGGAAGCGGGAGGTGGTTGGCAATGTTGAAGACCTAAACTAACCTAGGTAAGTGGATTTTTTAAGTTTTTGAATTTTTTTTTTTATTTGGTGTTTTTATAAAGAGGAAAGTTCATGTGATTTCATACGAAATTAATAGAAAATTTTACAAAATCACGTGTAATTAGAAGGATTTCTTAGCAATTTAATAAAATTGTTTTCGATTCTAATGATTTGCTAATAAGATGTATTATTTTAAGATTTTTATGTGATTTTGATTAGTTTTTAGATAGATAAGTGGTTTTCAACAAAGTTATGAACCGTGAGTGTGATTTGTATTAGTTGTGTCTTATTTTTATTGTTAATTTTTATGGAATCGGTGAGGATCGATTGACGACATAGGATCAAATACTGAAGTTTTTTTATAGTGTTCACGAGAATTTGTTATAGGATTCTAGGGGGCATCTTGAGGAGTTTGGTTTGCGAGGTATGCGTCATTACGAGACACATCCACATGGATATTGGATTATTGTTAGCTTTATTTAAGAGGTGGAATCATGTTACGAGAACCTTATGCTTAACAAAGTTGAGATGAACATCATCCTGAGGGCAATCACATAATCCACGAGACTACTAGTACATCTGAGCAAGTATACATTATAGATGAGGCCAACAAAAGTACCTCTATGCAGCATGTGTATAGATATGATGGCGTGTATGTGGTACATTTATCAAGCGTATTTGCATATGGTTATTTCTTTAGTGATGATGAGGATGTTTAGGTATTGGTTACGATGATTGTTATAGGCATCAATTGTTATAACGTGCACTGATTCGGTAGGTGGTAGGTTTTCTGGATGTTTATTGGAGTGGTAGAAGATATGTTAGAGCATAGGATAGTGTTCTTTTAGGATCCTTTTATATTGTCTCAAATGTATAGGGAGTTATGGGCTTGGGCGACAAGGTGTAGATTTGGGGTTGATGATGATTTTTGTTGGAGTGGTGGGCATACGAGTGTATCGTTATAGTGTGACCAATTGGATTACCATGGGCCTTATGGGTAAGCCTATGTTATAGCTTTACATGTTATGAGATGGCACTCAAATTTTTGGTATATAGTGCCCTTGAGAGGAGAAGAGTATTATAGGAAACTCCTAGCAGGATTACATGCGAGATGATGTTGTCGGGAGGCCATAAAAAGGTTTTCCCATTGACGGCGGGAGATTGAGACTAAGGATGACTCGGCTAGAGATGTACATATAAGAGGGACGAGCTTACAATTAGGAATTTATAAGATTCTTTCACATCGGGGTAAAATTTGGGTTAGTGCGGGATGTGAAAGAGGCACATGTTTCTATAGACATGAGGATGGGGACATGGATGTCATGATACTGTGAGATATAGGAACCGGTGTTGATGGTGGATGAGGAGGAGTGTGGGTTATGATCGATGCATAAACAATGGAGATAGGTGCGGATGATGACATGGTTATAGAGGCATATGTTGCTTGGTGTAAGGATCAAGTGGATTGTTTTGAGAGTTCGGTGAGCACATGTATAGGCTCTCCAAGAGTTTGGTATTGCAAGGGTGAGGAGGATGATGGGTTGACTGCTATAAAGGCTACAATAACAAATTTAGGGGTGGAGAGGGCCACATGGATGATCAATTGGGTCGGTTTGATTACGGAGTAGGATATTACTATAGATTTGTAAGATTCCATGACTCAAGAGCAATGCTCTATTACTAGCGAGAGGGATTAGATGAGCCAAAAACTTACGAAAGTGCACGAGGAGCTCACTCAAGCGAGAATAGATAGATCTAGATATTTTTGTAAGTGAGAGATCTTGTGATGGGATTTTGGGGTGATTTGTGAGGTCTATACAAAAAGTAAGACTTAAGGAATGTATGACATATACTAGTGGATAGACGGGATCACCTAGTAGTGTGAGTATGGCTCATTATTAGGTGTTGGGAGAGTAGATAAACTATTATGATGGTATAATTAGATGGAGGCTTCTAGATGAGCCTAGATATGGTGAGTACTTGGCTTGGTTATGATAGAATCCATCATGGATTACCTTGATTCTGGGTCAACCACCGATCGATCTAGGAGAGGGAACATCTAAAGATCTGATGGAAACAATTGGAGTAGTGTTTTAGGGAATGTTTTCTTGATAGGAATAGAGTTCACTACATAGTTTTGTAGGCCCATTTTGAGACATTTTTAGGAATGATGCTTTTTGATGTATTAGGATCTTTGAATCCCTTTGATGATGTATAGACACACACACACACGCACACACACACACACACACACAATTTCATATTTATGTTATGATTTGAGTTTTGTTTATGAATTTTATGTGATGAGTTATGGAAATAACTTAAATGTATATGTTATAGTGTGAATTTCATAATATTATATATATTTGTGACAAATGATGATCTTTTTTAATGATTAATGGACTATACTGATGGATAGGAACATGATGTGTGATGTTCTCTTCCTTACTATTCCTAGCATATATATAGCATGTGATGGTAAATTTATTGTATACGGACCTTTGTATGTGGCATAGTAATTATTGTTAACCTATGAATCACAGTAGTTAGTCATACTTGGATCATAGATGGATGTGAGATAGTTGTATTTGCTCTTTTCGACATGGGAAAAGGGTTTTATATATCAAACACTAAGAAATGGGACCTTGTTGATGGTTCTTGATTTTTCCCCATCTTTATTGTATATTGCACAAGTTTATTGACATAATATTGTTTCATTTTATGGGAAGGTTGATTGATGTAGGAAGCTTTCCTAGGATGGTAAAAAAATATTTTCATATGTGGTTTGATTTATGTGGGAAGTCATTTTTTTCGTCATTATATGTATATTATTATAAGGTAGCCATCCTTCGAGGGAATGGTTTACAATTTTATTGAATTTTTTATTTTATCGTAGCCAACCTTCGGGGAGTGCTCTAAAAGTTTATTTGATTGTACTATTTCTTTTCTCAGCATTCCTTCGAGGGATCTATCTATATTTTCATTATGTGCATCCTAGAGATATTTTTATTTTTTAAGCTAAAAGTAATATGAGGTAACCATTTAAAAGGTCATAAGTAAGATTATACATAAATCTTTAGCATGTCATTAAAAGGATATGTAGATATAGTGTATGAGTAATGATTGTGGTGTTCCTTAACTGCAAGTAGGGAAATTTGTTTGTGTGGAGTATGTTATGAGAAGAGTCATGGTGCCCATATTCAATGTCATAATTGGTATGTTGGAAAAATACCACATAATTTCAAATCATTAAAAGAGTGAGAGAATGCGTAATGACGGAGGAGATCTTAGTTTGAATAAGGTCTTATGAGTTGATAACTTAACAATAAAATCACTTGCAAGTGTTGGGTGTTAACATGTTATTTTTTAGGTTTACCATTAAGGGATGCTAAATGATAAGCTCCAAACCTATGTTTATGAGTGATAATATATGGTCCACATGATTTTAGAGTTAAATTCCCACATTTAGTCTTTTGAATATTAGTGATATGTTTATTTTATTTGAAAAAAATATCACAAATGTTGAAGTCGTGTTTTTTGAGTTGTTTATTATATGCTCTTTTGATTCATTCTTCATAGATATTGAATATTTTAATGGAACATAGTAATGAGTTGTTTGTTGGGTTTCAAAAAGGAACATGGGTTGAAACCACAGTCAGGGGAAAACAAGTCCCTCCTCTTTAATGGGAGAGGTTCCCTTATTGAAAGCAAGAAAAAAATATACAAATCTACAACTATCGGTGTTTAGACCACAGTAGTCGGTTTGTTTCATACTCAAATGATTATCAATCAGAAGGAATGGAAGAATAAAGAGATGAGAGAAAGAAGAAAACAACAATGCTTTTGGGAAATATAGATAGCATAGTATCTCCCTACTTACATTGAACCAAGAAAATATAGAAAGGATCAATTACTTCACCTGGTACAAATCTGTGAGACACAAAGTTCTAATGACTCACCTGGACCAGAACACAAATTTTCTATTGAATGCAAAACAAATGATCCCTAAATCGAGTAAGGATAGAGAAAGATATATTAGAGGAAATAAGAAAAGAAAAGAAATTATCTATTGAATTACTTCATAATTTACATCCTTCCAAGAAAAATCCATAATCCCTTTAACATGGCCAAAAGCGATGTTCTTATAACAATTTATATACATCTATACTTTGTCCCCAAGAAAAGAACATCTCGGAGGAATAATATTTTTTACAGATCCTCTTTTGGAAAGTGACATGAAACAAACACACTCATGAAAACTAGATCTTCAAAATGTGAATATTTTGGTAGTTCGAGCATGATTATTTTAACAGGGGAGCATCTAATGATTTCCTTCTTCATGTGGTCTTGCAGTTCCACCTTTTAACCACTTCCATAGCACTCAAGTGCTTACCGATAAGTTTTCTCCCTTTTTTATTGCATATGCCGATAAACTCTGTTTTCGGATGATCAAACTTTACATCCATTAAAACTTATCAATTTGGCTCCATAATAAACCAAAAAAATAATCTCATGGAGAAACGAAAAGGATATAGAGAAAAGAATGAAAAATGATGCATTTTTGTGTGTTGCGAGAGCTCTTGTTCATTAATGGCGTCAAAAACCAAATGAGTGCTATTGGCTATCTTTTCCCCCTTTTTTGTTCAAATTTGGACCTGAGACGTGGTAAGATCCAAGCAACAATGACCATGGGGGGAAAAAACTACATTTCCTAACATTTGGGAGAAAAAGTGCAATTTCTAATTTTTCTCCGCCCTCTCATGGCTCTGCCAAAACTGGACACGTGGCATCATCTGAGTGGCTAAGGAAATGTGGTCCAAAGTTTCCATTTAAACTCTTTTTGATAAAAATCTCAAATTCTCAAAAACCTCCGCCAGCCTGCTTTGATTTTTCAACATGAACATGTGGCACACCACTATTGGAAAAAGGGGAGCATGACCTAATTTGCAAAATTTTAACCTTTTGGTGAAAAAGGATCAAATTCTCAAGTTCCCCCACATGCCCATTATTCTGATTCCATCCTTCAACATTTGACATCACCTAAGTAGGTGTCGGAACATGCTTTAGTTTTATCTTTATCTATTTTTGAAAAGAGGAAAAATTCCAACTTTTCCCCTAAAGGTCCAAGCCTCCACCATTGACATTCCAACGTAGGATAGGTGTCCCTTTCCAATTTTTTGTGGGCCCTAACTTGGAAATTTTTCCTTCGCATGAGTGGGGCTCCAAACCAATTTTGAACTTTTCACCTTTTGTGGAAACAAGGCTAAAATTCCCAAAGTCCTCTGTCAGTTCGCGCCAAAGCGCCTTTGAACTGAAAAGAGGCCACATGTCCCTTTCTGATTCTTCAACACATGGCATGGCCTGATTGGTTCCGGGGATGTGCTTCACTTTTTATCTATTTTGAAAGGAGAAAAATTCTAACCTTTCACCCGAAAGTCCATGCCTCCACCATTGACTTTTCATTATGAACATGTGTCCCATTCGATTTGTTGCAGATTTAAACTTGGAATGTATCCTTTTTCTTGGATGGGGACGTAGGTCATTTTAGAACTTTCTTCCCTTTCATTGTAATTCCTTAGAGAATAAAATCCATCTGTCACCTTTGAACATCCGCCAAAACTACTCCACCCAATCGGGAGCGATAGGGATGTGTGGCAAATCTAGCATTTTCCCAAAATCACCAAAAGTGATAAGTTCAAAATGAAACTTGTCTAGCCACATCAATGGGAGTCAAATGCGTAGCTTCACCTTTCTCGAGCAAAAAATTGAGGTGGAAAATAATGTAGGAAGTTGCAGTAAATGGGAAAAATGCCATTTTTGCTCCCGATGAAGAATTTCTTTCTTTGCAAAAGGTTAAAAGCAAAAGATGCAAGGTCCCACCCATTCTAAACGCATAAAAAGAGAACTAAAATCATTTCCCATCAATTGAAATTAGGTAAAACATTTTAACGAGATAGCAAACTGAGGAAATTTTGATTAAAAACATCGTGGGAAATGAAAAGAAGCATCTGGGGAGTTTAAAACAAGAATTTCTTCTACAAAAGGGCTCTAATTTTCATGAAATTAGATTCAAAAAGGAGGGGAAATTTAAGAGAACAAAATTTGGCTCATCGGGGATGATTTGGCGAGAGGAAGGAGGTAAAATCGAGAACCTTAGAGAATTGCAGGTAATCAGATCTAATCGGTGTCTTCGCCAATGTGCAATAGAGTAAAAAGATGCAATACGAACATAGAAGAGAAAACGAGAAGGAAACCAACCAAAACAAAAACAAGGAAAGAAAAATGTTATACAAAATGTATAGATGGACCGCCAAAACTACTAGGTTTTGAACAACTTCAAAAAATTCCCACTATAAGGAAGTGGGAGAAAAGAACCATCCATGTAATCTAGGTAAAAAGAGTTCTCACCAGCAAACTGTCTAATTTTTAAAGGACCAAGCCAAAGGGAATCAAATTTACCATGGCTACCTCGAGCTTCATGCCTTTTTTCTCAAAGAAGAACATTTTCTTCCACTTGAAAAGTTCTAGGTTTAGCCTTTTTATCAAACAAAGATTTTACCCTTGAGTTGATGAGTGATATTCATCAACCTCTTGCAATCTATCTTCATTCAACTTCTAGAGGTACATAATTCTTTTGTCCAATGAATTGGTAAAGCTAACATCCTTAATGGCCTTCATAAAATGTAAGGCTAGCAGATTCCGATGTCATTGGCGGTGAGCTTCAACTCCATATACCACTTGAAAAGGAGACATTCCAATGGCTCTCTTAGGTGTAATCCTATCTACCCATAAAACATCATATAGTTTCTTATGCCAATTCCTCTGAGTGTCATTAACAAGCTTCCAAACAATGGTGACCAAGTTCTTGTTAGTGGATTCTACTTACCCATTCCCTTGGGGATATTAATTTGAAGAGTGGGCAAGGGAAATGCCATAGCCATATCAAAAAATCCATCATCTCAGCAGAAGAAAAATTTGAAGCATTGTTAGTTACAATCTTGTTTGGTATCCCAAACCTTATTAATATGTGCTCCTTGAAGAAGTTGCATACTACTTCGGAAGTAGTACTTTTAACTAGAATGGCTTCCACCCACTTGGTGAAATAATCAGTGGTAGTCAAAACATGAGTATGCCTTGTATTTGAAGGTGGATTGAGTGTCCCAATGAAGTCCAAACTCTGCTTTGTTGAAAAGGTTCTTCAATCATCACTAGTTTGAGAGGTTAAGAATCCAATTTTGGTCTTGCAACAAAGGTTTAACATGCTTCACACTTGCCTACCCACTTTGATGCATCTTTGAGCAGGGTAGGAAAATAATATCTAGCACGGAGGATTTTGTTGGCTGTGATAGTAGAAGAGAAATGACCTCCACAGGCCTGGTCATGAAAGGCTAAGAACAATTTCTGTTGCTGCTCTTTGTCAACACATTTCACAAACCTTCCATCTATGCCTCATTTGAACAATGTATTTCCCACAACACATATTGCATAGACATTAATTTGATGGCTCTCTTATCCTTATCACTCAAACGAGATGGAAATTCTCCATAAGTAAGAAAGTGTGCAATGTCGTCAGCATACCATTCATCGGTTGAGTGAGGAAAATAACAACAGGATATCAAATTCTTCGTTGGACAATTTGGCATCATCTCCTTCAGCAATGAGTTCATACAAGACCTTTCCTCTAACTAGCTTGGTGGTTTTGATGTCAAGATCATACTCCTAAACTTTGGCTACCCAATTGCCTCTCTTGGTTCCAAATTCATGTTGTGTAAGAATGGATTTGATAGTAGTATCAGTACAAGCACAATAGAATGAGAGTTGAGGATGTAGTAATGAAAGCTGCTTCACAACTTTGACCACTACAAATGTATGTTTCTCCATCATGGTGTACTTCAACTCATGGCTTTCAAAACATAACTCATGAATGCTATGGGGAGTTCATGACTTTCAACATTATCCTGAGTTAACACAACAACAAGAGTACTTTCAGTAGTATAGCAATAAATAATTAAGTATTTGCTATAATTTGGGCATGCCAAGATTAGAGTCTTTGTTATAGCTTTCTTGATGTCTTCAAATGTAACCTTTCCTTCAAGGGACAAACAAAAAGTATTCTTCCCTTTCATCATTTGGGCTATATTTAAATTAAGTTTAGAAAAATCTAGTATGAATCTTCTCAATAAGTTGATCTTGCCAAAGAAAGAGTGCACACCCTTCTTTCTTGTGGGGAGAGGTATTTGCTAAATCATCTGGAATCTTTCTAGATCAATTTTGATTCCCTTTTTGGAGACAATTTCTCGAATAATTTTCCCTTGGTGACACAAAATATGAATTTCTTGGGATTCAACGAGATGTCATGCCCTCTACACTTTTGGAGGATAGTTTCAAGGTGTTGGAAATTATCATCTCTAGTTTTTGAAAACATAGTCAGATCATCAAGGTATACAACTATGCATTTTCCTTTGAGGCTGCCAAAGGCTAGGTCCATTTCCCTCTGAAAGGTGGCACCATCATTGATGAGGCCAAAATGAATTCTCCTATTAGCGAAGGTGCCCCAAGGAGTGGTAAAGGCGGTCTTATGCTAATCTATAGAACTTACTTCTACTTGATTATATCACGAGAATCCATCAAGCATGGACAAAATTTTGAACCTATAACAGCCTACAAAACTTGATCCATTACAAGGAGATGATAACTATCTGCAAAGAGGCTTTATTCAAATTCCTAAATCAACACAAATCCACATCTCACCATTCTTCTTCTTCCCGACAAGCACAATATTGTATCAGCAATTTTAGGGTTATACTACCTCTGCTTTTACGAAGGAAGGGCTTGATCCGAGGTTTCAGAGGAATGAAATTTTGCATCTCTTTTGGATGAAAAGCCTTGAGACCATCATAAGAATATGAAAGAACATCAGCATAGATTTTCAATGATTTTCTTCCTTTTTTCTCTCCTCTTGTGTGCAACACTTTCCAGTGTTTACTAGCATGGGTTCATTAAGACTCCCAATGTTTATCATTTCATAGTCAATAGATTTGTTGAGCTCATTTGGAAGTTTTGTACTAGATGTACCTATCATGTTTATCAAATAACTCTTCCAAACTTACCATCACTTTAGGTATCTTATTACCTTTTAGTTTTATGCAACCATCACGATCCATTTCTTCTTGGTTATCTTCTTCATTTGGAGGTACACACTCTCTAGAAAGATTATCACTTCCTTCAAAGTACGGGTGATCAAAATTATTTGTGAGTTCAAGGAAGGAAAGTAAGTCCCGATCATCATTAAAGACGCCAATTGTTTACATTTTCAGGAACACTAGGCCTATGAATCATCTAAATGGTGAATTTATCTTGGGAGATATCTAGCGAGGATCAAGTAGAGACCCCGAGATAGCTAAGGAATAAGCCCTAGTGTTTCTTTCTCTTGTCATGGCTTCAATTGAAAAAGCATCAAGGAACTCAATGGAATCCCAAACTATATTCCTATAATGTTTCAACCTTCTATTCTTCACTTGAAAAAATATCGAACTGTTTTACAATCAACTCTATATCTCCATGAGCAAGGAGATTCTTCATCCCCATTTCTTTTTCCATTCTTAAACCAAGGATGAGAGCTTGAGACTCGGTTATATTATTTGTGTTTTAGAATTGGAGCTTGAATGAGAAAGGATGAATTTTCCATTTCGGATACATAAGCACCACACCAGCTCCGAACCACCGGTGAGGAGAAGCTCCCATCAAATTCCAAAATCCAAACACCATTAGGATCAAGAATCACTTCCTTAGGGTGGTTAGCCTAATCTTGTGACATGATCATGTAGTTACCATGACCAATGTCCTCATAAAGTATTTGTGCCTTTGGGTCATCTATTTTTTGAACGATATATTTAGTTTATTTCTTAGCAAGTAACTTCTTAATTTTCCGACCACTGGAATAAGAGCATGTGACCAATCCATCATGATTTCTCCTCCAACATTTTTGAAAAAATTCCTACTTCACAAAGACATACCATAGGAAGGGGAATATCGGTGACTAAAATTGTGGCTAATTTTTTTCTCTAGCAAAGAAGCAAAGGCTACTTGTGCATCATTAATCCTCCCAACCAATGACACTTCTCTACTTTCCATTGAGTAACATGAACCAAAAGCACGAGTTAGGGTTAATCCTAGGGCATGAGCTACCTTAGTAGGAATCACATTACTTGAAGCACCGAATCAATAACATAATTGTTGAGTTTGTGGCCAACTATGAGAGAGGCGACGTAAAATGGTTTGATCTTCCCATCGGAGGAAGTGACTTCTACCACAAGGCTTGGTTGAAATGAAGGAGAAGAACTGGGCAAGAGACCTTTAGAACTAGGGGATGAAGGCTTGGATTTGGAGTTTACAAAGTCTATCATTTTAGGAAAGGCCTTGGAATGGGTTTGGTAGAATTCAGCTTCGAGATATGGACCTTAGTTTTCTTGAGATGTTCAATAACGTCAAAAGAGCCGAGAGGTAGATGGAGCATTTTTATAGGAGTAGGGAAACTTTTGACTTATCAACTATATCATTTTAAGGGTAAGAATTTTTAGGAGCACGAACAGAGGAGGAAGGAACAACATAGCCTACCTTGGGTGTGGAAGAAGTTAGAATAGGATCTCCTCTCCTTGCAATCACTGGAATGATTGTAGGAGGCTCATTAGATCTTTTAGTAAGATGCACCACTTTCTCCTTCTTGTTGGCTTGCTCACGAGTCATGACAACATATGAATCATTGTTCATCTCTGCAACTCTTTCTTCATAATCATCCTCTTCATCTATACCTTCAATGGTGAGAAAATGGACATGAGATCTAATCAACTATTCTAATTCTTCATCAGCTTCATGTTCATGTTATTTTTATATTTCATCTTCCTCCTCATCATTAGGCTCTCAAAGCACTTCACATGTTGCATTGAATGGAACTTTAACGAGGCGGACCTTCAATTTCCAATCTAGTCTGAGTAGAGGGCTCTGATTCCGGGCCAAAAGTTCTTACTAGGAACATTCTAATAAGGAGCATGTTGGCCAAACTTTCTTGAGGGTGATTAGATCATTAGCAAGTTTGTACCAAATGATCTGCGCATCATCTCCAGGAGAAGATGTGGAAGAAGGGAATGCTTTGGATGCGGATGAATCTCTCCTTAGCTTACAAAACATGATCGGATCATCTTCAACATCGACAAAAATCTCTCGATCAGCATCCAAAGTGGAAAAGTTGGCTCTCCTAAGTGCATAGCTCATTTCAGGTGGTTGGGCATTAAGGAAGAAACATTTCGAATATGATCCACAGGCATGTATTTTGTGGGATCCGTTAACCAACTGTTGAATTTGGCCACAAATTACCTCGTGGGCTCATGTGATTTTTTCTTGATTTGACAAATCTAGGCCAATAGGGCATGTACATCCGAGCATGTTTGAAAGCGATGCTCAAACTAGGTCATCATAGTGTTCGAATTGGTGATGGATCTACGGGAAGATGATGTAACCAATCATCAAAGCATTATCTTGCAATGTCTCCACAAAAATTCTAATGGAGATATCTTCATGTTTAACTCGAGAAAACCACAAGCAATAATGAAGGTTGTAATATGATCATCTGGATTAACCTTCCCATCACCTTTGAATTTAGGGAAATCATTTCTATTGCCTCTAGGAAATTCATGCAATAGTTGGGGAAGAGCAAGAGGCCCAAACCTTTTGCCCCAAGGAAGAGGAGATGCAATCCTTGAAATATTTTTGGAGAGGAATTAAAACACCATCAAGAATCACAGAATATAAATTATGACTGATTTGATTTCGAGGATGTCACTCCCGGAAGTTCTTTCTCTAGTAGAAGGAGTGTTTACAGACCTTGTTCCTCTTATTTTTATTTTTAATGAAGGGAGAGAGAAACCTTGATGATCCAAAAGTTGGAAATGAGGGTATTATTCCCCAAGGGTTCTTTTACCCCTGAGTGTATCTTATAGTCATCAAATGAAAGATAATCAAGAAGTTGTTATTAAAATCTAGAATCCATTTGCAATTCAATCCCTAGTGGAGTCACCACAAAATGTTGGGTTTCAGAATGGAACATAGGTTGAAACCAAAGTCAGGGGATAACAAGTCCCTCCTCTTTAATGGGAGAGGTTCCCTTATTGAAAGATAGAAAAACAAATATACAAATCTACAACTATCAATGTTTGGAACCTGGTAGTCTGGTTCATTTCATACTCAAATGATTATCAATCGGAAGGAATGGAAGAATAAAGAGATGGAAGAAAGAAAAAATCAACAATGCTTATGGGAAATATAGATGGTAGAGTATCTCCTACTTACATTGAACCAAGAAAATATAGAAAGGATCAATTACTTCACCACTTGCACAAATTTGTAGACACAAAGTTCTATTGAATGTAAAACAAATGATCTCCTGAATTAAGAAAGGAGATAGAAAGATATATTAGAGGAAATAAGAAAAGAATATAAATTCTATATTGAATTACTTCAGAATTTACATCCTTCCCAAAAAAACCGGAATCCCTTTACATGGCCAAAACAATGTTCTTATAACAATTCGTATACATCCATACTTTTTCCCAAAGAAAAGAATATCCGAAAGCGAATAATGTTTGTTGCATATCCAATTTTGGAAAGTGACATGAAACAAACACACTCATGAAAACTAGAGGTTCAATAGGTGAATATTTCGTTAGTTCGAGCATGATTATTTTAATAGGGTGGGCATCTCATGATTTCCTTCTTCATGTGGTCCTGCCATTTCCACCTTTTAACCACTTCCATACCACTGAAGTGCTTACCGGTAAGTTTTCTCCCCTTTTTATCGCGTATGCCGATAAACTCCGTTTTCTAATGATCAAAATTTACATCCCTTCAAACTTATCAATTTAGCTCCATAATAAACCAAAAAATCATCTCATGGAGAAATGAAAAGGATACAAAGAAAAAGAATGAAAAATGATCCATTTTTGCATTTTGCAGAGCTCTGGTTCATTAATGGTGTCAAAAACCAGATGAGTGCATTTGGCTATCTTTTCCCCCTTTTTCCTCAAAATTGGCTCCTACACATGGAAATATCCAAGCACAATAATGGCCATGGGGAGAAAACTACATTTTCTAACATTTGGGAGAAAAAGCACGATTTCTCATTTTACTCCACCCTCTCGTGGCTCTACCAAAAGCAGACACGTGGCATCATCCGAGTGGCTGAGGTAATACGGTCCATATCTTCCATTTAAACTCTTTTTAACAAAAATCTCAAATTGTCAAAAAGCTCTGCCCACTTGACCGCTTTGAATTTTCAACGTGAACACATAGCACACGACAATTAGAAAATGGGGGCATGGACCAATTTGCCACATTTTAACCTTTTGGTGAAAAAGACTCAAATTCTAAATTTCCCCAAGTGCTGTTGTTCGATTTAATCCTTCAACACATGGCATTTCCTAACTAGGTGCGGGAACACGCTTTATTTTTATACTTTATCTATTTTTGAAAAGGGGAAAATTCCAACTTTTCCCTCAAAGGTCGAGCCTCTGCTATTGACTTTCCGATGTAGGCAGTGTCGCTTTCTAATTTGTTGCGGGCCCTAACCCGGAAATTTTCCTTCATATGAGCAAGGCCATGGGCGAGCTTTTGAACTTTTCACCTTTTGTGGAAACAAGGCTAAAATTCCCAAAGTCCTCCGCCGGTGTGCCAAAGCACCTGTGAACTGAAAAGTTGCCACATGTCTATTTCTAATTCTTCAACACATGGCATTACCTGATTGGTTGTGGGGACGTGCTTTTCTTTTTATCTATTTTGAAAAGGGAAAATTCCAACCTTTCACCCGATTGTCCATGCCTCCGCCATTGAATTTTCAATATGAACACGTGTCCCATTCTGATTTACTCTGATTTCAACTTGGAATTTATCCTTTCACTTGGGTGGGGGCGTGGGTCATTTTAGAACTTTCCACCATTTTTCCGTAATGCCTTAGAGAATAAAATGGATCTGTCGCCCAAACTTACGCAAAACTACGCTAGCCCAATCGTGCACGGTGGGGATCGGGGCAAACTGGCATTTTACCAAAATCACCAAAAGTGATAAGTTCAAAAGAAACACTGTCTGGCTGCATCCAATGGGAAAAAAATGCATAGCTTCACCTTTTCGAGCAAGAATTTGATGGGGAAAAGAATGTAGGAAGTTGGAAACGAGGAAAATGCCATTTTTCTCCCAATGAAGAATTTCTTTCTCTGCAAAAGGTTAAAAATGAAAGATGCAAGGTCCCACGCATTCCAAATGCATAAAATGAGAACTAAAATCATTTCCCATCAATTGAAAATAGGTAAAACATTTTAACGGTAGCAGACTAAGGAAATTTTGATTAAAAATGTCATGGGAAATGAAAACGAGCATCTGAGGAGTTTAAAAACACAAATTTCTTCTACGACAGGCCTCCAATTTTCAAAAATTAGATTCGAAAGGGTGGGAAAAATTGAGAGGACAACAATAAGTAATATTATACATATATATTTAGCATGTCATTAAAAGCATATGTAGAGATAGTGTGTGAGTAATGAGTGTGGCATTCCTTAAGCTGCAAAGCGGGAAACTTGTTTGTCAGGGGGAGTATGTTATGAGAAGTGTCATGGTGCCCATATTTAATGTCATAATTGGTATGTTGGAAAAATACCACACAATTTCAAATCATTAAAAGAGTGAGGGAATGTGTGGGCTGATGGGGGGAGATCTTAGTTTGAATAAGGTCTTATGAGTTTATAACTTAACGGTAAAATCACTTTGCAAGTGTAGGGTGTGAACAGGTTATTTTTCAAGTTTACCGTTAAGGGATGCTAAATGATAAGCTCCAACCCTATATTTATGAGTGATAATATATGGTCCACATGATTTTAGAGTAAAATTTCCACATTTAGTCTTTTGCATATTAGTGATATGTTCATTTTCTTTGACAAAAATATCACAAATGTTAAAGTCATGTTTGTTGAGTTGTTTGTTATACGCTCTTTTGATTCGTTGTTCATAGATATTGAATTTTTAAGGGCATTCAACCAGCATTCATATTACAATTCTAGTTGTGATAGGTGTTCTTGATGATAATCCTCATCATAGATGAGGTCACGAAAAGAGATATACAGAGCTGAAAATGAAACATTGAGTGGAATAAAAAAATTGTTGTTGTATAATAGGGAAAAGAGTGTACCACACATAGGGTTTTGAAAGATAGAATGATATTCCCATAATATATATGTGATTTTAAGGTGTTGATCTCTATTATCCTAGTATATAGTTTTTTTAACGATTTCACCGAGGGTTTTCTTGGATGCTTTGGCTTCACCATTAGATTGTGGATAGTATGGTGTGGAAGAGATGAGTTTGATGTTATAAGTTCCATACATTTTTGAACATTCTTATTGTTGAATGAATTACCATTGTCTGCAATGATTTTATGAGGTATACAAAGAGACAGATAATGTGATGATTGATGAATTCAACAATTTTATCTACTTTAGTGGATATAATGGGGATTTATTCTACCCAATTTCCTTAATATTTAGTTTTTGTAATGATGGAATTTTGTTGTTGTGATGATCAAGGTTTGATAAGGATAATGAGGTAAACCCCATATGAAAAAAATGCCAAATATATTGAGTTGGATGGAGGCGAAACTAGGGATGTGTCTAAGGTTGCAATGTTATTAACATTTGATGGACTTCTTAACATAGTCAAAAAAGTCTTGGTTAAGCGTATGCCAACAATATCCCATGCACAATATTATTTTAGAAACATCTAAACTACTAAATACTCACCACATAAAATATCATTGACTTATTGAATATCTAGATGAGCTTCTATAGATTTAAGACATCGAGGAGGCTGTTAAACCTTGTTTCATAAAGTATACCTCCTAGTATGATGTAGTAGGATGCACATTGCTAAGAATATCTTTTACCATTTCTAGATAGATTTTAAGGTATTTTACTTGTGAAAAGATAGTCATATTTATGAGTTTACCAAGTGTTATATTAGTTATCTTCTATATGATTAATAGTTGGGAGATCCATGTTGGTATAGCATGGCTTATCTATTTGTGTATGACGATGAATAATTTGAAAGCATCCAATTATAAAGTGATGAGAGAGGTGAGGGATTCCATGGTATTTGTAAATTTATTAGATGAGCAAGGGTCTTGTAATGGTCAAAGACATTTAAGAGATATTCGATGATGGTTTTTTTTTTTCTAAGATTAATTTTTGACATGAATAGGTCCCTTTTATTTTATTGATAACGAGTTATAAATCCTGTAGATGTCAAGAATTTTTACACCTAGGAATGTAGTCGTCGAATTCCCACGATGAAAGTTTCATATTCTAAAATGTTATTTGTACGATTGAAGTTTAATTTGAAGAATAGAAAAATAAGGGTGTCCTAATGGGGTATTATGAATATTTTATACCCCCACTTATTTGTATTTGGACTGTTAAAAAATAATTTCATTTTGAGATGGGTTTTATTGTGATCTAGGGTATTGATAAATTCATCCTAAAAATATTCGTAAGGGAGTTGATTAGTAGGAAGGGGAGCTTAATAAATCTAATCAACAATGACCTACCCCTTCATTTACATTCGAGGATAAATTCAATGTCAAATTTTTTCATCATCATATGATCCATCTAGTTATGCAATCATTTCCATATGGTTTAGATTGCATGGATTTGATGCATTACAAATAGTGACTACATATGTTTTATGATTGATGAGATAATGATGAAGTTTGGAAATTACAAATTACAAGGTAGGAAATAACTTTTGTAATTCTTTATAGTGATTTTCATAATTATGAAGGGTGTGGCTTATGGATTATATGCCCTATTCCTTACCTTATTCGTCTCGATGTGTTAGCATGGCACCCAAGGCTTGATAAGTAGCGGAGATATATAGATAGAAGGCATTCCCTTCGTACTAAGGTGTAATAACTTGTGGTGATAAAAGATATTGTTTGAGGGAATTGAAGGCTTATTGATAGTCATTGTCAAACTTAAAGTGGATGTATTTTCTTAGGAGATGATGTAGAGGTTGACAATGCTATGATTTTTGAGAGATAAAGTGATAGCTAGAATGAACTATTCCTTGAAGGGTACATATATTTATGAGATAGAATGTTGGAGGCATTTTGATAATGGCCATGACCTTAGCAGATTCAACTTTAAATCCCATTGTAGAGAGACTATGAATCCTAGGATTTTTCATGTGATAACTCCAAATGAGCATTTAGCTAGATTAAGAAAAACAAATAAATTTGATAGATGTGTAAATATCACATCGATCTAAAAACGAGATGGTATTTTTCAATTTTTGGATTTTATCAAGAGATCATCTACATAGTCTTCTATGGTTTTTGTGCATGAGATCATGGAAAATGTATTTCATAGTCTACTCATAAGTGGTTCCTACATTTTTATGCCAAAAGGAATTAATCAATAGCAAAAGGTTCCTCGTGGGGTGATAAAGGATGTCCTATGTTTGTCTTATAGTGTGATGAGGATTTGATTATAACCATACAAATAATCCATAAGAGATTACATTTCATGTCTTGTTGTTAGACCGACAAGTTGATCAACATTAGTTAGGGTAAAATCATATTTTGGGTAAATGAAGTTAAGGTCTCGAAAGTATGTACATATGAATAATTTCTGGTGGGTTTAGTGATGGGTAGGATATCAAAAACCCATTGGGGATAATCGATAGGTAGTATTATATTTAGTTAAATAATATGTTAAAGTTCTTTCTTAACTAATAGTGAGATGCGGGGATTCATCTTAAAAATATTTTGCTTCACCGACTTAACATCTGAGATGGTGATGATATTATGGATAACGTTGTTGGGGTTGATACCAGGCATATCACTGTAAGGCTGTGAAAGTTTAACTCTATTTAGAAAGGAACATAGTGAATTCATGGAGTTTGTTGGTATCCAAATTGATTCCCGCGAGGGCCAAGCAACATCACGGCGATAAAGCATTCTTAGACATAGACGAACCATGATATGAGTCATTTTGTAGCCGGAGATGGGATACGGCTAATGCTTTCTCACTTGGGTGTTGGGGAAGTGGATAACACCTCACTAAGGGTTTGATCTACCCTCACTACTTTATGTTTTGCCTTCAACAAGGGTGAGAGGACCCGTTACGTAACCGATTTTGAAAAAAGACATCAAGAGATCCTTCTTTGCACAATTTTCATGAGAACCATGAGGAAATATGATCAATACAGCACAATCTAACTCTCACGAGTTGTCACACTAGAGAGTGGAGATGTTTCCTTGACAAAGCTTCGGGTTATTAAAGATAAAAATTGAGTCTTGATTGTCCCTGCATACTTTGGCACTAGAATTTGTTCATTTGTGGATACACAAAGTACAAACAGGGGTAGTTTATGTAGGATTCGTCGTTTGAGAAATTTATTGGTGGGAAGTTAAGCAAGATAGAGCATATTATACTAGATCTTTGAGATCCTTTACAAATATTGGGAAACTCACAAACATAATGCTTTAGAAAATCCAAGATATTCCTTCAACCAAAAGGTGTGCATTAATGGAGGCCCGGATATGCATGGTTTCACACACTCTCCAAGAATTCAACACAAAGGCTCATGCTAAAGACTCAATTAAATGCCAGAAATCCCTGGTTTGTCACGCCTAAGAGACACTCATAAGATTACAAACAATCTTTATTAACATAGTGAGAGAAAAGTGATTTTAAATTGTTTATTTCAATACCGGATGAAGTCTCTTCTCATAATGAATTTACAAATGTGAAAAGAATAACACATAGATGAGATCTTGTGTGACTCAAAAATATTTTAACATAAGATTGTAATAGGAACAAGAAAAACTATTTGAAAACATTCTGAAAGAAAAGAAGAAACAATAATGCACATGATCAACACAAAGTCACTCAGGGTTCATCAGATTCATCAGCAGGGAAAATTTTTCTCAACAATCTTACAGCTTGTTAATGGTTGTACACTTTCAACCACCTTGACACGATTGAATCAAAGGACACAAGAAAATGAACTGGTCTCTCAGACGGTCTCTCGGGAAAATGGTTTCTCTCAAACTTTCTCAAAAAAGTTAACCTCTAACCTTTTGCAAGAGTAATCTCATTACATTTATAAAATTTCACTCACTCACTCATCCGAAATTTTCCACCCAAAAATAATAATATGTGAGGAATCCTATGTTTGTTACAAATTTTTTCTAGAAAGTGATGTTTAAATGATTTACACTCAAAAGCTACCGGTGGATAAATCATGAACTAATCATGTTTCTCAGGCCCTCAACCATGACTAGGATGCCATGCCATAAATTTTCGATAGTCCTTCTAATCATTCTTTTATTTTTTCATGCAATAAATCCCCTTTTTAATCATTTACAGGTGGCTCCATATGGCTTGATCTAAAAAAGGAATCCTTTTCACGCTCGAGAATACACATTACAAAATGAGTGCCCTTGCATCGATACCTACATTCGTGCCTCTCGAAATGATTTTCCTCATATGGATTATACCACATACTGTCTTGTGATTCCGGAGTTGGCCAAGTGCAAAGAGGATCCAGTCAGAAACCTCCACATGTTTCCTTGGTGCAACTACAAAGGTTAAGTCTTGAGGCAGGTTCCCAAATGAGCGTGGGCACTCCACATGTTTAGAACCCTATAGAGTTACCTTTGGTTCCTGAAAATTTAGAGTATGGGAAGCTCCAACAAGAAGCTTCCTCGTGTCTTTTGGCTCAACTTTAAAGATGAAGTCTTGAGGAAGGACCTTAAATGAGCACATGATCTCCACATGCCCTGAGCCCAAGAAAGTTTTCTCGGCCTTTGAAAAAGTCTCAGTAAAAAGAGGAACTAGCAAGAAGCCTCCATGTGTCTCTTTGGCGCACTTTTGATATGATGCCCAAAAATTGGAGGCCCTGGTGAGGCCAGAATATGTCTGATTAATGTATAATATATGATCTCATCTTACTCTCCTTTTTATTAAGTTTGATTGCATTGTGTGACTTTTAGTTAATTTGATATGAGTTATGATGTAATTGTCTATGTTTTGATTGATTAAGATTCTAATGTTACAATATCTAAAATTCCTAATGTAGTGTGTGTTTGAATTTAGTTTTGTAATAAAGAAGGTCTAATCATTCGAGGAAATGAAGCAGGTGGCGTTCAGTATGTTTTTGATAAGCATCTATTCCTACACATCTTAGTTCTAGAACTTATAAAATAGTTCCGAGAAATCCGTCACACAATCATCATTTAGTCCTAGAACTCTAGTATTTAGTTCGGAATTTTCGGACTTAGTTTGGAACTCCACGGGGATAGCTCGAACTCTTATAGGTTTTGGTCCTTAACAATTTCATATGGTTCTGGCACTTCTCCAAAGTTCCAGAACCAATGGGAGTTATCTATTTTAAAACCACATCAAGCAATTTTGCATTTACGACCCTTTCAATCGGGAAAGCGAGAATATTTATGAATGCAGATCGGGGAGAGTTATCCTCGCAGCCTTATCGATCAACTCGCAATCTAACTTAGCATCTATTCGGGCATGATTCAATTTTATCAGAATCATTGAGACAGTTGTGATTGTAAAAATGTATATAAAGGAAGACTGTAATAGTTAAAAAGAGAATAGAAGATATAGAATGAGATAGAAATAGAACAAAGAAAAGAAGTAGACTAAGTATTCAGATCTAGTACGTTTTGTAATATCGAATGTTTTATCAATAAAATACTCATTCGATTTGAGAAAATTCTGAGTTGTTAAATCTTGGTTCGAGGAGGAGCAAGGGCCCACTCCCCCAAGGACTAGGATATTCATTTATTTGGTATTTATATTTCTTCAGTAAATAGCTTAGATCTATTAATTCTGTGTTGTTCCAATTATTTTAATTTAATCTATGTTGTCTATTTTTTCCTGCGGTGTTTAGATAGATTCTTATATTTCTTGCAATTATTTCCAAGCATTCTAAATTAAGTGTGTTTATTTCTAGAAACAAGTGTGTTTCCATTCTGCATAGTGTGTTTCCTTTTAGGAAAGCTTTCAAAGTGTGTTTACTTTCAGCAAGTTTTCATAGTTTGATTTAAATAAGGTTTTACCAAGAATTCCTTAAGACATTATAAGAACCCCCAAAAAATACAAAAAAAACTACATTCAACTACTAGATTGATGAAATTACTCTTGTTGCATATAGCTTTAGACACACCCCCGGTTTGATATGACATCAATGAGAAGTTTATTAAATGAAGGTAATAATAAAACCCATCATTTTTGGCGTTATTTCTAGGGACCACTAGTTGGAGCTTTCTAATTAAGTGTTAGCAAGAGCAACAAAACATACATCTATTAGTTGAAGAATCTTCCCTACTATATCACAAAATATATGAGTAGACTAAGAGAATCACAGAGTAGATTCCTTCCAAAAACATCTTCACAAGAATTCATAACATCCTCTAGTCAAAGAAAGGAAATTGATCAAGAATTGGAGGCACCACCATCCCCTGTCAAATAAGAAACAGAATTACCACCTTTGGAATTCTTAGATCAATCATCTGAAGGAAGTGGAACTTCTAGGAGAAGGCTTATTGCTTGAAGATCCCTTTAGGTGAGTTTCGATTGTCAATTGAGTAGTCAACCTCCTACTCCTAATTTTTCACCTTCCCAAGGCATACCGCTTACCACATTAATTAGGAGGAAAATTTAGAAAATATCTTTAAAATGGCACGAGAGGCGAGGAAGTACGATAGGACCTTTACTTATCCAATCCAATTGGGAGATGATGATACACCAATGGAAAATATCTCACTTGCACATTTACCCACATTTAGAGGGATGTCATCGAAGATCGACAAATTTCTGTTTGAATTCAAGGTACTATACATCGGACCTATGATTATAAAATAGATAATCAAAAATAAAGTTGTTTCCATCCACTTTAAAGGATGCAACAATGAGGTGGTTCATGGGATTACCATCCAACTCTATGAGCACTTGGGCACACATGGAAACTACCTTCCTAGATAAATACCAGGATTATTGTGGAGGGAGAAATAGGAAGGAAGAATTCTTCAAAATCAATCAGGAGGAAGATGAAAACATAGAAGATTATTTAGACATATTCCTCTTTGTTAGCAAGAGATGTGGATTTTTTCTTTTAGAAGATTTAAGTAAAACCAATTTTCTTAAAGGATTGGATGATGAATCTAGGGAAGCCCTTAACTTGATAGGAGGTGAAGAATTTGATAAAATAAGAATGAATGTAATTAAGGAGATTTGTAGAAGCTATTCGAACAAGAGGTGGACTTAGAAAAGGAAAATCAGTAAAAATTCTGAATCCAGATATGAACAAACTAATGGATGAATTAGCAAACTTTAAAGCAGACATTTTAGTGCAATTAACCTCTACTATGGATGGGTTACAAGCTAAAGAATATTCCAAAACTAACCCATTGGCTATGTATTGTCCTCGATGCGGGAAGAAGCATGCATTAAGAGACATCATTTGGATAAAATAGAAATGTGTCTTATCGTGAATCTAAAGAACATGATACACGATGTTTGTTCCTTACTACCTAGTATTAGAAATCAGCTTAAACAAACCGGTGTTCCTCTACAATGAGAAGAATTTAATTTTGTTCGAGAGACAACGCAAACAAGGGAAGTTTATGCCAAGATCAGTTCTAATCCATGGATGATGCCATGGGCTGCTCATCAGTACCAAAAATGGGGACAACCACCTTGTGTACCTCAACCAACTTGGAACCCTCAAGATTGGGAAAATCAAGCTTGGTATGCTCAAGGACATCAACAACCATGGGCTAGTTAAGGAAATCCTTATGCTTGGTCACAACCTAGATGAAACCTTAATAATTATGCTCAAGGAAGAACATATCCAAATCAGAATTAATATGCCATCATGGGATCCCCTGCACAAAATTCACAAAGCGAGAATGTATTCCAAATGCAAATACTAACACGATCAAGTAGCAAATCAAAAAAACAAAAAAATAACCCTTGTTTATGGAAAAGAACCAGAAAAATCAGTTGATTTAGTTGTTATGGATTGTAAAGATATTCAAACTAGATATGGGAAAATCATTAACTTGAGTCCACCCTTGTAATCACTAAAATGACATAAGAAAAGGAAATTCCTAGTACTATTGTTCCAAAAGAGGATATAGAAAGAAAAGTAAAGGAGCGAGATAGAAACACTCACGAGACTCCATTTCCATAGAGATTAAAAGAAGCTATAGAAATAAAAGAATTTGAATTAGTACGGGAATTAAGGAAATTGAATATTGAGATACCATTATTACAAGAAATACAAGATATTCCAAAATTAAACAAATTAATCAAAATATTATACGAAAAAGCGCGGCAGGATGAAACAATACCCCAAGACTATCAAAGTAGATGGGAAACTTGCTGATTTATTTGTTGGAAAATTTCTACTTCCCAAATACAGAGATCACGGAAATTCTATTATTTCTGTCTCTATAGGAACTAATTATGTACATAATGTTTTGATAGATTTGGGAGTCGCTGCTATCAATGTAATGACAGTGGATACTCGAAAACATTACCATTAATAGGTATATAACCTACTAATACCACATTGTAGATGACGAGACCATTCTATAGCAAAACCGAAGGAATTATTGAAGACGTGGCGATTATGGTAGAGTCATGGGATTATCCGATTGACTTCCTTATACTACATACAAAAGGTAAAACATTGGGTTATCCCATTATTTTGGGTAGACGTGGTTAGCTACTGATTCTTTACTTTGATAGTTTGCGCAGGTCGGGTGATATGACAATCTCGAATGGTAAGAACTCTAAACAAATTTCACGATATCCTACTTCACGACCTTTTCGATAATTAGGAAAAATTGTGGGTTGATTCTCCTGAAACTAATAAACGAGAATTTGTCTTCTTTCGCTATGATCAAATTGTAGGATCATGTAAGAGAAGTAGAAGAAATGATTAATCCACCATTAGATGAGAAGCTGTTGTCCTCGAAATAATCATAAATATTTCAGAAACCTCGTAAAATTAGTTCTAGAACACGTGAACTTAGTTCCCAAACCTACGGCTATAGTTTTGAAACCACCATATTTAGTTCGGAATCACTACAAAAATATTTCTCTTTGATTGAAAATTATTTCACTCTGGAGGAATGATAGTTCTCGTGGGGAGAGGATGAATCAGTAGCTTTAGTTTCAAGTACATTAGGAAGTGATGAATAATTTATGGAAAGTAGCAGTGACAAAGAATTTGGCCTGCAAAGAGATAAGTATCATAAATCTCATTCTTGTCCTTTTCCAGATTCTGTCTCAAGGAACTTTTAGAGATGTTGCTACATACCATATTTTGTTACCACATTCATCTCCATTAAATACTTTAATGAAACCCTTCTCACAAATCGGTTCATCACATATTGGAACCAAGCATGTTGAAATTCAACAAGGTAAAACTTTCAACATTAATAGTTGGTTGAAGGATGATGAAGAAGCTAAATTGTTTTCTGTTCTAAAAAATCATACTAAAGCTTTTGATTGGGATTACAAAGACATGAAGGGGATTCACCCAAGTATTTTCACCCATCAAATTTATAATGAAAACATTAAACCGAGTTAGCGGCCTCAAAGAAGGATTAACTTAGCTTTAAGGGATATAGTCAAACAAGAAATTGAGAAAATATTACAAGTAGGTTTCATCTACACTATCTCGAGATAGCGGTGGGTATCTCCTCTTGTGATTGTTCCCAAAAATAATAGAAAATGGAGAATATGTGTTGACTATAGGAAGCCGAACAAAGCCACAATGAGAGATTATTTTCCCTTACCATTCATAGATCACATCCTAGACAACCTTTCGGGTAAACCATACTTTTCTTTCTTGGATGGCTTTAGTGGGCACAATCAAATCAGAGTTCTGCTGAAGATCGGGGAAAAAGTAAATTTACATGTCCATGGGAACCTTTGACTATATTGTGTTACCATTTGGTTTATGCAATGATCTTGCAACTTTCGAGAGAGATGTACTTGCAATTTTTCTGGTCTAAAAAATGATTGTGTTGAGGTATATATGGATGACTTCACTATACACGGAGATACATTTGAAGATGCTTTGAGAAATTTGGACTGAGTGTTAACAAGATGTGAACAACACAACCTATCTCTTAGTGATGAAAAATGTTTGATGATGATGGATGAGGGGATTGTATTAGGACACCATATTTCAAAGAGAGGAATTGAGGAGGATCAAAACCAAATTAAGACCATTTTAGATTTATCTATTCCTTAGACCCCCACAGATATCAAATCATTTCTAGGGCATCTTTAGTACTTATAGGTGCTTTATAAAAGATTTCAGTAAATTTGTTGTCCCTGTGTTTACTTTGCTAACTAAGGACTATAAATTTCTGTGGGATGAAAAGTGTCAGAGTTCTTTTGAAGAAATTAAATAAAAATTAATCAATACCCCAATTTTGAGAGGACCTAATTGGGAAAAGCCATTTCATATCCAAATAGATGTCTCAAATTATTCCATTGGTGCAGTATTGGGACAAAAGATGAGGAAGAAAAGATGTATACCATTTATTATATTAGCAAGAATCTTACTCCCACTAAAAATAATTACACCACCACTAAAAAAGAATTTCTTGTGATTTATGCAATCAATAAATTCAGATATTATATTACGAAGTGGTACAAGATATTTGTAATCACGAGATCATTTAACAATTAAGTATTTAATGAACAAACCATGTATGGTGGAGGAAGAATAATTAGATGGTTATTACTTTTGTAAGAATTTTATATTACCATTATGGACAATCCAAGTAAATCTAATGTGGTAGCTGATTTTTGTCAAGACTAACCACCACAGGGAGTAAGATCCGATCGGGGATAACTTTCTAGATAGACAATTTTGCAATCTCAGTAAGTACACCATGGTTTGCTGATATGGAAAATTATCTTGCAACAGGAAAGTTTCCTCCTTTTTCACTAAGAAACAAATAAATAAGTTAATTAAAACCGATTGCACAATTCAAATGGTTAAAAGGAATGCTATTTAAATGTGGTCTTGATTTTCTCTTATGTAGGTGTGTAAGAGAGGATGAAATCTTTGACATCCTCGGAGGATGTCATGATGAACCAAGTGGAGGACACTATTAAGTTAAAATAACATCTCATAAGATACTTGGCACTGGTTATTATTGGCCATCTATATACAAGGATGTGAAGAGATATATCAAAAGGTGTGATCCTTGTCAAAGGATGGGACAACCAACTTTCACCAATGAAATGCCTCTTTAACCTCAATTGGTGGTTGAACCATTTAAGAAATGGGGATTGGATTTTTTGGTCCCTTTAATCCTCCTTCACATGGAAAATAATATATTCTTCTATGTACTAACTATGTGACAAAATGGGAGGAAGTGTAGGCATTGACAAATGCTACTAAAAAAATAGTTGTAGATTTCCTTTGGAACAAAAGTACGATAAAGTTTCGAGCACCAAGGAGTATAGTTTCGGATTAGGGGCCACAATTCATGTCTAATATGATCCAAGCTTTCACAAGTTATTACCAAATCAATCATAAGAATTCATCTCCTTACCACCCACAGTCAAATAAATAAGATGAAGTAACAAATAAAGAATTAGAGAACATCCTTACCAAAATAGTTGAAGTTGGGAGAAAAGATTGGGTAAAGAGAATACCTGAAGTTGTCTGGGCTTGTAATACAACTTGGAAAACTACAACAGGGTTTTCACCATATGAATTTGTCTATGGGAAAAATCCCTTTTTTCCTATAGAGTTTGAACTTGAGACATTGAGGATAGCATAAAGGTGGCAATTGAGTTCAATCTGACTCGAAAGAAAGAATCCTTCAACTCAATGAGTTGGATGAATTAAGGTTGGAAGCACTTCAGCAGACAAAGATAATTTAAGAGAAAATGAAGCAATGGCATGACACACATATCAAGAAAAGGCAATTCAAAGTAGGATAAAGGGCATTGTTGTTTGATTCTAAGTACCAACAATTCAAGGAAAATTTAGAACCGGATGGTTTGGACCTTATCAGATTGAAAAAATATTTGACAATGGTTCTATTCAGTTACTTCCCATTGATGGCAACAACAGAAAACTCTTGGTCAATGGACATAGGTTGAAACTCTATAGGAAGCCTCCCACTAAGGATGAATTCTTGAGGAAGATTGAAGCAAACCAAGAATTTGATCATATGGAAGAACCTAGTTCTTCTAAAATGATCAAAAAACCAGATGATAGATCCAAAATAAAGGGAAGAAGATGAAAACCAACAAATGGCATTTTCTTCCCCAAAAAAATTAAAATAAAATAAAAATTCTCTCAAAGGTCAATAAAAAACCAGCAAATGGTGGTTAACCTCTTTTTGGCTAGTTCAAATAAAGGAATTCTTTTGAATTCTAGTTGTCTTATCTTATCGTGTTTTGTTCCACTTATTGGAATGACGAGTCATCATAAAGAAAAGGATTACATCATCAAGGATGGTAATTATGTCTTTTAACTTATTTAGGGTTGATTAAATGTTTGCATGTGTGATTTGACTTTATTTAAAAAGTAGGTATGATGAGTCATCTAATTATACATTATCATTACAAGTGTGTAATAATGAAGTTGATTTGGATGGAATAAGTGGCGGCATGGTTATCATTAGTAATCATTATTGCAAAAATCAAGTGAAATAAGATTGCAAAGATATTTTTAAGAAGGAACAATGAATTGAGTTTGTGTTCCACAATAAAGAGCGAGATAATTGAAGTTCTGCTAAGAAGAAAGGTTCCGTAGCCAAAGCCATCGGTTACAGTAGCTAAGAAAAAGGGCCTAAAACCAATTCACACAAAATCAAAAGAGACAGAACTCAAGTTGATATGGGGATTAAGAAGAAATCAGAACCAGAGGATAATTCTCGGCTACTCGTAGACAAAGAAGTGGCATCCATCTTTAAGCATGCATGATGGCTTGAATTCTGAAGAAATTTTCAAGGCATAATATCAAATTGGTAAGATAATTCATCATAAACATAGAACAATCTAGAACAAAGGTGATGAATGTATTTATTCATTTTTCTGTGAACACTGTAAGTAATGTGTCTGGAGTACCCATTGTGCATGTTCCACAACCTACCAAGGGGACTTTGAAAGAACTAATTTAAGTCTTACTACAAGAAGGAGAAACTAAACCCCAGTATATCTATAATACAAAGAAAGTCATAAAAGGGGTCAGAAGGGCCAATTTTCCCAAACCCTTTGACAGGGTAGCATTTTGGGTAGTGAAATATTTAACTTGTGACGGTTAGTTTTGAGTGCGTGGGAAAAGAAGTCTTAAAAATGCTCATATATCCGAAGTATGGAGACACGAACACTGAGTACATAATAAACCTTCAGGTTTTCTTTTTTATTCTATTCATACCATGGCTCAAAGGTATTCTTGGCATGTTGGGACAATTAGGCATCATGGTCTAATTCATTTGATATGGCAACAACATTTCCTATCAAAGAAGAATGGAGAAGAAATTTGGGACAAGTTTCTTGGAAAGTTCAAGAAAAACCCTAATATTATCAGAAGGAAAATTCTAGTCCCATTCTCTCCTTCAACTAATCTAGAAATTGATGCCCCTGTAGAATGATAGAGGGAAATAGAAAGAGAAAATATACCAAAAAGAAGGAGGTCAATGAGAAATATAAAAATAGTAGAGCCTCCTGTACCTATAAAGGAAATTCCTTCTTCTACAAAGAGACTTCGGGAGAGCCGATATCATCTCTCGATGGTGATAGCTCACCCAAGAAAGAACAAGAAATAATAGTAAGAAGAAGTTCAAGGAAGAAGTCCACTTGCTAGGCATGATGAACTTCCCTAGAGAAGAAAAAATAATAAGAGGTCAAGGGGAACCCCGGAGGAGGAAAGAGTGAGCAGGAAAGGATGGAAGAAGAAGTGTTGACATTTTAGGTAGCATGGCCATGACTCCACAGAGCCAAGTCAAGTTGAAATGAATAGAGGAGATGAGAGATTTGAAGAGTAGGATTTTTTAGGATTTGGCTAAACCATTAGCAGTGCCACATGAAGAAGAAGAGTTGGCATCTAGGATAAGAAAAGGAAAAATTCCTTTGATATAGGTAGAATGCCCAACTCCTCAAATAATTTGAGAGGAAGAAGACAAACAATAAGTTAAATGGGCTTTGTTCTTGTCTAGAGCAAAGCTCATGATGAGAAAAAGATGAGGATTGGAATTCCTCAATCTTAAATTTGAACAAAGGGAAATTCTCATTGATGAGCTAATAACTCATCTTACGGCCGGGAGGCGAGGAGTTATCAACAACCAAGAAGTAGGTGATAGAAAAAGAGGAAGAATTCCAGACTTGCAAAAATAAGGCGTTGTGTCCATAACCTCGTGTATAGACCGAGTTGACCTATTTTCCACTCAAACAACTATGGGATGACACTTGAGGAGATCTCGGAGAAGCCAAAACATCAAATAAGGAGTTAAAGACCAAGATGGAGGAAGAGATGAAGGCAAGAAAAGAATGCGAAGAAAATTTTTATAAGGAGGAAGGAAATAAATATAAATGTCTTGCCAAAATTAATATAGTACGTATTATGAGTGAGAAAGCGCTTGCTTGCATGAGGCCCTCTCTTGCATATAGTTTATTTTTAGAAGAGTAGTTCGATCATTTAGCTGTCACAAAAAATTGCATGTGGACTTCAACATGAACTACAAGATGAATCTAAATTCATGGTAGCTTACTCTCTATCCATCCCGAGAAGAAAAATCTCCTATGTGAGTTTTATCTTTTTAAGTTTATGTTAGATAAAAACACGGGATTTATGATTAACTTGTATGTATGGGAGAGCCGATTCAATGCATTTGTCTCTATTTTGCAAAACTAGATTACATGGAGCGAAAAGGAACCTGAATTTTTATTAAAATCTAGCTCACGAGTCTTTGTATGAGAGCTCATTATGGTAAACCCTTTTCCTTCCTCACACATTTTAGAACTCATGCCTTTGATAGGAGATTTAAGACACATTACCCTACCATTCTACAAAAGAGTATTGATGCCTTCACCTCCTATGAGGAGGAAAATTTTGAAGATATTTATGAAGGATGCTCAAAGAGGTGGGAACTCCTTACTGTTTCTTTGAAAATAAAGGAAGTAATTTCCCCTACAAATCTGATCTGGAGTTTAGAAAGGGCCAAAGCATTATGCACAATAATTCCACAAGTCAATGTAACCTATGGGCAGATATGGATGGGAATCCGAACAAGGCCCCCTCTACTTCTCACCTCGATGTCTCCTTGGAAAAATAGAGAACCTCAAGAACCTCTTTGAATTTGAAAAGTGGGGAGGAAAATAGAAGAGCAGTAGTACAGTACATACGAGCTTAAGCATTTGTAAATCTAGTTTCAGCCATTTGACCTAAGCAATCAAATGGAAATATGAACATATGATCCCACTTTTTAAGAATGAGTTTTAAAGGGACTTACAAACAAATAATTTTGGGGGAAATGATGAGGCCATAATATGTTTGATTAATGTATAATAGATGATATCATATTACTCTCTTCTTTATTAAGTTTGATTACATTGTGTGACTTTTGCTTAATCGATATGAGTTAGGATGCAATAGTCTGTCTTTTGATTGATTGTGATTCTAATGCTAAAAGCTTTGAAATTCCTAATGTAGTGTGTGTTTGAATTCATTTTTGTAATAAAGCAAGTCTAATCATTCAAGGAAATGAATCAGGTGGTGTTCTGTATATTTTTTATAAGCATTTGTTCCTACACATATTAGTTTTGGAACTTCTAAACTAGTTCGAACTCCATCACACAATCATCATTTAGTTCTAGAACTTTCAGACTTAGTTCCAGAACTCTAGTATTTAGTTCCAAAATTTTTGGACTTTGTTAGGAACTCTTACATGTTTTGGTCCTTAACAATTTCCTATGGTTCTGGAACTTATCCAAAGTTCTGGAACCAATGGGAGTTATCTATTTTAAAACCACATTAGAAGATTTTGCATCTACAACCCTTTCAATCGGGAAGGACAAGAAGATTTACGAGCGCAGATCCGAGGGGAGAGTTATCCTACACCTATCGATCAACCACAATCGACTCAAAGCATCTATTACGAGCACGATTCGGTTTTATCGAGAATCATTGAGACAACATTGATTGTAAAAATATATATAAAGGCAGACCTGAAATAGTTAAAAAGAGAATAGAAGATATAGAATGAGATAGAAATAGAACAAAGCAAAGAAATAGACTAAGTATTCGAGATCGATCGTTTTGTAATATTGAATGTTTTATCAATAAAATAGCCATTCGATTTGAGAGAACTCTAAGTTGTTAAATCTTGATTCGAGGAGCAAGGGCCCACTCCCCTAAGGACCAGGATATTCATTTATTTGGTATTTATGTTTCTTCAGTAAATAGCTTATATCTATTAATTTCATGTTGTTTCAATTCTTTTAAGTTAAACTCTATTGTGTATTTATTCTGTGGTGTTAGATATATTCTTATATTTCATGCAATTATTTCCAAGCATTCTAAATAAATTGTGTTTATTTCCATAAGCAAGTGTGTTTCCATTATGCATAGTGTGTTTCCTTTCAGTAAAGCTTTTAGTGTGTTTACTTTCAGCAAGTTTTCATAGTTTGATTTAAATAAGGTTTTACCAAGAAGTCCTTAAGACATTAAAGAGATACCCTAGAAAATACAAAAATAAGTACTGATCAACTACTAGATAGATGAAATTACTCTTGTTGCATATATCTTTAGACACACCCCTGGTTTGATATGACATCAACAAGAAGTTGATTAAATGAAGGGAATAACGACACCCAACAAGCCCCAAACAAGCGCGGGTCTCCATGTATCTCAGCTCGACATAGTTGTTGAAAGAGTTTAAGGACTAGCAGAAGGTGCCACGTGCCTAGGGTTTGAGAAAGTTTCCTCGGCTATTGAAAATTCTAAGTATGGGTAGGGCTAGTGGAATATTCCATGTGTCTCTTTAGTGCTTTTTTGGTATGAATATCAAAATAAGGACTCCCAAACAAGTGTGGGCCTTCCACGTGTCTAGGGTCCAACAAAGTTGCACCAAATACTTGAAAAAGTCTAAGTATGGGGAGATCTAGCGGAAACCTCCACATGTCTCCTTGGTGTTATTTCAAAAGTAAAATCAAGGGGCAAGTCCCTAAATAGGCGCAGGCCCTCCATGTTTCCCTGGCCTAAGAAAGTTAAATTAGGTGCTTGAAAAGTCTAAGTATAGGAAGATATAGCGGAATCCTCCACGTGTCTCCCTGACACAACTCCAAAGGTCAAACCGAGAGGTGAATCCTCAAATGAGTGCATGCCCTCCACATGGAAAATATTTGAGTTGAAGTGGGCTTGAGAATCTCAAAATTCCTGGCAACCCACCTCTCCACTTCTAACTTTTGATGTGGGCCCTAAGCGGAGTTGTGTATCATTTCATAACTTTGCTTCTTTCCACCGAGATGGAAAAAATTTGCAAAATGTATCGGGGACCCTCTTCCCCACTTTGAATTTTCAATGCTAACTCAAACATGTGACATTAATTTGTCCCCACGGAGTTATAGATCATTTTATAAATTTTCTCCTTCTCATAAAAAGGCAAAAATCTTCAAAATGCTCTAGTAACCCGCCTCTCCGCCTTTAACCTTTCAAACCACCACGTGTCCTTCTTCAGGGTCAAAGTAAGAAATTTTCCCTACCGCTTCATATTGTTGAATAGCCAATTATATACTATTGGGGCCATGGGACTAATTTGGCATTTTTTACAAATGTAACAAAGTGATAATTTTTACGTAAAAGACCCACCATGCCACGTCTAATTAGAAAGGACCATGTATCCATGGATGTTGGGACAAGATTTACAAAGGAGACACATTCATGGAAGATGCCCAACAACAAAGTTTTTTCTGTGGAGAGAAGATTGTAAATAAAACCCAGAGTCAATGTGATCCATGACCCAAGGAAAGGACTGAAAATGGCAACCAAATGAAGGAGAAATATTTCACGCATCCATACATGGAGACAAAGAATAATTCAAACCATGTGGGATGAGAAATTTTGAACAAATAGGGTGAGATTAAATTGAGGACCAACATCGGATCCGACTCGGGGGTGGGCACTCCGTGCAAGTGCCGCAAGAACAAAATAACAGACCATGTGCCAAAAATCCATTGGGAAATGGAATCAAGAACAAGCTTGCAAAGTATAAAAATAATTTCCAACCTCCCAAGAACAAACCAAGAAACCAACAAAAATTGATCACAAGGACCAGGGAAAACTAAAACTTAAAAAAGGTGAAAAAAGAACAAAAACAAAAGACTATACAATGTACAATGATGCATGCCTTGATTATGAGAAATCAGTCAAGGATACATTTCAAGTGCTGGCGATTCTAAGTATGACCAAGCCAAGAAGTCTTGATACTTTTTTAACAACTGGATATATGCTAGTTTTCCTTCTCTATCCAAGTTGCTACCATGCCATACTTTACGAGGTTTATCTTTTGTGCCTTTACTAGATCTATAACAAACCCCATCAAAAATCGAGTCAGGGAAAACCAATCTACTTGGGATACTTGCACTCATCAATTTTATGCTCCTTAAAATCAGCATAACCCACAAAGTTGTGAACATCGACGTCTACATACAATACTTCATAAGAAGCATTGTTAGGGTCCTCAATGAGATATAACATTTTCTTCTCACTGTACAACTTCACAAAGTTCCCCTCAATTGGTATGGTGGTGTATGACATGTCCATTTTCACACTTCCACCTACACTAGCTACCCACTTTCTGGATAATAACATCCCCCATTTGGCAGGACAGTCCACAATAACCACATTCATGGTTAAGCATTTTCCTGGAAAAGCTGCCAACTACACTACTAATCCCTTGACATACCCAACTATTGGAACTTCTCTTGAATTGATAGCAATAAATTTCCCATAATCTATTGTTACCTTGATATTTAACTCATTCATGACACGAAGAGGCATTACATTACATGAGGATCATGAATCAAACATGCGATTATGTACCACCTATCTTTAATAATCAAAGTGGTAAAAATGGACCACATTAAGTTGAGATTCAACTAGAGAAGTTCCCAAATACACCTCAAGTGATTCTCCCATAGTTCCTCCAATACCTGTGGTATTTCTGATTCTGCAATAATATGAGGAACCTCTACATTTTTCACACTCTTTCCCTGGGTAATTTTTTCTTCCTTAAATCGAAAATATTTGAATGCCCTTTTCATATGCTTAGTGATTCTAAGTACTTCAACAATGGGAACAATAACCTTGATCTAACTCAAGATTTGGGCTATGTCATAAGGAACATATCTGGGTAGGGCAAGGTATTAGAAGGGAGATTCACAAATTCATCTAATAATATGGAAGTCTTCAGAATTTGGGCATGGGCAAGAGCACAGGTTTTATTTGGGGTAATTAGGCCTTTGCCAGATGTATCTTTCTTAGGGGTTTCCCTCGGGATATTGATAATAACATGACCTTTTGGATTGGTTTGTGGCCCTCCCCTTTGACAACCTTACTTACTGGTCTTATTTTTTTCTCTTGAGAAAATACTACATTCATCAACAGTTGCATGTCCTCTTGAAGGGATCCCTCCATCATAATTTTTAATCATCAAAGAACTTAAGTATTCAAAATCATGATTGGGTAGATCAAATTCTTATACCATATCAATTTCAAAAGTATTAATATAAGGAAAATGCAATACGGTGGACACAATCCCATAAATCTTCAACAATTCGGAATTTATCAATTTAGCCGAGGTTTCCCCCTCTTGCATGTTCACAAGGCATTCCATCATGTATAGATCATCCTATGTCTCATTATCATCTACTTCCTCAAATTCTTCATCTACATCACATGGGTAGTGTTGTAAGAAACACCTATCACACCACTCGATAACATTGGCCTCCTCCATAGTAGTAACCATGATAGTCAAAGGATCAAGAACCAATCTATTCTCCCTTGGTTGAGGTTGTTTATTTCCTGATCCCATGAGCCCTTTCCCTCTGTCATCTAGTATGTGATCACCTCTAGGATGATTTCTAGATCTCTCCTAACCATGTGGCTTGTGCTGACCCTGGGAGCTCTGTCCAATCCCTTTTTCTACTCTATCCAGTTTATAGGATATCTCTTTAACTACTCTAGCCAAATTCTTTACAACCTCTTCCAGATCCATAACTTTGTCTCGATTAAGGCCTTTCCGCATTGATTAGCTTGAATTTCTCTCTCTTAGGAGGCTTTCTAACTGCTTTGATGTTATTTTCTATTTGTAAGGCCATGGTGAAATCCTTCCTCAATGTTCTCGAGTTCTTATCTCTCAAGTAATAAGCAACCTTTTTATCAAAAGCATCAGAATATTTTATCAAACATGATGCATCACTTGGCCTTAGGATTATAGGTAACCAATTCAAGGTCATATTGAACCGAGTATTGAAATCATAAACAAATTCATTTGGATTTTTATTTATATTTTCAAATTTAGATAAAAGGAACCAGGGGATCTGTCTTATCCCCATATTGCAATCTAAAGGCATTTTTCATCTCATTCCATGAATCTATTGAATTATCTAGTAAAGACTTGTACTAGTCACGTGCATCCTCCTTAAGAGTATGAATAAATAAATTTACATACACGTCTTCAAACTCAATTTCAAAATCTTCCATCATATTGACAAAGAGTTTTAAATGTTGGTCACCAGTGATGGCATTATTCCCTTGAAACTTTGGCAACATATTTTTCACATCTTGTGTCACCATATTAGGATAACCATCCATACGTTTGAAATCTATACATCCAAAAGTGTTGACAAAGAAAAGAGGTCTAGGTACGGGTTGGGCCATATTTTGTTGAGGTAGTGATCTTATAGGAGAAAAGAAATGATATGGAATGAGGGTCTTTGGATCACAGGAGTATGGCTTTCAAAATATATATTCTCTATTAACTCAACTTCTTGGAAAACCCTATCAACCTTGGAAGAAATAGGGTAAAGCGAGAGGCACGCTTTTCAGACACAAATGATGTCCCCTCTCCAGTCGGAGAACTCAAATTTATATAAGGATTACCTAGTTCAAAATCACTTGAAGATGTATGGAAATCTTCAACCACAAATTGATCACCCTTTAGGAATGATAACTCCTACTAAATTCTAGATTTTTTTCCTTTTGAATTTTCTTTTCCGAGTTTTGGAAATAAATTACTAGTATGGTCCCTAATGAAGAGAGATCTTCTTCCCTCCGATTTACAGATTGATGATAAATTTCACTTGACATAGGTTAAGACACTGATAATCATCAAAATTTCAATTCAACATGTATTCTTCACTAAGGATTTTCACCCTAATTGTGCAGATACACTACAAGTAATTTGCCAAGTGTTGGTGCTCAATTTGATCTCGCCTTGTTTGTCCTTGAAGTTCTTTAGTTTGCAGGATTTTTCATCTTTTCTATCTTCCCATATTGAGGAATAAAAACTCTGTCATCAATTTAGTTGCCATGATCGAGTCCCTTCCTTGGTCAAGGATCACTTAAAAGTCTAGAATTTTTTTAAGTCCTTTATGCGTGTCAAGGAGTCTCGTAACCTAGGTGAAAACTCTTGTTTTTTCCCTTCCTTCCATTTCCCACAGTCACGTTATGTCTTCCCTGTCATTTTTGTCCCAAATATCTAAGGAAACATGATTTTATGTGACTTGGGGGATCACATTTGGGCCTTATATCATTTCTAAACTCTCGACCTTGAAGAAATATTCATTTCCACGCTCAATTGGTGATTTTCCTACTTTTATAGTTTGACGGGTGTCTTTTTCTCACAAATTTGCATCTCAACATCTATGGAAACATGGCCTTATTTGCTTGGATGCGGCTCGGTGGGGTACTTTAAAAACTCTTAAGGCTTGTTTTAACTCAAAACTCATCGACGTGGAGGGTAGGCACTAATTTAAGGATCCGCCTAATCGTCCCACCTTAATGTAATCGCGCCAAGGAGACATATGGTAGGTGGCACTTATTCGTGGTCTCCGCTTTTGGGTGCCATCTCAGAATTGTGCAAGGGAGACATGTGGAGGTTTCTGCAGCTCTACCCATACTTAGACATTTTTTATCTAGCCAATACAGTTTTGGTGGACCATGGACATGTGGAGGGACCGCGCCTGTTGTGCAACCTGTCCACGAATTTTATTTTGAAGGAATGTCGAAGAGACACATGCATAGCCCGCACTTGATTGGGGTCTCCATTTTTGGTCACCATATCAAAGGATTTCCATGAAGATACTTGGAGGCTTCCATTTCACCTTGCCCTTGCTTAGACTTTTAAACATCCAAGGAAACCATTTCGGACCCTAGTCACATGGCTCTTTCCGCTGATCCTTCAACTTTTTAAAACCGCTCTGTCGAACCGAGGCAAGTGGTAGGCTAACACTAGTTTTAGTTCTCCACTTTTGAGGACCATACTAAAGGAGCGCCAAGGTGACATGTGGAGGCTTTCGCTGGCTCCTTTCATGCGAGACTTTTCAAAGAACAAAACACACTTTTCTTGGGCCTAGGGCACTTGGAAGGCTCACATTTTTTGAAAGCGGCCTTGGTACCTCACCCTTGTTGTTGCACTAGGGAAACACATAGATGGATACAAAATAAAGTAGAGAAGGGTCAAAATCAATGGTTGCTGTGTATTACATCTATTTTTCTACCATTTTTCTCCAAGACTCTTAGAGATGCGAATACGCACTATTTTTCATCATTTTTGATGAAATTCCTTGTCATTTTTGTTTATGAAGTGCCATTAAATGGATTCAAAACTTAATTTGTGAATCCAAGGATTTTTATAGTTGATATTTTGAAATTGGAATTGCTCAGGCAATTGCAAAAATGTGAATTACAAGAGAAGATAGATATGGGACAGAGTTGTAGAGGGAAGAGTGGGAAAAATATAAAATGATGAAGGTTACAAGTGCAAAGGATGAAAAAGGTGTCCTCGAGAGTGAAAAAGGATTACCTGTTATATCTAACTATGGAGAGCCTCTAGAAGATGATTAAAAAGAGGATTTCTCACATGATATAATCAGAATGATTAACAAGAGTGTCAAAAGATTGTGGCATGACATCCTAGTCATTAGTCGAGGGCCAAAGAAATGTGATCGGTTTATGATCTATCCACACGGTAGCAATACGGGTGTGAATTTGTTAAACGTCACTTTTTGAGGAAAATTGGCAACAAGCAAAGGTCCCTTGAATATTCTTATTTTTGAGGGCAAAATTTGGGATAAGTGAGCAAGTAAAATGTATAAATGTGATGAGAATACACTTGTAAATGGTCGCAAGTTGAATTCTTAAGAGAAAATTTGAGAAAATCTGTCTTCCTGAGAGACAAATCTGAGAAACCTATAAATTTATTCTATGTTATATTTTCTATCATGTCAAGTTGGTTGCAAGTGTATAGCCATTGACAAGCTCTGAGAATGTTCTATGTAACTTTCCCCTACTGATGAATCTAAGAAATTTTGAAATTAATTTGTGTTCATCTTGGAGCAATTAGTGTCTTCTTTGTTTCAAAATGTATGTAAGTAGTTTTACTCATTCATGTTGCAATCTTACATTGAAGTATTTGTGAAATCACACAAGATCTCATCCTGTGATAGTTTAGTGGCATTTTCAATTCCATTTCAAGAAGAGCCTTCATCTGTGTGAGATAAAAAATTTAAAATCACTCCTTGTCATTTGTTGATAAATATTGTCTATAAGTCTTTGCGTGTACCTTACGCGTGATTGATCATAGATTTTGGAGTTTAATTGAGCCTTTTAACTTGATCCTTTATGTAAGATTCTCAAATATTGTGTGAAAATGTGTTGATCGAGCCTCCAGGTGAAGCACACCTACGGATGAAGGAATTCCTTCACTATTTGGAAGTTTTATGTTGTTGAGTTGTCCATTATTGTGAAGTTTCTCAAAGATCTGGTATAATCAACTTTGTCCTACTCAATCTCCCACCAAAATCACGCAAAACCCCGAATCCATCCTAAAATACCCTTGTTTTCCCCTGTATATCAATAAAGGAACAAAATATATTTACTAAAATATGTAGAACAATCAAGTATCTCGTAATGCCTTGATAACCTTAGCTTTGTTTTGAAAGTGTCTCCATATTTTAGAAGTGACAAGTTAAATTATGGAGTATTGATCATACTTTCCTAAGGTTTTCTTCATAATTTTGTGCAAAAGATAAATATCTCCATCTCCTTCATCAAACAAAGGTTACACTACGGGTCCTATCACCCTAGCCGAAAGGCGGGACCTAAAGCGGTGAGGATAGATCAAATCCTCTTGAAGGTGTTATCTATCTCTCCACAAATATGAGTGACAAATGGCCACTTAGATCTCATCCCTAGCTACAAAACGACACACATAATTATCTATCTATCACTAATCTCCATGTCGAATTCATGATGCTACTCATCTTGAAAAGGAGAACAAATTTGGATACTAATGCCAAGTACCTATCAATACTTAATTTCTGCAAAGCTTAACAGATCTGACCTTCCTTTACTCACATTTATTACTATTGATGCAAATTTAGTGCAATAACCACTAGACATTAGAAATACTACACAATGGACTTGTACTCTTACGGATATTAAATAGGATGGTGTTTAAACAACGTATTTAGACTTAAATCATGTAAGAAACATTATCGGGTCGTCATGTGTATGCATTCATAAAAATAGTCCCCAACAACGACGGTAATTTGGTGTTATTACCGAAAAAATAAGTCCCAATGTTTAAATAATCCTCGTCAATGACACCAATTGGGTGTTGGTATCCAAATTGATTCTCCCACAAGGGCCAAGTAGCATCATGAAGGCGGCATGATGCTTAGAGACAAACGAACCATGATATGAGTTTTTTTGAGCGAGGGGATGGGATTCGGCTAACTCTTTGTCACTCAGGTGTTGGAGAAGTTGATAGCACCTCACTGAGGGTTTGATCTACCCTCAGTACTTTAGGTTGTGCCTTCAACTAGGGTGAGAGGACCCATTCTGTAACTCATGTTGGTGAAGGACATCAAGAGATCCTTCTTTGCACAATTTTAATGAGAACCATGAGGAAATATAATCAATACAACACAATCTAACTCTCACAAGTTGTCACACTAGAGAGTGGAGATGTTTCCTTGACAAAGGTTTGGGTTACTAAAGATAATAATTGAATCTTGATTGCCCCTACATACTTTTGCACTAGAATTTTTCATTTTTGATACATAGTACAAACAGGGGGTAGTTCGTGTAGGATTCATCATTTGAGAAATTTACTTATGGGAAGTTAAGCTAGATAGAGAGGATTATACCAGATCTTTGAGATCCTTTACAAATATTGGGAAACTCACAGATAAAATGCTTCAGAATAGCCAAGATATTCCTTTAACCAAAAGGTGTACATCATCGGAGGCCCGAGAGATGCATGGTTTCACACACTCCTTGAAAATTCAACAATAAAGGCTCTTGCTAAAGACTCAATTAAATGCTAGAAATCACGGTTCGTCATGCCTAAGATACAATTATAGGCTTACTAACAATATTTATCAATATAGTGAGAGAAAAGTGATTTTAAATTGTTTATTTCATTACCAAATGAAGGCTCTTCTCATAATAAAATTGCGAATGGCACAATACTAACACACGAACAAGATCTTATGTGACTCAAAGAGATTTTAACATAAGATTGCAATAGGAACAAGAAAAACTATTTGAAAACATTCTGAAAGAAAAGAAGACACAATAATACACATGATCAACAAAGAGTCATTCAAGGTTCATAGGATTCATCAGCAAGGAAAGTTTCCTCAACAATCTCAAAGCCTATCAATTTGTGTTGGTGCTCAAAATAGTGTCACCCAATTTTGCCATTGAAATCTATCAATTTACGGTCTTTGTCACATTTTATCTCATCGTGTTGTGGTTGAAAGGTTTCTATTTTCCTTTTCTTTCCATAATCAATCCTTTCTTGGGCCAAGGATCATGTATAGATGCAAAATTGATTCCTTGTTTCTCTGTTCATCCGAAAAGGTTTGTGTTTGGGTGTAAAAACTCAGTGTCTCATTCTTTCCCTTTTCCATAGTCGGGATTTGTTTTCCTTATCATTTTTATGCTAAATACTTGAATAAAATGAATGGATGTAGCTCGGGGGAATGTGTTTGAACCTTGTAACATTTCTAATATCTCTATCCTTAGATAAAATTCCATCTCTGGGATAAAATGGTCATTTTTCTACAATTTATAGTTTGTGAGATGTTCCGGCCGAGTTAAACTTAAACCTTTGCATCAATAGGAAACATGGCCCTTTTTGGTTAGATGCGGCTCGGTGGGGTACTTTAAAAAATTTATGGTCGTCCTTGACCAAAAACTCGTCCACGTGGAAGAACGATGCTCGTTTGAACGTCCAAAATTTATTTTGGCATTGGAATTACATTGGGAGGACACGTGGAGGGTTTCGTTACATTCCCTGAACTTAGGTAAAATTTTCATGCAGCCAATATAATTTTTGGCGGGACAGGGACACATGGTGGTTTTCGCTACCTCCACTTCATACTTCAACTTTTCAAACTATTTTTGAGGGGCACGGGACATGTGGAGGGATTGTGCATGTTCGTAAACCGGCCATTGAGTTTTGTTTAGATGAAGTGCCGGGAGGACACTTGGAGGTTTCTACTCACTTTACATTTTGGCTTGGAGTTTTCAATGACAAATGCAGACTACCTCAGTCCTAACACATGGCACCTTCCACCGAGCTTTCAACTTTCAACAATTTTTACCGGGCTAGGACATGTGGTGAGCCCGCGCTCATTCAAGGTATTTACTTTTAGGGACCATATCGGGATGCACCATGGAGAAATGTTGTAGTTTGAAAATTCTGAAGATCGAGGAAGTGGACCATCGAAGGCAACTTGGATTTTTTGCCTCTTTTCATCTAAAGGATTAAAACATCAAAATGGCTTGCAAGCCTGACAAAGGATAAGTCAACATTTGCTTTGAGTCAATGGCGGAGGTGTGGAATTTCAGGGGAAATTTGGAAAAATTTCCCTTTTGTGAAAAAAGGGGCAAAGTATAGAAAAAGAGCATGTTTCTGATGGGACCCACATTAGGACATGTGTAAGGACCATTTTTAAAAGGAGGAGGGGCGGAAAAAAATGAGAATTTTTTTACATTTTTTAGAAGGTTTTAAAAGGCAAAAAGGAACCGCTAGGCTTGTTTTAATTTGGATCTTCCACGTGGATGGTCCAAAATCAAAATAGAGATCAACGACGGTTGTGTCCCGTATTTGATTCTCCCGCCATTTTTACTCAAAAGCTCCTGGAGATGCGAGTCTTCATAATTTCTTGATGTCTCCTACACGCCAAATAGAGAGGAAAATAAATTTGATATCTAGGTTTGGTGGGGAAGATCTGAAGACATCTTTCACCATTAAAATGATCTTACTATTAGACTTGATCGATCTTCTAGTTTTTTTCTCCTAAACACGCAAAGAACCAGATTTGATAGATTACGGGTAGAATTGGTTGGCGCAAGAGATGAATAGTGATATACTAGATAAGGAGTTGAATGTTGATATTTTTGAAGAGATTTTACCCCTAAGCACTGACATATTTTTGGAAATCTTATTCCAGGATACGCGATCGAGATCGTAGTGAGCACTAGTACATTGAATGATTTATTTTTAGGGGAAAGATCTATTGTAAAATTATATAAGTTACATGATTTTGTTGTGCAAAGGTTTGGAGAGTAAGAGGTTAAAGAAAATTCCTAAAAAGGAAAACTTGACTGAACCCGTCTTTTTGAAAAACCGTCTGAGAAACATGTTTATCTCTTTTATGTTAAATTTGATCATGTCAAGGTGGTTACAAGTGTAAAGCCATTAATAAGCTCGAGATTGTTCTAGAAACTTTCCCCTAATGATAAATTTTATTAAACTTGAGTTAATCTATGTTATCTTTGGGTAAAATTTGTGTTTGCTTCATTTTTGAATGTCTGCAAGTAGTTTTTCTTGTTCTTGTGCTGCAACCTTACATTGAAATCTTTGTAAATCACACAATATATTATCCTTTTGATAGTTTGGTGGAATTTTCAATTTCATTTTTCAGAATATCTTTCATTTGATAGTGAAATAAACAAATTTAAAATCATTTTGACTCCTAACATGACTATAAGATTGTTTGTTAGCCTTTGAGGGTATCTTAGGCATGATGAAACAAAGATTGATAATGTTTAGTTAAGTTTTTCAATTTGAGCCTTCATATTAGATTCTTAAATTTTGTGTGACAACATGATGATCTCGGGCTCCATTGAAGCACATATTCTAGTTAAAGGAATGTCTTAACTACCCTGAAGCATTTTGTTGTTTAAGCTCTCCATTTTTGTAAAAGTTCTCAAAGATCTGGCAAATCAAGATTCATTTTGCCTCACCTCCCACCAAAATTCATTTAAAAACAACCAATCTTACCCATACTACCCCTATTTTCCTTGTATGTGCACAAATGCATAATTTCTATCACTGAAACATGTGTAAGAAAATTAGGTTTTCATTATCTCATGTGACCTTAAACTTGCTAGAAATATCTCCATTATCTAGAGTGACAACTTGTGAGAGTTAGGTTTTGTTGTGTTGATCATATTTTCTTCAAGGTCTCCTCAATAACTTTACAAGGAAGGACATCTCCATCTCCTCCACAAATAGCAGGCTACAAAAGGGTCCTCTCACCCTGGTTGAAAGGCACAACCGTAAAGTAGCGAGGATAGGTCGAATCCTCTTGAAGGTCCTACCCATTTCTCCACATTTGAGTGACAAAGAGCAAGTTGCATTTCATCCCTGGCTACAAAGTGACACACTACATGCTATTCTTGTCTCTAAGCTTCCTTCCAAAATTGTGATGCTTCTCATCTTTCTGAAGGAGAATAAATTTGGGTACCAATAACCAATTGGCACCGATTATTGGGGACATTTTGATTGCAGTTCATATTCAGACCTTGGTAAGCACTTGTTATATGCTCTAAGTGATAGAACATTGTTTTGACATCATCATGTGTTTGGGCATGTAAGAATTTTCAAGTTACAAGTGTTGTGTGTAACTTTTCTAGTCTCTACAAGTTTTTGCATTAGGTTTCATTGATAAATCTGGGTAAAGGAAAGGAAGATCTTTCAATTCCAGTTTCTAGTGTTGACATACATTTAACAGATCATATTTTTAGTGAATTTGCACAACTAAGGTGGAAATCCTTAGTGGTGACTCTCTGTTGTTCGATTTTGATAAATACCGAGTGTCTTAACCTTTGTCGAGGAGAATTTTTACTAATCTTTGTGAATCTGAAGGAAGGAAGAAGATCTTTCTTCTCTAAGGATCCTACTAGGACATTATTCCCGAGCTTGGAAAAAAATTCAGAAGGAAGAAGAGCCTGGAGAGTTATTGGAGATCAACGAGTCAAGAAAAGTGATCCCCATTCATGAAAGTGATCAGCCTATCATTAAAGATTGTCATTAAAGTTATTCTAAATCAGGTAGTCTCTTTTTGGAATTGAATTCTCCATCTAGAGAGGGGCATTCATTTGAATTTGAAAATTTTACTTCTCATTCTTCCCCTTTGTTTTCCAAAGTTGATAGGGTTTTCCAAGAAACGTAGCCTTTGGGGGATATCCATTCTGAAAATGATACTCATGTGTTTCAAAGAACTTTTGTCCCTTGTTATTTTGTTTCTTCCCAAGGTCACCTCCTAAAATCAACTTGGCCCATCTCCCACCCGAGACCAGCATTTTTGTAAACACCTTTGGTCCTATAAATTTTATGGGAATGATTGGTTATCAAAATGTAGTTTCTCAAGATGTAAGAAACAAAATACCAAAGTTCTAGGAAATAATGTTTTAAGCGGTGATCAAAATTTAAACCTTTTTGTCAACATGATGGAAGACTTTGAGATTGAGTTTGAAGATGTACACATCAAATTGTTTGTTCAGAATTTGGAAGAGGATGCAAGGCACTGGTATAAATATTTTCTAAATAACTCTATTGATTCTTGGAATGAGATGAATAATGCATTTAGATTGCAATATGGTGACAAAACAGACCCTAGGTTTCTTTTGTCAGAATTTGAAAATATCAAAAAGAATCCTAATGAGTCTGTACATGATTTTAACACAAGATTCAATAAGACTTTGAGAATATTTCCTATTAATTTTAGGCCATGTGATGAATCATGTTTGATAAAATATTGAGATGCATTTGACATGAAGGTTGCTTACTACTTAAGGGACAAAAACCCTACCACTCGAGGTAGGCCTTCACTATGGCTCTACAAATTGAGAACAACATCAAGGAAGTTGGAAAACCTCCCAAGAGGGATGATGTGAAGTTTGTTAACCTAGAAAAACCTCAAATAAGTAAATTTGTTAATTTGGAGGAAGTTGTGAAAACTTTTGTAGGGTCTCACAAAGAAATATCCTACAAACTAACCCGAGTGAGAAAGGAGTTAGGCAGAGTTCACAAGGTCAAGACAAGCAGTAAGGCCAAGACAAATTTACAAATCATCATAGAAATGAGAAGAGGTATGATGACGAGAGGAAAGGTACCTATTACATTTGGAATTAAATATCCCCAAGGTAGGAAAAATAGAATGGTACTTGATCCTTTGGCTGCTAGAGTTACTATTGTGGAAGAAACAAATGTAATTCATTGGTGTGACAGATGTCTCATGCCCCATGATCCATGTGAAGTAGATCAACAATAAGAAAAATAAGCTGATGATGATGATGATGATGATGTTTGCATGATGGGTTTCTCCACGAGCTCACAACAAGGGGAAACTTCAACTGAAGTGATAAGTGCTCAGACTATTGCCACTTTTTGGGACTGCATTCATAGGGTACCACTTCTTCCTCCCTCTCATACTTTAGAAGTAGATACTATACAATATTTTGAGATACCTAATAATGAATTTGAGTATTTAAGAGCTTTGATGATAAAGAAGTATGATGGAGGAATCCCTTATGAGGAAGACAGGTAGTTGTTGATGAATGTTGTTGCCCAAGAGAAGGAATATAACACAAGAAGTAAGGTTGTCAAAGGGATAGGGCCTCAAACCAAGCCAAAAACTCCCTTACTTTCAAACATTCCTAAAGAGGCTCCTAAGAAATATGCATCTACCAAAGGCCTGTTGTCCCAAACAAAACTCATATTTCTCCTCATGCCCAAACTATCAAGAATCCTATGTCATCTGATGAGTTTGCTAATCTCCCTTCTAATGTTGCCTTGCCAAAGAATGTCCCATATGATATTGCCCAAGTTTTGAGTTAAATAAAAGTTAGTGTCCCAATTGTTGAGTTGCTTAGGATTCCCGAGCACAAAAAGAGAGCATTTGAGTACTTGGGACTAAAAGAGGAGAAGGTTGCCCTAGGTAGAAATGTAAACATTGTGGAGACTCCTCCAATCATTGAAGGGTTAGAAGCACCACCAGCATTGGAGGAATTAGGTGAACCACCTGATGTTTACTTACGGAATTCCTTGGTTGATTCTCAGCTAAATGTTGATCCATTCTTCACCACTCATAGCATTAAGCATTGATTGTTACACACATGTATGTTTGACTCGGGGCATCTTCCAATGTTATGCTTCTAGAAGTCATGAACGAGTTGGATATCAAAGTAACATCAACATATTGGAAGTACACCGACATGGACTCTAGATAAGTGCCGGTGGTTGGATGTGAGAAAGGTTTGATGGTGCGCTTCAGCTTGTAGCTTACCCAAGTAAGAAGCTAAAGCTTGATGTGGTCAATGTTGATTGCACATCCAAGTGAGGTATGTTGTTGTCTAGAAAATGGACTACAAGTGTTGGTGGGAGTATTCAAATTGACATGTCCTATGCCACCTTCCCAATTGAGGGAAGCCTTTTTAGGTTGCATGGAACAATGAAGATGTTACACCTTATTGAAGATCCCAACAATGCATCCTATGAAGTATTGTACACAAGTGTTGATGTAGATAACTTTGTAGGATTTGATTATGGAAAAGAGTACAAAATTGAAGAATGTAAGTGTCTTGAATAGGCAAGCTCTCCTTGGACTTTATTGTTTGATGGAGCTTGCTCCAACTTTGGAAATGGTGCTGGTGTTGTTCTAATTTCTCCAGGCCAGGAAGAGTTTCTTTTTTCCATCAAACTTAACTTTGAGTGTACTAACAACATTGGTGAGTATGACACATTGTTGTTAGGTTTGAGAATTTCTTGTAAATATTGTGTCAGGGACATCATTGTCAAAGGAGATTCATAATTAATTGTCAAGCAAGTCAGAAAACTTTATACCACAAAAAATCAATGAATGAAACAATACAAGCATGCAAATTTGGGATCTTATTGAGATGTTTGATTCATTTAACATTGTGCACCATGATAGAATGTTCAATGATTTAGCAGAAAAACTTGCAGTGTTGGGATCTTAGTTTGAAAATTGTGCAAGGTTCCCATATTCTTAATATGATGTTGAAGTATTAACAAGACCCTCTGTCACGACAATATTAAACACTACAAAGTTTTTTTATTATGATTCTCGTGTGAGAAGATTTTTGCGAGAACAAAGGAGAGTTTTTATCAATGTATTGATTCGGAGTGAATGGTGTGTGCAAGTAGAGGGAAAATAAACTTTATTTTGCAAAGGCATCGTCAAACTAAAAACTAATACTATTCCTAGAGGCTGGTTACTCTTGAATCAAAATTTTATAATGTTGATTGCATGATTAACAAATATATATCGGCCTCGAGGGATGTTGAGGAGCATGATCTTGGCATAAAGGAGAAACCAAGGAAGATTTGGTTAGGCAACAATATCAGCAAGGAAGAGAAGCAGTCCTACATCCAATTGTTAAAAAAATATCAAGATTTCCTAGCTTGGACCTATTCTGAACTAAAAGCATACAGAGAGGATCTGTTTCAACATTAGATTCCCTTGGAGTCCAATGCAAATCCATTCAGGTAAAAACAAAGGCCGATTAATCCACTCTTATCTCTTAAAATGCAAGAAGAACTAAAGAAGCTAAGAGATGGAGGGATTATTCAGCCCACAAGGTATTCTTCTTGGGTTGCAAATTTAGTACTAGTTAGAAAGAAGAATGGTGATATCAGGCTATGTGTGGATTTTAAAAATCTAAACAGAGCATTAATGAAGGATAATTATCATGTACCAAACTTGGAGAACATGCTGCAATTAGTGACTAATTCTGAATTTCTCTCTACCTTGGATGGTTTCTCTGGTTATAACCAAGTTGTGGTGAAGGAATCAGAAAGAATCAAGACAACCTTTACTACTCCTTGGGGAACTTATGTTTATGTCAGGATTCCCTTTGGTTCAACAAATGTTGGAGCAACCTTGCAAAAGAGCAACGGATGTTGCTTTTGTTGGTTACATTAATTATTTTATTGTTGATTACCAATATTATGTGACTATGTTTTACAAGAAGATAGGTGATCACTTTGCAACACTTGGAAAAAATGCTAATAAGATGTAGAGAATATGGCATTTCACTCAATCCAAAGAAGTGTCATTTTGGAGTACAGAAGGAAAATTTGGATGTTCATATTGTGTCACAAGAAGGGGTGATGATTTATCTAGAAAGGGAAGAGGCCATCAGCAAGGTCCTAATTCCAAGAACAAATAAAGGAATTCAGTCCTTCTTTGGGTAAATAAATTTTATCAGAAGATTCATATCAAACTTTGCTAAGTTGACCATTCCAATTACTTCCATGCTAAAGAAGGACCAAGTTATCAAATGGGAAGAGGTTACCATCCAAGATTTCAATGGGATCAAATAGGCATTAAAGCATGCCCTTGTTTTAGCAACTCTGGATTATAAGAAGCCTTTCCAACTATTTTCCTTCGCTTGAGAGAACATTATTGCTTTTGTCTTGCTGCAGAAGGATGATGGAGCTGAGATGCCAATCACATTTTTAGTAAGGCATTGCAGGGGCTGAGTTGAAATACACTATTATGGAGAAGCAAGCATTTGCCTTGGTAAAAGCAATAAAGGTTTTTAGGCCTTACATTCTAAGCTCTAAAGTTGTTTCCTATGTTCCCCACACCATGGTGAAGGACATCTTATCAGAGATGGAGGTCTCAAGAAAAATATGTAGATGGGTGAACAAGTTGCAAGAATATGACATGGATATCCAAACCACAAAGTTGGTAAGAGGTTTGGGCTTGGCTAAGCTTATGGCTGAGAGAAACTTGCAAACTATTGAGGTAAATGAGGTAGAAGAAGAAAGGGTAGGTGTTTTTGAAAATTTGATGAATTCTGAGTGGTACAAAGATGTGATTTTTTATCTCAGACACTTATACTACCCTGAGTATTTGAGTAAGAACCATAAAAGAGCTCTCAAGTTGGCTTCCTAGAACTATTTCATTACTAATTATGGGTTAGCTTGGAAGAACCCAAAGGGAGTCTTCTTAAGGTGCATTACTGAAGATGAAGCCCTGAAGATAATTTTGATCTCCATGGAGGAGTTTATGGGGGGAATTTTGTTGCAAGAGTTGCAACACACAAGATCCTAAGGGCTAGTTATTGGTGGCCATCTCTTTTCAAGGATACCACCTTGTTGGTTAGAAGATGTGAGAGTTTTCAGCATTTCTCTAGAATCGAAAGCTTTAGGCTCCCTCGCCAACCTATATCAATTGAAGCCCCATTCAAGAAACGGGAATGCATTTCATTGGTGAGATTTAGACCCTTCAAGTGCTGGCCATAAGTGGATTCTTGTAGCCACTAATTACTTTACTAAATGGGTGGAGGAAATCATCACCAAAATGGAAACACATCAAATTATCATGGATTTTGTGATGAACCATATCATTTGTAGGTTTAGAGTGACAGTTAAAATTGTAGCTAATAATGTCATGAGTTTCAGAGCTAAACCTCTGGTGGCAATGTGTAATGTGTGTGGGATCAACTTGACATATGTTTCTAATTACAATCCCAAAGGGAACGGATGTTTGAGTCCAATAATAAAAAATTGTATAAAATTATTAGAAGAACCTTGGAGCTGAACAAAAGGAAATGCGGTGAGCAATTGAAGTTTTTTGTTTGGGCTGATAGAATCACTATCAAGAGAGCTACTGGAAATAATCCATCAGATTTGGTGTATAGAACTCGGGTCCTATTGCCCCTGCATATGCAACTATCCTCATATCAGTCCATTCAATAGTTGGAAGATCACAATGTTAGTCCATATGATGATCGCATTAACCAAATTGTTGAACTTGATGAAGAAAGGAGGGCATCCCACTAGAGGCATGTAAAGTTCAAAGAAAAGATGAAGAAGTTATTTGACAAGAAGGTCACTCCTAGAGCTTTTAATGTTGGAGATATCGTAATGCTATGGGATAGAAAACATGAAGATAAGGGAAATAATGGAAAAATTGATGCATTATGGATGGGCCCTTACTCCATTGATATTATAATTGGTGAACATACCTTTTTCTTGAAGGAATTCGATGGAGAATTGGTCAAACTTCTTGTTAATGGTAGGCATTTGAAGCATTTCTTAGATTGATTCCCTAGAATGAAGGTAGAGATATTTTTTACATTATATAGCTTATTGTTTGTTTCCTATCTTATTGTTCATTTTGGGAGATGGATTTGTTTCTTTGCTCTCGCAAGTTGACTCCTTTTCCTAACGGTTTTTTTTTGGCACTTGGTCTACCTTTATTCTTGTGGCACTCACTAAGAGTTCCCATCCCTAATTTAGAGCTGATGTTGGTGTTCAAAATAGTCTCACCTCATTTTTCCATTGAAATCTATCAATTTACGGTCTCGTCACATTTTATCTCCCGTGTTTTGTCCGAAAGATTTCTATCTTCCTTTTGTTGCCGTAATCAATCCTTCACTAGGATAAGGATCACATATAGATCCAAAATTGATTCCTTGTTTCTCTATTCATCTAAAATGGTCGTATTTGTGTAATAACTCGAGGTTGTCCGTTATTTCCCTTTTACATAGTCAGGATTTGTTGTGCTTGTTCTTTTTGTCCTAAATACTTGAAGAAAATGAATGGATGTAGCTTGGGGAATGTATTTGAACCTTGTAACATTTCTAATTTCTATGTCCTTAGAGAAAATTCCATCTACGGGCTCAAATGGTCATTTTTTACATTTTACGGTTTGATGGGTGTTCCTCCGGTCAAATTTACACCTTTGCATCAATAGGAAATGTGGCCCTTTTTGGTTGGATGCGGCTCGATGGGGTACTTTGAAAATTCTATGGACCACCTTGACCCAAAACCCATCCACGTGGAAGAACGGTGCTCATTTGAAGGTCCATTATTTATTTTGGCCTTGGAGTTGTGTGGGTAGGACACGTGAAGGCTTCCACTACTTTTCCCGAACTTAGGTAAAATTTTCATGTAACCAGTATATTTTTTGGTGGGACACGGACACGTGGTGGTTTCTGCTAGCTCTGCTTCATAATTAGAGTTTTCAAACTATTTTTGAGTGTCCTTGGACATGTGGAGGGACCGCGCATGTTGGAAATCAACCCTTGAGTTTTGTTTAGAAGAAGCACCAAGAGGACACTTGGAGGTTTCCTCTCACTTTGCATTTTGGCTTGGAATTTTCAATGGCTAAAGGATACTTTCTCGGATCTTGACACATGGCGCCTTCCGCTAAGCTTTCAACTTTGAAAAAGTTTTTCTAGGCTAGGAACGTGGTGAGCCCACGCTCATTCAAGGTATCTCGCTTTTGGGGACCGTCTCGAATGCACCATGGATATGCGTGGCGGTTTGAAAAGTCGAGGATCAGGAAGTGGACCATTGGAGGTAACTTGGATTTTTTTCCTCTTGTCATCAAAAGGATTAAAACATCAAAATGGCCTACAAGCCCAACAAAGGATAAGTCAACATTTATCTTGAGTCAATGGCGGAGGTGCGGACTTTCAGGGGAAATTTGGAAAATTTTCCTTTTGTGAAAAAAGGGGCTAAAGTATAAAAAGAGAGCACGTTTCTGCTGGGACCCACATTGGGACACGTGTCAGGACCATTTTTAAAAGGCGGAGGGGAAAAGAAAAAATAGAAATTATTACATTTTTTAAAAGGGTGTAAATGGAAAAAAGGAACCCCCAAGTCCGTCTTAATTTGAATCTTCCACATGGACGGTCCAAAATCCAAATAGAGATCAATGACAGTTATGCACCTATATCTGATTCTCCCACCATTTTTACTAAAAATCTTCTAGAGATGCGTGTCTTCATAATTTTTTGATGTCTCCTACATGCAAAACAGAGAGGAAAATAAAGTTGATATCTAGGTTTAGTGGGGAAGATCTGAAGATGTCTTTCACCATTAAAATGATCTGACTATCGGGCTCAATCTAATCTTCCATTTTTTCCCTCCCGAGCAAGAAAAGAACCATATTTGATAGATTAGGGGTGGAATTTGTTGGTGCGGGAGATGAAGAGTGATCTACTAGATAAGTAGTTGAATGCTGATATTTTTGAAGAGATTTTCCACTTTGAGCCCCGACACCTTATCGCAAATCTTATTCTAGGAAACGTGATCGATATCACAAAGTGAGCACTAGTACATTGAATTATTTGTTTTTGGGGGAAAGATCTATTGTAAAATGATATAAGTTGCGTGATTTTTTCATGCAAAGGGTTGGAGAGTTAGAGGTCGAAGAAAATTCATAAAAAGGAAAACTTGAAAGAAACCGTCTAAGAAACTGTTTATCTCTTTTGTGTTAAATTTGATCATGTTAAGGTGGTCATGAGTGTACAACCATTGATAAGCTCTAAGATTGTTCTAGAAACTTTACCCTTTTGATAAATTTAATCAAACTTGAGTTAATCTGCGTCATCTTTGGGAAAAATTTGTGTTTGCTTCATTTTTGAATGTCTGCAAGTAGTTTTTCTTGGTCCGCTGCAATATTACATTGAAATATTTGTAAATCACACAAGATCGTATCCTTATGGTAGTTTTGTGGCATTTGTAATTTCATTTATCAGAAGAGTTTTCATTTGATAGGGAAATAAAAAAATTTAAAACCATTTTGACTCCTAGCATGACTATAAGATTGTTTTTTAGCCTTTGAGGGTATCTTAGGCGTGATGAAATAGAGATTGATAGTGTTTAGTTAAGTTTTTCAATTTGAGCCTTCATATTGGATTCTTAAATTTTGTGTGATAATGTGCTGATCCGGGCCTCCATTCAACTACATATTTTGGTTAAAGGAATGTCTTAAATACCCTAAAGCATTATATTGTTTAAGCTCTCAATTTCTTTAAAAGTTCTCAAATATCCTGCAAATCAAGACTCACCCTACCTCACCTCCCACAAAAATTCATTTAAAAACAACAAATCTTACCCTTACTACCCCTACTTGCCCCAGTATGTGCACAATTGCATAATTTCAATCATCGAAACATGCAGAAGAAAATCATGTTTTCATTGTCTTCAGTATCCTAAAACTTTCCTAGGAAATATGTCCATTATCTAGAGTGAAAACTCGTGAGAGTTAGGTTTTGTTGTATTGATCATATTTTCTTCAAGGTCTCCTCAATAAATTTACGATGAAGGACGTCTCCATCTCCTCCACAAATAGCAGTGAAAAGGGTCCTCTCACCTTGGTTAAAAGGCACAACCATAAAGTAGTGAGGATAGTTCAAATCGTCTGTAAGGTCCTACCCATGTCTCCACATCTAAGTGACAAAGACCAATTTGCATTTCATCCCGGCTACAAAACGACACACTACATGGTCTCGCTTGTCTCTAAGCTTCCTACCAAACATGTGATGTTGCTCGGCTTTCTAAAGGAGAATCAATTTGGGTACCAACAAGTTGTACAATTACAACCACCTTGACACGATTGAATCCAAAGACACAGGAAAATGAACTAGTCTCTCTGATGGTCTTTCGGGAAAATTATTTCTCTCAAAATTTCTCAGAAAAGTTAACCTCTGACCTTTTGCAAGAGTATTCTCATTACATTTATATAATTACACTTGCTCACTCATCCCAAATTCCCCCCCCCCAAAGAAGAATATTATATGAATCCATTGTTTTTTACAAGTTTGTTCCAGAAAGTGATGTTTAACAAATTTACACCCAAAAGTTTCCAGGTGGATAAATCATGAGATGATCACATTTATTAGAACATTAACCATGACTGAGATGCCATGCCATAAAATTTTGAAAGTCCTTCTAATCATTCTTTTATTATGTCGTACAAGAAGTCCCCTTTTTAATAATTCACTGGTGGCTCCATATGCATTTGGATTTGACAAGCAATCATTTTTCACTCTAAAGAATAAACCTTGAGAAATGAGTTCCCTCACATGGATACTGCATTCATGACTCTCGAAATGAGTGTCCTCACATGGATTATACCATAGACTGCATTTCTATTTCGAGTCGCTCAAGCAAACAGAGCCAGTTGAAAGCTCCACCTATTTCCTTGGTGTAACTATAAAGGTGAATTCAAGAGGTATGTTCCCAAATGAGCGCGGGCCCTCCATGTGTTCGAGAACCATAGAGAGTTGCACCGGTTGCAAAAAAGTCAAAGTATGGGAAGGTCTAGCAGAAGCTTCCGAATGTCTATTCGACTTAACTTAAAAGATGAAGTCTAGAGGTGGGACCTCAAACAAGCGTAGGCTCTCCTCATGCCCTGGGGCTAAGAAAGTTTCCTTGGCCATTGAAAAATCTAAGTATGGGCAGGGCCAGTGGAATCTTCCACGTGTCTCTTTGGCACTTTTTGGTATAAAGTGTCAAAGAAGGAATCACAAACAAGTGTGGGCCTTCCACGTGTCTAGGGGCCGAAAAATTGCACGGACACTTGAAAAGTCTAAGTATGGGAAGATCCAATAAAACCTCCACGTGTCTCCTTGGCGCTCTTGCAAAAGTAAAATTCAGGTGAAAGTCCACAAACAAGTGCGGGCCTCCATGTCTCTCGAGGCCTAAGAAAGTTACATCGTGCACTTGAAAATTCTAAATATGGGAAGATCCAATGGAAGCATCCACATGTCTCCCTGATGCAACTCCAAAGGTCAAGGAGAGGTGAATCCCCAAACAAGCACACGCCCTCCATCTAGAAAAGATTTGAGTTTAAGTAGGTGTAGAATCTCAAAATTCCTCGGTGACTGCCTCTCCACATCTAACTTTTGATGTGGTCCCAATGAGTTGCGGATCATTTCATAACTTTCTCCTTTTCTCCAAAAGGAAAAAATCTAGAAAATGCTCCGGTGACCCGCCTCCCTACTTTGAATTTTCAATGCTGACTCAAACATGTGACATTAATTTGTCCCTGCGGAATTGCTGATCATTTTATAACTTTTCTCCTTCTCACAAAAGGCAAAAATCTTCAAAATGCTCTTACGGCAACCCGCCTCTCCACCTTTAACCTTTCAAACTACCACATGTCCTTCTTCGGGGTCAAAGTAAGAAATTTTTCCTACCGCTTCATATTGTCAAATAGCCAATTATATACTATTAGGGCTGCGGGAACAATTTGGCATTTTTTACAAATGTAAAAAAGTGACAAGTTTCACCAAAAAGACCCACCGGGTTGCATCCAATCAGAAAGGACCACGTATCCATAGATGTTGGGACAAGATTTACAAAGGAGACACAGTTGTGGAAGACGCCCAATAAAAAGGTTTTCTCCTAGAGAGAAGACTATAAATAAAACCCGGACTCAATACGACCCACGACCCAACGAAAGGACTGATAATGGAAAACAAATGAAGGAGAAAGCTTTCATGCATCCATACAAGGAGACACATAATACTTCAAACCATGCGGACTGAGAAATTTTTAACAAACAGGGTGAGATTAAATTGAGCACCAACAAAGTTCATGTGGGGATAAATATTGACTAATTTTGAAAATTTGTGGTTTTTGTGATCTGTAGATATTAACATCAGTGGTCTATTTATTGAGAATCGTAGATGTATCAGAGAGTAAGGTTTTCAAAATATAGTGATCCTCAAAACCCATATATGTTAAGATAAATTCAACACGATGAAAACAGAGAACATCAATAGTGGGGAAATATTCCTCTATCATGTCATGTAATGTTAATGGAATATATTTCATCTTTCCATTAGCCTAGTAAGTCATTGGTCCTAATTTGATAACATTGATTTAAAAAAAGTTGGAAAGAATGGATAAGCGTCATTGTCAAAGGGTAGGTTTGATGATAATAATTGGTGTGGTAATGTTCTAATGTTGATGGTGATGCATTTAAAGATGATGATTTGAAACCAAGGAACTATTTTTCATGAGATTTCCTCAAGTCTTCAAAGGCTAAATTTTGTGGAACTTTTTCATACCTAACAAGGCCAAAACCTTTGTACCCACAATGGTTAATGTAAGTTTGAGAATAGTGTGGTTTATATAGAAATGAAAAGTTTGATGAGAACTACCTAACATGTGGTACGTAATTAAGATGAGATGTAGGGTGTTTGATACATCCATAGATAAATTACATTTGTAGGAACATGGGATCAAAGGAAATAATTTTCTTGACATTAGGTCTCCCATATGTTTTAAGTGTAGGGAGAGGATTGATATTTAGGATTTGATACTCCCCAAATGAGAAATTTTGCATGATGTCTTCGAAGGATTGATCATCTAGTAATTTAGATGTGGGCATAGAGGAAAGCATAGTAGGATTATTCAAATATGTGGATTCATATAATGGAAGGAGTGCATCATTGGACCTATAGATCCTTTGAAAATATTTAAATGGATTGGGATTGGCGAGAACAATAAAGTTCTTATCTTTGTTTTCATACTTAGGACATTCATGTAGGGTAGATGGGACACACTACATAATGTTGATGCAGTGATGACTTAGTAATATGTTGTATTAGAAATAACCTTCTATAAGATAGAAGAGTTCATTGTGGCTTTTGGAACCTATTTTGAAAGGAAAGATAATCGTGCATAAGGTTGGAATGACACTATTATTAAAGGATCGTAAGATAGTGGGTGATAGAGGGATAATAGTAACAGTGTAATTGCATTTGTTTGAATGTGTGAGATGATATTATATTGATGTTAGATACATTGTTAATCATAAATATTTCAGACAAAATATCATTGTTTTAGGTAGTGACGAAGAGGGGGAGCTCGTGATCCTTATGTCATAGTAATGAAATCTCATAATTGTCAAATGTGATGGCTATAAATATTTTTAGGGAACTAAAAATGTTTGAAAATGGTTAGGGCTCATCTAATGGTGCCTATATGGATTTAAGGGATTCAATCATATATTTTCGGTGTTGTGGGGAATTTTGGATAAGTTCGTAAAGGGACTTCTTGATGATTCTTGGTGTAACGAGTTAAAAATAATATTTTGTATAGATTTCATGGACAGTATAACATGCTTGGAGGAAGGAGACCTTCGCCTTACGAGATGATGGATTGGATTGCTCAAAAGGAACAAAAGAGAGAAATTTTTATCTTATTTTGATTCCATGCCTTCAAATATTGGGTACGATATCTTGTTTTGATATGGATAAGCATCTATTTGAAAGAGAGGGATCTTACTAGAAGAGGCCATGATTCGATTAGATAAGGTGTGAAGTATTGGTTAAGGATTATATGTTTTAGGAATTTGAGAGATAGTTTTTAATTGATGTTTGGATATTTTCATTGTGATATTTTTTGGGAGGAGTCCTCTCCTAGAAATATTCTTGATTAAAGCATGAAGGACTTTGCGGTCATCGTGTAGCATCCGGATATTCAAATTTAAGTGTAAAATGCCTCATAATATATACCAAGAAGGCTTCTACCCCTAATATCGGAGGGTTTTCTTGGTTGATGAGCACTCAAGTTGCTCAAGGATATTGGTATAATATCTTGAATAGGATTGTTGAGATGTCAATGATCACGTAGGAATTTGGATGTCATTTGATGGTTTAGAAGCATGAGACACTCAAAATGCATCTTATATGGCATAATTAGGTGCAATTTTGAAATAAGTTTTAGATTACAATATAACGACTATGAGTTTTGATGAGGGATGTGGTAAAAAAATAGAAGGTAAATATGTTATATCTTGTGGTGTGTATTATTGTGATGATCATGTCGAGTTCAATTTTTTATGTGGTTAGTTTGCTAGATTTTTGTTAGAATCCCAATGTTTTTGATTCGATGTTGAGATTATTTCTCATTGGAAGAGCGTTATTATGATTTTAATAACATGTCAATTTTTCGTGATTTTAAATACATAATATCATAGGTATTTATACGAGTTTATGTAGTAGGGATTGACATTTTTCATATAGATGGGTCCAAGGAATGAATAGTAAGGAGATCAAGTAGAAATTTATTATGCGTTGGGTGTTTCAACCATGGAAACACATTATACCATAGGTCTAGGTGAGATTTTGTTGATATTGTTGATAATATGAGCCATAGATTTTTTATCTTCTACAACATTAATATAATTATTAGTGGGTGATGGTTTGGAAAAGGTTGTTTGAACACATCTATGTTCTAATTGGGGTATGCATTACAATTTTTAAGATGTATCTCAACTTTTCAATGAGATATTCGATGATGTTTCTAAAAGAGTGACATTTATCAATGGCATGCCCTTGGTCCTGGTGATATTTATAATAAGTAAGACCCTACACCATAATTTTTTAGGGTCAAATTCTTCGACGGATCATATGGAGAGAGATTTTTCATATAATATTCTATAATTTTTAAGAAAAAGAGCTATAAGAATCCTCACAGAGGTTTGTATTTAAACCTAAACTAAATAAATTTCACTTCCTCTATTTCTGAAGCTTCTAATTCTATTTCTAATCAAACCTAAAATAATTTAATCCCATTTCCTCTATTTCTAGAAGCTTTTAATTCTAGAAGCCTCTCTAAAATTTTTGATCTTCTCCATTGAATTTTACGTTCAATGGATATTTCTCCATAATTTTCTAATTTTCTAACTTCAAAATCATTCCCACCTTTTCTATTTCTAGAAGCTTCTAATTCTATAATCCTCTCTAACTTTCTACTCTTCTCCATAATTCTATAATTTTTACTTCTATAATTAATCTCACCTCCTCTATTTCTATAATGTTATAATTCTAGAAGCCCCTCTAATATTTTGATATTCCATATTGAATATTAAATTCGATGGAGATTTCTCCATAATTTAAGAATTTTATGATTCTATAATTAATCCCAACTCCTCTATTTCTAGAAGTTTCTAATTCTATAAGCCTCTCTAACTTACTACTCTTCTCCATTGAATTTTAAAATAAATGGAGATATCTCCATAATACCAGAAATTTAAAATTCTAGAATTATCTATACGCTTATATCTTCTCATTTAATACTAACCATTGATCCTCCCTCCATTTGGCAAGATCTAAGCCCTTCATTTCCTCTCCAAACACTATAAAGTGGTATGCCACCCTCCATGGAAGATGTTAGTACCCAAATTTAATCTCCTTCAAAGGCCAAGTAGCATCATGGATTCAACAGGACACTCAGAGGTAGATAGATTATTATATGTGTCATATTGCAGCTGGGGAAGCAATCTATCTAATCTATTAGCACTCAATCTTAGAAAAGGAGTGGGTAGCACCTTAAAAGGATGTGATATGATCCTAACTATTTTAGGTTGTGCCTTTCAACCAAGGTAAGAGAACCTATTTTGTAACCTCTGTCATTTGAAGAACACGGTAAGTCCTTTTTTTGCATAGATTTTATAGAGAATACCTTAGGAAAATATGATCAACACACCAAATATGAATCTCACGAGTTGTCACTTCCAAATTTTGGAGATACTTTCACAACAAGGCAAAGGTAATTAAGACATTTGGAAACCTGATTTGTCCTACATACTTTAGTAAAAGGATTTTGGTCTTATGTGGGTATATAGAGAAAAAATAGGGGTAGTTTGGGTAGGACTAGTTGTTTTAAATAGATTTTTTGTGGGAGGGGAGACATGGTGGACTTGACTCACTAGATCCTTTAGAGCTTATTTAAAATGGAAAGATTTAATCAACAAAATGCCACCAAAAGTTAAATTGTTTCCTCGACTAGAATATGTGCTTCAATGGAGGCCCAGATTAGCACTCGTTCACATAACCGTGGGATTATAAGATGAAGGCTCAAGCTAGAGAACCCAATAAAGAACCAATATTTAAACCAAGTCATGCCTAAGGTGCACCTAGAGGCTTACAAAGAATCTCTTTCAATAAGATGAAAGAAAAGTGATTTTAAACCGTTTATCTTATTCCCAGATGAAGGCTCTTCGAGAAATGAAATTACAAATGCGACTAAACTATCACAAGGACTGAGACATGTGTGATTTGTCCAAACTTTGGTACAAGATTGCAACATAAACAAGAAAACTAATCACATGCATTTAGAGATGAAATAAATACACTTTACTCAAGATTTATACAGAATAACTCAAAATTTGATGAAATTTATCAGCAAGGGAAAGTTTCCAGAACAATATCAAAGCTTGTCAATGGTTGTACCCTTGCAACCACCTTGACATGATCAGATTTGACACAAAGAGAGATATATAGGCTTCTTAGATGAATTCTCAAAATGGATGGGCTCTACCAAGCTTTTTTTTGCTGGAACGAATTAGTCCTAACCTTTCCAAAACTCCCAACCATTTGTATGATGAATTCATTCCATTTATAGCATTTACAATAGAGCCATTTTTCTCCCAAAAGACAAAGAATTTAAGTGCATTAGTGCTCACCATGATTCTTTCGTGATTCATAGAATCAGACACGTAAGAAGTTACTAGGTGCTCGATGGAAAATGTCTTTGATTTCTTCCCACATTCAACTCCTTCATTGAGAAAAATATGCCTCCATCCATTTACTATCCACCTCTACCCTTAATCTATCAAATTTGGCTCTTTGTGTGCTCAGGAGAAGAAAAATAGAAAACCAAATTGGGCTCGAGAGTCAGACCATTTTAATGGCAAAAGATGTCCTCCAGATCTTCCCACCAAACCTCAGATATCAACATTAACTTACCCCTCTGTTTGGCATGTAAAAAATAGCAAGGAATGATGAAGACTCGCACTTCTAGGTGTTTTACAGAAAAAATGGGGGGAAAATCAGATTTTGACACTCAACACCCATTGATCTTTGATTTGAATGTAGGCTTTCCCGTGGAAGATCAAACAAAAGGCTCGGGGATTCTTTTTACTTTTCCGACCCTTTGAAAAAATGTAAAAATTTCACAATTTGCTCGCACCTCGCTTCTAAAAATGGGCTTGACACGTGTCCTTAGGTGGGTCTCAAAGGAACCACAAAATATAGAGCTCTTCTAGAGGAACAAATGAATTAGGAGACAAATATGAACCCATGTGTGATCCTCGACCTCGGAAGTGATTAAAAATGGAAATAAGACCAACCAAGCACAACACAAGGAAGGATAAAATGATAGAGGTCGTGAATCAATAGATTTTCAAAGACATAAATGGGGCAAGACTATTTTGAGCACCAACATTTCCTCCGGATCAGGGATGGGCACTCCCTGCAAGTGCCACAAGAACAATAGTAGACCAAGTGTCAAAATATCCATTGGGTGACAGATTCAGCTCGTAGAGTAGAGAAACATAAGCCATCTCAAAAAACAAACAAAGAAGCCAACAAAAACAGGTCACCACGGACTAGAATGAACCAAAAACAACAGGAAACAAATGAAAAAATATACACTATACAAGAGTTGTTTACCTTGATCTAGGGGAATCAATCCAAGAAATGCTTCAGGTGCCTACCATTAATAGGAAGTTTGAGAAATTCACCATCTAAATCCTTCAAGAAGAAAGTGTGTTCACCAATTTTGACGTCAATGGAGTAAAGGCCCATCCACAATTAGTAAAACTTGCCATGCTTTCCCTTATCCTCATGTCTGTTATCTCATAGTAGCACAAGATCTCCAATATTAAAGGCTTTGGGAGTGACCTTCCTCTCAAACAATTTATTTAGCTTTTCTCTAAATTTTATATGCCTCTTGTGCGATGCCCTCCTCTCTTCATCAAGCTCAACAATTTGGTTGATGTGGGCATAATAAGGACTCACTTCTTGATCTTCCAGTTGTTGAATGAACTGATATGAAGATAGTTGCATATTCATGGGCAACAGGGCCTAGGTTCCATATACCAACTCAAATGGACTCTTTCTAGTGGCTCTTTTAACAATGATCCTATTATCCCAGACAACAAACTTTAGCTGTTTACCCCATTTTATCTTGTTAAGCTCCAAGGTTCTTCTAATAATCTTTAACAATTTCTTATTGTTGGACTCACTTGTTCATTTCCTTGGGGATTATAATTAGAGGCATATGTCAAATTGATCCTATAACCCTTGCACATTGCCACCGGTGGTTTAGCTCGAAACTCATGGCATTATCAAAGCAATGATTTTGACTATTACTCCAAACCTGTAAATAGTATTGTTTAACACAAAATCCATGACAACTTGGTGTGTATCCTTCTTGGTGGGGATTTCTTCCACCCACTTGGTAAAGTAGTCAGTGGCTATAATAATCCACTTATGGATAGAACTTGAAGGGTCTAAAATCTCACCAATGAAGTCCATTCCCCATTGCTTGAATGGGGCTTCACCGATTGACACGAGCCTGCAAAGGTAGGGAACCTGTAGCTTTGTCTTCAAGAGAAACGTTGGCAACTTTCACACCTTCTGACCAACATGGTTGCATCCTTGAAAATATTTGGCCACCAATAACCAGCCCTTAGGATCTTATGTGTTGTGACTCTTGTAGCAAAGTTCCCCCACAAACTCCTCCATGGAGATTAGCAATTATTTTGGGGGCTTCATCGTCGATGATGCATCTTAAGAGGAATCCCTATGGATTCTTCCATAGCAACCCAAAGTCGGTGATAACATATTTCTAGGAAGCCAACTTAAGATCTCTCTTTTGATTCTTATTCAAATTCTTAGGGTATTTTAAATGTCTGAGATAGAACATTACATTCTTATACCACTCAAAATTTATCAATTTTTCAAAAAAAACTTCCCTTTCTTCTTCAATCTCATTTACCTCAATGGTATGTAAGTTTCTCTCATCCATAAGCTTAGCTAACCCCAAACCTCTCACCAAATTTGTAGTTTGGATATCCATATCATACTCTTGCAAATTGTTCACCCAGCCTACATATTTTTCTTAAGACTCCCATCTCTAATAAGATTTCTTTCACCATGGTATGGGGAACATAAGAAACAACCTTTGAAATTAGATTATAAGGCACTGAAAACCTTTTTTGCTTTGACCAAGGAAAATGCCTACTTTTTCACAATGGTATATTTTAATTCTACCCCTTGCAGTACCTTACTGAAAAAGGCAATGGGCTCTCAACCCCTTCATCATCCTTCTACCGCAGGAAAAAAGAAATAGTGTTTTCGAAGTAAAAGAAAACTCTTTGGATAGGTTTCTTATAACTGGGCTGCCAAACAGGGGCATGCTTCAATGCCTCTTTGATTCCATTGAAATATTGGATGGCAGCCTCCTCCCATTTGATGACCTAATCCTTCTTGAGCATGGAAGTGATTGGGATGGTCAACTTAGCAAAGTTTGATATAAACCTCCTAATGAAGTTTATCTTCCCAAAGAAAGATTGAATTTCCTTCTTGGTTCTTGGAATTGGGACTTTGCTGATGGCCTCCACTCTTTCTGGATCAATCATCACTCCCTCATGTGACACAATGTGGCCAATAAATTTTTCCTTATGCACTCCAAAATGACATTTCTTTGGATTGATAGAAATGCCATATTCCCTACATCCGATCAACATCTTCTATAAGTGCAGCAAGTGGTCTCTTCTCTTTCCTGAAAACACTATTACATCATCTTGGTAAACAAAAATAAAGTCATTGATCTAACCAGCAAAAGAAACATCCATTGCTCTCTAAAAAGTGGCTCCAGCATTCATCGAACAAAGGCCATCCTAACATATACATATGTTCCCCATGGAGTAGTGAAAGTTGTCTTTATCCTTTCTGATTCTTTTACCATGACCTGGTTATAACCAAAGAAGCCATATAAGGTAGAGAGCAACTCGAGATATAGTCACCGACAACAACATGTGCTCCATGTTTGCTAAAGGATAGTTTTCCTTCATTGAGGCCTTGTTTAGATTCTTGAAATCTACACACAACTTGATGTCATCATTCTTATTTCTTACTAGCACAAGGTTGGTAACCCAATAAGAATACATTGTGGGCTAGATAATTCCTCCATCTCCTAGCTTATTTAATTCTTCTTGCATTTTGAAAGATAAGAGAGGATTAATTGGCCTCTATTTCTACACCGAATGGTTTTAAATTGGGCTTTGAAGGAATCTCATGTTGAAAGAATTCTTCTCCGGGTATGCTTTGAGTTTAGAATAGGTCCAAACCATGCAATCTTGGTACTTTTTTAATAACTAAGTGTATGACTAATTTTCTTCTTTACTAAGATTTCTTCCCAGCCAAATCTTCCTTGGTTTTTTCTCTATGCCAAGGTCATGCTTCTCAACATCCCTCGAGGCTGCCATATGTCTATTAATAATGCATTCAACATTATCACAATTCAAATCAAGGGCAACTAACCCTCTAGGATGGTGTTGGTCTTTAGCTGGATAATGCCTTTGCTAAATAATGTATCCTTCCCCTCTGTTGCACATACCATTAGCTCTCAATCAATGTTTTGATCAAGAAATTCTTTTTGTTCTATAGGAATCTTTGGATTTGAGCATCATCGTCAAAAACCCGCCAATGTTTTATATTGTCGGGAAGAAGGTCTTGTCAATATTTTGACCTCATATTCACAATAAGGGGATGTTGCACAATTGTCAAACCGAGATCCCATCACCGCCGACTTTTCTACCAAGTCATTGAACCATCTGTCATGATGCACTATATTGAAGGAGTCAAGCATCTCAATGAAGTCCCAAACTGCATTCTTATATTGCTTCATTCGCTGATTTTTTGTGGTATACAGTTTTCTGACTTGCTTGACAACTAACTCTGAGTCTCCTTTGACAATGATGTCCCTAACACCATACTTCCAAGCAATTATTAAACCTAACAATAGTGCCTCATACTCAGCAATGTTGTTAGTGCATTCAAAGTTAAGCTTGAAGGAAAAAATGAACCTTTCTTGGCTTGGAGAAATCAAAACAACACCGGCACCATTTCCAAATTTGGAGCAAGCTCCATCAAACAACAGGGTCCAAGGAGAGCCTTCCTACTCAAGAAACTTAGAGTCCTCAATCTTGTGCTCCCTTCCCTCAACAAATCCCACAAAGTTTTCAGCATCAACATTTGTATACAATACTTCATAGGATGTATTGTTGGGATCCTCAATAAGGTGCGACATTTTCTTCTCCCAAGTATAACTTTGACAAGAATACCCTCAACTGGGATGGTGGCATATGACATGTCGATTTGAACACTGCCACCAACACTTGCAGCCCATTTTCTTGACAACAACATACCCCACTTGGCTGGGCAATCAATTATGACAACATCAAGTTTTAAATTTTTACCTAGGTAGGTTGCAAGTTGCACCACCAAACCCTTCACACATCCCACTACTAGCACTTCTCTAGAGTCCATGGTAGTGCACTTCCCATATGTTGTTGTTACTTTAATATTCAGCTCATTCATGACTTCCAAAGGCATGACATTGCATGATGCCCCTGAGTCAAACATGCAGTTATGGAGCAACCTATTCTTGATGATCAAAGCGATAAATAATGGATCTACATTCAGTTGAGAGTCTACCAAGGATGTCCCCAAATAAACCTCAGGTGGTTCAGATAGATATTTTGATGCTGATGGTGTCTCAAACTCTTCAATAATTGGAGGATTCTCCACAACATTCACATTTCTTCCCAAGGAATCCTTCTCTTCATTCAATCCCAAGTATTCAAATGCTCTCTTCTTGTGCTTAGGAATCCTAAGCAACTCAACAATTGGGACAAAGACTTTGATCGACTTAAAACTTGGGCAATGTCATATGGGAAATTCTTGGGCAAGGCAACATTGGAAGAAAAGCTAATACACTCATTAAGTGGTGCAGAATCTTGATAGCTTGAGCATGAGGAGGGGTATGATTTTTGCTTGGAACTATAGGGCTTTTGGAAGGTGCATCTTTCCTAGGAGCCTCTTTACAAATGTTTGAAAGTAGGGGATATTTTTGTCTTAACACGAGGCCCTAAACCTAACAACATTCATTAACAATTACCTATCTTCCTCGGATGATATTCCTCCATCATAGTTTTTATAATCAAAGCCCTTAGATATTCAAAATCATTAATGGGCAATTCAAAAACTTGTACATTATCTACTTCTAAAGTATGAGAGAGAGGAAGAATAGGTACACTATGAATGCAGTCCCAAAACATGGTAGTAGTTCTAGCACTTATCACCTCAGTTGAGGTTTCCCCTTGTTGTGAGCTAGTGGAGCAACCCATCATGCAAACATCATCTTCATTATCATCATCAGTTTGTTCTTCTTCTTGTTGATCTTCTTCACAAGGGGCATGGGGCATGAAACACTTGTCACACCAATCAATGACCTCTGTTTCTTCCACAACAAAGCAACTCTAGTAGCCAAAGGATCAGGCACCATTCTATTTTTTTTCGCCTTGGGGCAACTTATTCCCAAATCCCACAACTCCTTTGCCTCTATCATAGTTCTTTGATGATTTGGAGATCTATCTTGGCCTTGTTGCCTATGTTGTCCTTGGGAACTCTTCCCAACTCCTTTCTCATCTCGGGCTAGTTTGTAGAAGATCTCCTTAATGTACCCCTACCAAAGTTTTCACAACTTCTTCTAAATCAATGCCTTGCTTGTCGAGGTTTTTCGGGATAACCAACTTTACACCTTCCCTCTTTGGAGGCTTCCCAAATTGCTTGATGTTGTTCTCTATTTGCAGAGCCATGGTGAAGGCCTACCTCAAGTTCGTAGGGTTTTTGTCTCTTAGGTAATATGTAGCCTTTTTATCAAATGCATCAGTATATTTGATCAAGCATGACTCATCACAATGCCTTATTCTAACAGGCAATCTTATCAAGGTCTTATTAAACCTTGTGTTGAAATCATGTACTAACTCATTGGGATTCCTCTTGATATTTTCAAACTCTAATAGAACAAACCTAGGGTCAGTTCTATCACCATATTATAACCTAAATGCATTATTCATCTTAGCCAAAGAATCAATAGAGCTATTAGGCAATGCTTTGTACCAGATATCTTGCATCCTCCTCTAGAGTGTGAAAAAACAATTTTATGTATACATCTTCATGTTCAATCTCAAAATATTCCATCATATTAAGGAAGAGCTTTAGATGTTGATCACCAATTATGGCATTGTTTCCCTAGAACTTTGGGAGTTTGTTCCTTACATCTTGAGGTACTGCATTTGGATAACTAGCCATCCCCACAAAATTTATAGGTCCAAAGGTGTTTACAACAAATGGGGGTCTAGGTTGAGCCATATTGATTCAAGGAGGTGACCTTGGATGGGTGACAAATTGATGATGGGCAGAGGGTCCTTGGAACACAGAAGTGTGGCTTTCAAAATGGACACCCTCTTAAGGCCGGCTTCTTGGAAATCCCTACCAACTTTAGAAAAGATAGGTGCAAAATGTGATGCAAATCTTTCAAAATGAAATGAAGGCCCCTCTCCAGTTGGAGAATTCGAGTTCCACAAAAGAGGCTACCGATTCGAGATTCACTTAAATGGCATTCTTCAATGATAGGTTGATAACTTTCATCAATAGAGATCCCCATTCTTGTCTTTTGATCTCCCACAACTCTCTAGGATTTTCTTCCTTTTGACTTTGCTTTTCCTAACTCAAGAAACAATGTGGTAGTAAGATCCCTTGCAAAGAAAGATCTTCTTCCTTTCAAATTTACAAATATTATAAACAAATCTTACTTGATAGAAGTTTGAGAGTTTGGTCCTTATCGAATCAAAACAACATGGAGTCGACATTAAGAATTTCCATATTAGTTATGAAAATGCACTAAATATGATCTGTCAAGTGTTTATCAATGCTAAAAACTTGAAATAGAAAGCTTCTGGCTTTTCTTTACCCGGATTTATCTAATGAAAACTAGTACACTAGGTGTGAAAAATAAAAAGAATTGTACATAGCCCTTGGAGCATACAAGAAATGTTTTACCAGGGCTTGAATGTGAGTTGTAGTCCTTGGCAACATGTGCCACTGATGTTGGTGTTGTTAACGGGTCAAATAGATATGAACTAGTAGTGGATCAGAAAATTAGTCTCAATAATGCAAATGAGTTCCCAGCAATTCAAAACAAGTCCCGACAACGGCGCCCGAAAGCGTGTTGGTGCCAAAATTTAATCTCCTTCAAAGGCCAAGCAACATCATGGATTCAATAGGACACACAAAGGTGGATAAATGATTATATGTGTTGTTTTGTAGCTGGGGAAGCAATCTATCTAATCTTTTAGCACTTAGTCTTTGAAAAGGAGTGGGTAGCACCTTAAAAGGATGTGATATGATCCTAACTATTTTAGGTTGTGCCTTTCAACCAAGGTTAGAGAACCTATTTTGTAACCTCTTTCATTTGAAGAACACTGGTAAGTCCTTTTTTAGCATAGATTTTATAGAGAAGACCTTGGGAAAATATAATTAACACACTAAATTTGACTCTCACAAGTTGTCACTTCCAAATTGTGGAGAGACTTTCAAAACAAGGCAAAGGTTACTAAAGAAATTTGGAAACTTTATCTCTCCTGCATACCTTGTAGTAAAAGGATTTTGTTCTTGTGTGGGTATATAAAGCAAAAATAGGGGTATTATGGGTAGGATTAGTTGTTTTAAATAGAATTTTGGTGGGAGGGGAGTTAGGGTGGACTTGACTCACCAGATCCTTGAGAGATTATGTAAAATGGAAAGATTCATCAACAAAATGCCACAAAAAGTTAAATTATTTCCTCGACTAGAATATGTTCTTCAATGGAGGCCCATATTAGCACTCTTTCACACAACCTGTGGGATTTTATCATGAAGGCTCGAGCTAGAGAACCCAATAAAGCACCAAGATTTAAACCAAGTCATGCCTGAGGTGCACCCAGAGGATTACACATAATCTCTATCAACAAGATGAAAGAAAAGTGAATTTAAAACTTTCATCCAATTCCTAGATGAAGGCTCTTCGAGAAATGAAATTACAAATGCCACTAAACTATCGGAAGGACTAAGAGCTATGTGATTCATCCAACCTTTGGTACAAGATTGCAATAGAACCAAAAAAACTACTCACATGCATTCGAGATATGAAATAAATACACTTTACTCAAGATTTACAGAGAATAACTCAAAGTTTGATCAAATTTGTCAGCAAGGGAAAGTTTCTAGAAAAATATCAAAGCTTGTCAATGGTTTTGCACTTGCAACCACCCTAACATGATTAGATTTTACACAAATAGAGATATAAAGGCTTCTTAGGTGGATTCTAAAAATGGATGGGCTCGCTAAGCTTTTTTTCTGTTGGAAAGAATTAGTCTTGACCTTTCCAAAAATCCCAACCATTTGCATGATGAATTTGTGCCATTTATAGCATTTACAAAGATCCCTTTTCCTCCCAAAACACAAAAACTTTCAAAGGCATTGCAAACGGTGCTCGCCATGATTCTTTCATGATTCGTCAAATCGGATATGTAAGAAGTTACCAGTGCTCTAGGGAAAATATCTTCGATTTCTTCCCACATTCAACTCCTTCCTTGGGAAAAACATGCCTCCATAAATTTTCCAACCACCAACGCCCTTAATCAAACCGGCTCTTTCATGTTCGGGAGAAGAAAAATAGAAAACCGGATCGGGCTCGAGATTCAAACCATTTTAATGGTGAAAGAAATCCTCCAAATATCCACACCAAACTTCAAATATCAACATTAACTTACCCTCTATTTGGCGTGTAAAAATAGCAAGGAATGATGAAGACTTGCACTTAGGCATTTTACAGAAAAAATGGGGGAAAATCAGATTTTGACACTCAGCGTGACCATTGATCTTTGATTTGAATGTGGGTTGTTCATGTGGAAGATCCAAAACGGTCTTGGAGGCTTCTTTTTTACTTTTCCTAACTCTTTGAAAAAGTGTACAGATTTGACATTTTCTCCATACCTCTCGCTTCGAAAATAGGCGACACATGTCTGAGTTGGGTCCCAAATGAAGTACAGAAAAATTCTATCACTTGACTCTCTTTTGGAAAAAGGAAAATTTTCCAAGTTTTCCTGCATCCCCACCCTTCGCTTTATGTTTATGATGTGGGTCCCAAGAGAACCCCAATTCCTTTAATGCCTTTAACACTTTTTCCCTCAAAGGGAAAATTTTTCACTTTTCCTCCGAAGGCCCGCACCTCTCGCCCTTGACCGAGGTAAAACATTGACCTTTTCTACCGGGATTAGGGGCTATTTTACGATATTTTAAGTCTTTGATGGTTCACTTCCCGCCCCTTATGACTTTTAAAATTGCCACATGTCACAATGGTGCACCTTGAGGAGGTCCCTAAAATTTCAAACATTGAATGAGCACGGGCTCGCCACGTGTCTTGTTTCGCCAAGATTTGTTTGAATGCTTGAAGGTGAGTAGAAGGCACCACATGTCATGCTCTAAGGTAGTCTCCTTTTGGCTGTTGAAAAGTCCAAGAAAATATGCAAAGTGAGTAGATTGCTCCATGTGTCCTCATGGTACTACTTCTAAATGGTGCTCGAGTTTAAGACTCAACGAACAGCGCGAGCTCACCACATGTCCCCTGTTTCGCCGACTATATCCACTGCATATAAATTTTTCTATGTATGGGAAAGGAATCGGAAGCCTCCACATGTCCTCCTAGTGCTACTCCAAGCAAAACCCAAAAGTATATCTTGAATGAGTGTCATTCCTCCACGTGTACACCTTTTAAAGTTGAGGCTTTTCATAGAATTTTTGAATTATTTAGCCTAGCCGCATCTAACCAAAAGGTGCCATGTCCCTATGAGATGAAATGATGTAAATTTGACTAGGAGAAACACTCGTTAAACCGTAAAATACAAAGAAACAACCATTTGATCCGAAAATGAAATTTTCTTGAAGGATAAAGAGTTTACAAATGTTTCAAGGCTCAAATACATTCCTCGGGGACATATCAACTCATTTTTCTTTAATTATCCGGGGTGAAAATAGTAGAGACAACAAATCCCAATTGTGGAATATAGAAGGAATGGGAGAACATGAGTTTTGAAGGAACGAAGCTTGGGAGACTCAAAATACAGAGCTCTTCTAGAGGAACAAAGGAATGAGGAGACAAATATGAACCCATGTGTGATCCTTGACCCAAGAACTGATTAAAAATGGAAATAAGACCAACCAAGAACAACACGGGGAAGGATAAAATGACAGAGGTCATGAATCAATAGATTTTCAAAGACATAAATCGAGCGAGACTATTTTGAGCACCAATAGAAGCTAATCCATATATCTCAAGAAACCCGTAATTTTTTTTTTTACCATTTTATCCTCTATATATTATCCACAATCTTCTATCAATCAATTCATCATTAATTCAATTCATCATCCATTAATCCTTCATCAACCATCAATCAATCCAAGCAAATTGAAAGGAATTTCTGCCCTAGTGCCTTCTCAAATCTTAAGAAATCAACACATGTTTGAGAAAATCCAATACAACAAAGGAGGAGTATTGCATTTTATTAGAAATTTAAAGTATTAATTCTCTTCCCCTTAATACATCTCTACCTCAATCTCGAGGTATTATTTAAAGGATTACCATAGGAATGAAATTTTCAACATTATATTTTGGCACCCACGATGGGTCTTACCCACTAAAAAATTTGTTGTGTTTGATAATAATTGGCATTTAAAATAAGCTACTCAAATTTGAAAAATATTCGTGTTGGTTTACACCTTGAAATTTGGAAAATTTGAAACAATTTTCCTTATCATCACCTTTGTCCTCTCGTTCAATGCCTATTCATAAGAAGTGGAACATTTTACCGAAATAGTGCTTTTGTAACACTTATTAACTTATGTGGTTATAAGAACATACTTTGGATCCTTTGTGTATACTTTAGTGCCTTTGTTTTCTCACCTCATTTTATGCGGGATAACCGCATTTGTTTGTCTTTTGGCATTTTTTGGCATACTTTAGCACTTTTGTCTTCCGACTTTTTTTGTGCGGGATCAACACTTTTGTCTCGTATATTGGCATTTTCTCTATCTTTTGGTGCCTTTGTCATTATTTCAGCACCTTTGTTTAGACTTTAAAACCAAAACTCTGCTTTGAGACTATCTTTTTCTGTTTTGCCACATTTTTTTGTAAATTATCAAATTTATTTATAGTTTAGTGCCTTTGTTACTATTTTAGTGTTTTTTCTTATATTGGCACTTTTGTTATATAATAGATATATTGTTATACTTTAGTGATTTTGTCTTGAAATGATGTGTTGGTTATGTCCATGAGAGCCTTTGTGTTAGTACAATCTTACGTTGATACTAATCAATCTAATCACATTTTTTAGTGTTTTGGTGGCATCTTATAGAGTCTATCATTCAAATTTTGCAGAAATATTACAGGGATAAGGGAAAATCCTCCCATTTTAATACTCAATTTTGTTTCCTAACATTTGTGGTTACAAGACCTTGATTCATTAAAAAACTACCAACCATCTATTTTTTAGCTCAAGTGGTCATATAATATTAGGGTATAAAAATTAAAACACTAATCCTTTGTTTTGGAGGTCCTTTTTTGAAGAACCCATTATATAAAATTTATTATTAGTTCTTATTATCTTTCATTTATCATCTTTTTGTTACGTTGTTTTGCTTGTTTTTATCCTTAAGACAACACTGTGTATGTTATCCTCTCGCATGTTATAACAATATTATGAACCACAAGTGGATAGTCTTCCTTACATTTTTGTATTAGGGGGTAACGTGACGTGAAAGTGACATCCATGCACTTACCATAGCCTTAGGCATCTCATGACCATGGGATTCACCTCCGTGCACATAGACACACCCCGTGTTCCAACGAGGTATATAAACTCAAGGAAAACTATCATTATTAGCTAAGATATTTCTTTTTCAAGAGTGGTGTGAAGAGAGGGGATGCCACATACGAATACCTAGGCCTCAAACAAAATCCATGTAAGATGGACATGGGCCCCATGTACCACAAGATATAATAGGGACTCTCCTAGAGAGCTCGTTAGCCCATATTAGGTAGCCCTTTTCCCGCATATCGAACTATAGTGCAAAGAGGCCACACTTTAAAAGATATCTCACTAGCTAAACCCACATTGACATATATGTGGAGAGCCCATTGTGGCATCACCGATAGTGTGTGGTATTGAAAGTGAGCTATAGTTTGGTTGCAATCCCACCTGACTAGCTAGGATTGTGCTTGCATGATTGTACTTATTTGAGTGTTTTTGTCGAAACCAATGAACAACCCTCACACCAATCCTTCTAATTAAACCATACACCTATCATCCATCCATTTTGACCACAACCCTTGACCTCAATTTTGACCACACATCATTTACCATATACCTTTGACCATACTCTTATTCACCACACACCTACCATAGACCACACCTTTTATATCACCCTATAAATACAATTTAAAAATTATTATCTTTTCCACCTAATTGATAAACCTTATGATAACAATTTTTTTACTGCTCACCATTTTCCTTTCATCCACCTACCATCATTCACACCTTTCACAAATAAAGATAATTAGTTAAATACCTAACCTAATCAATAAACTTTAAGATAATAAAACTTTGACCATGCACTATCCACTCTTTTTACATCACCCCATTAATAAAAAATCAAATAACCAATAAAAATTTCCACCCCATCAATAAAATTTAAAAGTCACAAAAGGAAATTTATAAACATTCCCAACACTTCAAAAACCACATCTTACAAGTCCACCGAATACATCTCATCTTAACTACCATCATACCAAACCTAAAAACCCATCCCTTCATCGTCATAAACCTCTCCTAATAAAATAATTTTTCCTATTGGTATCCCTATACCTACCTAGGTCTAAGAGATTCTAAAATCTATCATATCATTTTTCGCTTTGAATCATAATATTTACTACATCTTTACATCTTCACCCAAATCTACCCATATAATTTTCATACCTAAACACCCTATCTAAAATTGTTTATTAGCACAATTAACCTAATCTTGTTAATCAATACCTTTTATATAGAAAAGTAATACTTATCACTTATCCTATTCTTCTAATCCCTTAGATAAGGGCACATCAAAAGACTTCTACTAATGAGGAAAATCCTTCTTTCATACCCTTAATTCCTTCTCAAATTCTTCCATTCCAAAAGCAATGTTTTATTAGTAAGATTTTACATAAGACTAATAAAGAATCTTATCTCACATATCTCTTGTCAATTTAGCACATCTTTCATCTCATCCACTCATCTTAATATTACTAGGATCTCATAGCACCTTGTAGAATGCCTCTTTGGATACTAGTCGAGAAACAATGAATAAAATATACACCATGACATAGGACACGACATATTCAATCACAACTATTATGATGCCAACGCAAAAGAAAATCTCCACCAAGGATACAATGAAGAAACCATGGTCAACACCAGTAGTGATGATGACTCTAGCACATTTTTCACCGAAGGACAATGGTGAGAGATGCTAAATTATTTAAATCGATAAAAATAAATATCCTCTCTTACACCAACTATACCATATGGGAGAAAAATTCTTTTTATTATACACATGACAAACTTCACAGTCTCCTCCATTATGAAAGAAATTGTGTTGGATAATGACCCCATCCCTATATCATCGCAATTCAAATAATCATCACATTGTATACAAACAAAGCTATCAAGGAGAACTTCATCAATCCACATAAATCAAAAGAAGTTGTATTCTCACAATCTGCAACAAATGAGTAACCAAATTTATTAATTATCCTCACAACTCTTCCCATAACCATCAAATGACCATGGATCACAACATTCCCAACAACCCAACTTCAATTGGCTACCTTTTAGTCCTCAATAACCCACCTTGGAGAAAGAAAAAAATTCTATAAAGGAAAGTATTTCGGGGTTGAATGAAGAAACATGGACAAAAATAAAATTTTGAGGAACTTTGTCTCTATCCATTTGACCATGATATCCTACGGGTCCCTTTTCCACCATACTTTGAACCACCTAAATTCAAAAATATAAGGGAAAAGGGGATCCCCATGAGCATGTCAAGAAGTTTTATATGTTATGTCAAGAAGTAGTCTATGATGATCCCTACTTATTAAGACTCTTTTCAAGAAGTCTAGGTGGTCTGGAATTGAATTGTTCCTTCGCTTTCCTAAAGTTTCCATCACTACATTCACAGAATTATGTACAAAATTCTTCAAACAATTCTCCTATAATTTGGAACATAATTTCACTTTGATTGACCTATAGAACACTTAGAAATACAACAGAGAATGTTTTTCCTCCTTCTTACAATGATGACCAACCCTTACAATTCACATTCGATGGAAAATCCCTGAAAAGTAGCTAGTAACCATATTTTTTACCAATCTTCATCAAGAACTAGCCTTCCATCTCCAATTCCATTGCACTAATACTTTTCACGACATCATAGAGAAAGGAATGCAAATTAAAAAATTCCTTTTTGCCAAAGGCCTTATTAAGTTGTATTCTCATGATGACTATAATTAGTCCTATCAACCCTCCACATCCAAGAAACTTAAATACGTAAATAAGAATAAAAATTTTGTCGGTGATGGAGTGATAGAAACTAAACATTTCCATAACATTCATAGAATCATTACATATGATAAAATCCTCAATTTTATTGTCTCATGGTGTGGAATCGAAATTGAAGAAGACAAAGGTAAAGTTGTGGTTGAAATTCCCCTACCTTAAAAGCTAAAACAACTAAGAAATCTATAGGGTAAAATTCAAGCCATCAGAAGATTCATCACACAACTCGTTGATAAGTGCCATCCATTCCACTAGTTTCTATAAAAATGAACATTGGTTTATTTAAATGAAGAATGTCGGCTCTCTGTTTCCAAGATCAAGAAATACCTACTACATCCTCCAGTGTTAGTACCTCCTACTCTAGGAATGCCTCTTCTTCTATATATTTCAGCCACTCAATGTGCCATGGGATTTCTTCCAATACAACATAATATCCATCGAAAATAAAAAGCAATTTTTATTTAATCCGAACACTAATTTTCTATGAGATTAATTACACTCCTATGGAAAAGGCATGTCTTTCCATTAATTTTGCCTCTCAAAAGTTGTGACATTATATGCTCACAAAAAATTAAATCACATAGCTAAGGTAGATCCACTCAAGTACCTACTCTCTAAATTAGGTTTAACAGGGCACATAGCTAAATGGATCATGCTCTTGAGTGAGTTTGACATCGAATATGTCAATCAAAAAGCTATCAAAGGAAAATTACTAGAAGATCAATTAGTAAAAGATTTAGTTTTTGATTCCATGCCATTAAAAACATGGTTCCTAGATGCATCTATATTCATTATTTATACTTGATGGATCTTTCACACATCACGATTCTAGAGAAGGCATTCTATTTATCACTCACCAAGGAGATTTAATTTGTAAATATTTTCAGCTTGCCTTTCCTTATACCAACAATGTGGCTGAATAGGAGGCACTCCTGAGTGGATTAAAAATTTCCATCCAATGGAACATTCAAAATTTCAACATCTTTAGTGAATCACATTTGATAATCAAACAGGTAAATGATGTATATTCTACCAAAGATGATAAACTAATCCCTTACAAGTGTATGGTGGACAGTTTGAAAGCCTACTTCCACAACATTCAATTTAATTATGCAATGGAAACCATTAGCTCTCTCTTTGGACATTCCTTCGATGCCCCCAATTCATAGCTCTTGGTTGATCAACTCCTAGTGTTGCCTATGATGTTCGTAGAATCGAGAGATGGTATGTGATATTTTTAATCATGACTCCCATGGTACCATGACATATACACTTATCTTTGTGATCACACCCTTCCACCTAATGTTCCGTGTAACCATCGTAATGCCTTCATCCTATGCACCTCACAATTCACCATCCTTGGAGACACCCTTTATCATAGAGGACTTGGAGGACCTTTATTGTGATGCCTTAATTCTCAAGAGGCCAAATTAGCACTCAAATAAGTTCACGATGGAATTTGTGGTGTTGACACCAAAGGTGTTGCACTTGTAAAGAAACTTCTACTAACCGACTACTATTGCCCTAGTATGGAGAAATATGCATGCTTATACATTTGCGAGATGCATCCCATGCCAAAAACATGCCAACCTAATCGATGCTCTATCCAAAGCTTTTCAATCCCTTACTACCACATAGCCCTTTTCCACCGGGGTATGGATATCATAGAAAAGATAAATCACACTTGATCCGACGATCACAAGTTTATTATTACTGCTATGGAATACTTCACTAAATGGTTCAAGCAATCCTCGATTACCTATATTCTTTGGAAAAAAATCTCTCAATTCATTCCTACCCATATCATTTGTTGCTACGTTATTTCATCCACTCTCATCACTGCATAATGGAAATTCCTTTAAAAATCAAGAAGTCCGTGAACTTTGTGACCATTTCCACATCAAGCTCAAATTCTCCACCCCATATTACCCACAAGGAAATGGCCAATCTGAAGCATCTAACAAAATGCTAAAGTGCATCCTTGGAAAAATTTTAGATAAGAAGGACAAGATTGGGAACGTAAAAATATATCCCGCCTTGTGCCTATAAAACATCCATCCGCACCCCCACTAACTCCACTCCATACTCCCTCATCTTTGATACTAAAGAAATTCTTCATGTTGAGATCAAGGTCCCTCTACTTTGCATTTCACTTCAACAACTCATTGGCGATGAGGACTATCGAGTACATCACCTTTAAAAACTCAAGATGATAGATGAGAAATTCCTTCAAGCCTTAGATCGTCTAAAATTTTACCGTAATCACCTTCACCGACACTACAACAAGCACATCAAAACCCACAAATTTAAAGTTGATGACCTAGTCCTCAAGGAAAACTAAAACAATTCTAATTTTGATTGTGAAAAGAAGGGATATTTTGAACCCAATCGGCTCGGACCCTATGTCGTCATAACCAAATTAGGATTGGGTGCTTATAAGCTTGCTACTCAAGATCGATATGAGTTGGACGAGCCTTTATGAATGTCATGCATCTTGAAGCTTCTATGCCTAAGTTCCTACCATTCAAAATCAAAATAAATAATAATAAAAATCAACAAAAACAAAATTAAAAATAATTCACCGAATGGTGAAAACCACTTGATGGTGCCTTGGGAAAGTAACATGATGAAAACCGGTTTTGAAACTTTCTTAAAATAGATGTTATATCCACTAGTTCCCTACAAAATGTAATTAAAACATTAGGGGCATGTCATTCCATCCCTACTCACCTTCTCATCCCTATTCACATCCTACGCTTCTAAATCCAGACTTCTTATGATCCTCACCATGAAGCAATAAATCTATCATGACTAGGAACACTATTTTGATCCTAGTTATGGTTGCATGTATATGGTCACATTTAGGGAGCTATAGTATCTAGTAGCATCTCGGTCGAATGTCAAGAAATGTAATTGTTATTTAACGAAGTGCACATGTGTTGAGGGGTGATAGATTTGTGTGACTTTGCTTTTCCCTCACTTCTGCAGATACCATTGAGACACCTCACGGGATGTGGGTCTCCCAAATGTGAGGTGAATCTCCATATTACTAAGGTTGGTTCCTTTTTGGAGTATCCCTAAACTAGATCTGTGGGGTTAAGGGTAAGAAGATGGATAATAAACTTGTAAAAATGGGGTGATACACCAAAGGTAATTGAGGGATTTCTAATAGAGAACATACACAATATGATGAGAATAAATGAAGTAAACATGATCTAGGGGGTTTTTGTTAACTTCAAGGAAAACACTGATATGCTAAGGGATTTCTCACAATAACAAGACAAAAATTGCACACTAAAATTAACATAACACCTAATCTGCAGCAAGGTAAAATAGCCTAAGAAAGCTTAAATAATTCAAGGAATAAATTCACAAGAATAACTATCTGAATACACACCACTACAAATTTCGGAAAGGTCAATCAATTGATTCTCATATAACATAAAATCTTGAAAAATAATTCCAGCACTACTACAACAAGAAGTCTTCCCAATTCTTTGCAAAATCACACAATATATAGCAAAAATATTCACCCATGCTCTCCAAATATAGATTCTCCAAGACTCAAGTTTAAACCCCCACCTGCATGATAATTTTAGCCTTCCTAAGCCTTCTATTTTCATTTTATCACATAGTCAAACTGATTTGACTATTTTTTTATCCTCTGCATGAAGGTGTTTATTTCTTTTCGCAAGAACAAGGTATTTTTGCACATTAATTTGCCCCCAAATGTCTATTTTGGCACTTTATGACATTCTTAGCTCTACATGCAAAAGTTAATTAGCACTATGTGAGGAGATGCATATAATTGGCTAACTTTTGTCTTATCCGAGAGAGGTTATTTTATGCATCTTCATCATTTTTACACCTGTATGGATAATAAGGTCTATCTTAGCCTTTTGGCTTTGCATATAAGTTTGTAACCATCATTGGCCCCCTAGGAGACTTTTCCTAGCTAGTGAGTTTTGCCAAAGTGATAATTGAACAATTTTCCCCACCACCATGCACAATATTAATCATTTAAAAAAGTATGGAGGCCCAACCCATAGGCATGGCATAATTAATCTAACCAAGGTCAGATTGATCATGGGAAAAAAATAGGGCTTCGAACCCTATCCTGAATTTCCATTTGCATTTTTCTTTACTTGGAAGCTTCTGGAGTTCTTGCTGGAAAATGAGGGCAGTCATGGAGGAAATTGGAGTTGCTTGCATATAGTTTTAATGCAGATCAGGTCGCCATTATTTCTCTTGCTAGTTTATCATTGAGTTCCCATTGGGCTGGATGCGCAACCCTGGAGGAATATTGGGGGCAGGCATTTTTAGATTCTTTTGCCTTTTCCCTAGTTTCGTATATCTGTGGCCGCCATTTCCTACAAAAATGGGCTCTGTATTTTTGTACATGGCCTCCATTATTATGTACCTGGAGCTGGCATTAGTTCTGGCCGCCAACAATGGATTTGGTCTTTGAAACCTACCTGCCATGAACTCTACATTTAGAACAAGCTCGACAATTTGGGGTATTAATTGTTCTCTGCTCCATGCTATTAGTGGCTCGAACTTGGCCTTGTTTCCGAGTCGGCTGCCATTAACGAAGGTAAATGTCTCTTTACCTTGTGCCAGGGCTCTATAAAATAATTCGAAAGCCACTATTTTACAAAATCGTGTTTTGTTTCTTGGCCTATTGATGGGTTGTTATTTCGTTCTTGCTGAAGCTAGAATTAATTCTTCTTTTCCCATATTTGTGGCTTGCTTGGTTATTTTGTCCTTTCCTTCTGCATTAACTTGTGCGGTTCTCTACATATTTATTTGCCACCGGTTTAGGTCGCTATTGTTTCATCGAGATTTCTTGCGTTTTATTTGAAGCCTTTGGTTCTGAATTTTTTTCCCCCAATTCGCCATTGAAATCTGGGTGAGTTTGTAGAACATTAGAACCCCTACCCATTTTTCTGGGGTTGCATCACATGCTTTTGTACGTTGAGCTCTGTATCTTAGCTTGTTGCGTGTTATTTATTTGCACGCAATGGTTTTGATTTCTTCTCATATTTGGCCGCCATTCTTATGATTAATGGTATGAGGCTCTACATTGGGGTTCTCCATGTTTTGTTTCTCTGAATGCTTGGAAAGCTGCCAGCTAAACTGGGTGAAGGTCTGTAGTTTATGACCACCATTGATGTTGCATTGTTTTAGGGCATCAAGTAACTTTGTTCGAGTCAGTCTTGAAAGGTAAACAGGATTTGTATTTTCAGTTTTATGCTTGTCAAAACTTCTGATTCTTAATTTAAACGTGTACTCGTCATATTTTACACTGTTCATTGGATTGCATAGCTCTTCTTACTACTGTATAACTGCCTTATGTTGAACTCCATTTTGGCTGCATGACTTAGCTATGCCAGGTTCATTCTGAGTTGTGCTTTTCTGTTGGAAAGTCAATCTTCCACATTGGGATGCTTCTTCTTCCCTGTTGAAGCTCTTTAGGTATCGTTTCTATGTTGAACTCTGCATTGCAGCTTTCAGTGCTCAGACTCATCCTAGAAGCATTTACACTTTTGCAAGTAGACCGTATGATTTCTCATATTAAATGGTAGATCACAAGAGCTTGTTCTTGAAATCTGTACATTCTGAAATATTTTCATTGATGAATTTCGAAACCGATCCCTCAAACTTATCAAGAGATATGATAAATGCATCCTTTAAACTTGTTGTTTCATAATCCTGAGATCTCTTTTATTTGATCTCCCTAAATATATGTAGCTGCTACTTTTCTCCTAAAAGAACTATGTACACTGAAGTCTTGAAAATCTTCTTGAAAATTCACTGTTATAATCCGAAAAATCTAATTGCGAAAACAACTATACTTAAAGAACTTATTTTGAAGGTGTGATATGATTTTCTGAGGCAAAGGTATTATCTTCTAGCTTGTAGGTACACTCCAACTTCGTGATTGTAACTGAATTACGTTGCATTTCTTGTGTTGTGTGATAATTATTTGCATCATACCATCATAAATTTCCTTTATAAAATGTAAATTTGTTGAACTGCAAACTTGTACACTTGGAATGAAGCCGAAAACTGTGCTTTTGGACTAGTTGATAATTTTCACATTGTTGTGACCTTCTCTGTTTGAACATTTCATGCTTTCAGATTATGTTTGATCACCTCATGCAGCTACAAGCTGTGCATGGGAATCTACTAGACCCTCTGTACTTGGATGTAGACTACACTTATCTGCCATATTTTGGAGATATGTATCCTGGATGAATTGGCAATCTCATTTTCCTTTATACTTACTTCTGATAAATCAGTACTACCCAATGTCGTTAAAAATGACTAAACCAAAAGTAAAGTGTACTTTTCATTTACTGTACATGCACACTGAACAACTAGTTATAAAAAAGTGAAGTCTAGGAGCCTTAGTTTTAATGTTGATTTCTTCTTGTGACATGCTAAAAATATCATTCTACTCTTACATTCCTTTCTATACTGTCATAAAATTCAAGTAAACTTTTAAGAAAGTCCACTTGTTTGAAGTTGTGAGTACAATAGGAATGAAAATCCGGAGCTCTAACCATTGAATTTTTTTTTCAGGTACTTGTTGAGGACAAAGAAGAGTAGGCAAGGACAACCAGGAACCGACTGTGGGAAAATCCATCTGAACACACAACGATGGATTTTTCTCTCTCTTTAATCATATCTTTATACACATGTACTTTATTTTCATGTAATTGACTTTTAGAGTTTTTTCCCATGGCTTATGTGGGTCCATTGTACTTTTAAGTTGTGCAATAAATGAAAACATCTTGCTGTAATGAGCTGTGAATATTTATTTTTGCATTATTTTTCATTAACATGATGTTAAATGAATTCTTTGTAACTCATATACACTAGGAAATTTTCACTTAATCATAATTAATGAAGTCTAAAAACTTGGCAAAACTGAACTGTGAATAAAAGATAGGCAACAACCTACTTCAATTTCTAAAATGGACTATCCCTGTGTAAGATTTGGGATGTCCATCTTCAATATTCATTGTCTTTCCCATTTGTGTTAGGGTCTTGCATCGGTTCCTAAGGGCTCATGCATGATCATGACAGAGATGTCATCTTGAAAGAACACTTAGGAAGATGGTTGACACTCTGCAACCAACATAGTGATAGTTAAAACCATTTTCCCTTTAGTTAGGCCCCTTAAACCAATCCCTTCAATCTGAGAAACGAAGTTTCGAGTTGACCTCTCACATGGGTGCGAGAAATGTCAACATCAACCCTTTTAGATAATAAGGCCTTCATTTCTCTCCATCCCCCCATCCACCTCCTATCATTAGTCCTTTTCCTTCATAGTCACTTTCCTTGTCTCTCTATTATTTTGCTTTGTTCTATATAACAATGGTATTGTAAATATTTGTATAAATAAAATTCCATTTTAACTTTTCCTTATTAAATCCATCCCATTTACCATATGTAAATAAAATCATCACATCATCCACAAAACAAAATAACATACTACAAAATTACAACACATCATGTTAACCATGTAATCCATGCATCAAAACATCACACTTCACAATATAAACCATAATCATACATAAACATTATCACATCTAATCCTCTCAATATACATACAACTCTAATCATCATCATCATCATCATCATCATCATATCCATATTCTATGATCATCATATCATTATCTAACATTATCAAATCATCAACAACAACTATCCATCATAAACACATATCACCAACAACATCATCAATACATCATCATCACAAACATCATCAACCACATCATTTATACATCAATAAAACAAATTATCATTAACTATGTCATCACATCATATATCCATTCCTATAATGTATCAACTATCACACATGTACAAACTTGAAAAACATATTATATGTCACCATCATAAAAACCTACACTATCACTATCATACATCATCATAACATAAAAATAAAATAAAGTAAATAATCATCCATGAGATCATCACCATAACATCTCATCACAAATACAATCACATAACCTTATCTCATCAACAACCTCGTCATCATAAATAACATCATAGATGATAACTATAATAATTCACATCACAATAATCATCACATTATCATCACATCTACACTAATAATAACATCAACTCATGCCATCAATATCATCAATACAAAATGATGAAATAATATATCATCGTAACTCATCATGTACCTCATCAAAAAATAAATGATACATCATGTGTCATCAATATATATACATCAAAAATGCGACCATCCTGGTCATCATCAAATACACGATAAAATACATATGATATCAGATATAATGCATCAAACATATGACCATCCTATTCATCATCACTATGTTGAGCTCTTGGTGTCATCACCCAACAAATTTGGTTACAATTTGTAAAAAACTAGCGGTACTCCTAAAGAATGTAGCTTATCTCAATCTTCTCCCTGTTAAATCCTTTTGAAAACAAGGTGTATGTAGTGGCTCATGGGTCACAATGACCTCATAATACCGCATCCCTCCATCACAACCTAGTACTAATGTAATGATCTTGTGCTAGAAGGTGACATCCATCCAGACCCACAAAGATTTACTAGTGGGTGTCGTCGGTTCTTCTCCTGTGAAGCACCTTATGTCTTGCATACCTCTGTTGCTCCTTTCTCAACCCCTCCACTTGATGCCATAAGTCTCAATCATGCTTCTTTTTCAACCCCTCCACTTCTGTTGTATCTAAGTCATATCCCCTATAGGAGATCAATCTCCACATCCCTCCATCCTATCTCCTACCACACCAACACTATAAACATACCATTTTCTCATCTCAAATCCCCTATCTCTCTCAAATGTGATATGTGTCTCGTTCGTAGCCTTGCTATCTCCATGGATCGTGTTTAGGCCTCTGTTTCCAAACTATCAATCCGAGCCTTTAAATTGGCCGTTATATCCCTCGCCCTATAACACATGCCCTGAGGGTCTGTTGTATCCACCTATGGTGGCATAACTATCTGTAATGGCCCCAAAGTGTCATCTATCTTCATCACATCCACCTAAGTCCTACCTAGTCTTTGAACCGGTGCATCCTACATGGACAAATGAACCACTAGATGTTGGACTGGAGGACCCGCAATATAATAATAGTGGTGCCCACTATGCCTCCTCCTCTACCTATCCTTTTTGTCTATAAAATACTACTACCTACCCTTGTAACATCCCCTTGTATACCTATTGTTGATCCTGTGCGAATCTCATCCCACCAAATGGCCTGTCAATTTGGTCAATCTAATCTGCTCCCGCCACTCATCATATCCTTGAATTGTAATTGGATCCTTCATTTGGTAATGTTTCCCATGGGATCCCCAGTAGCTCAACAAAATTAAATCTTGCCACATTTGTTAAAATCATAGCCCCCTAGTCCTACGACACCCATGAAATTCATGCAAACACATATCGGATTATCAAAATGTCCTACATAATACAAATTGTCATAACACGTGGTTGGGCCGATACCACTCTAGCATATATGGCCAACCACCAAACAATTAGAATGATGTCTAGATACTCCCTAGTTGAACCTTCTTATCCTCTCATGCCTCATATTACTAGTATAGTCTCTATGTGATATCACCTAGCTATAACTCATCTATCTGGAACCTGTGCTAGTCTGTCTCTCCTAAATTCTCCCTCTTTCCAATGCAAAGATACCACCCATATGTAGATGGCTTCCGACCCGTCGCTTTTAGATACCAAGTGGCTTACCCATTGCTATATGCTCATAACTCCATATTTGTAACATGGGATACCTACTCTCATGCCGCTACCTCCCCTAGAATACCTTGTGTAAGTCACCATACAAACGAGTGAAAACCACAGCAGCCCATGAAAACACATGATCTGATTGCCACATAGAGTGGACCACATTTTTACACCTGATATTTAAATATCGACCACTTCCATCTTGCAATAAATTGCATCTAATCAAGGAGCATTATAATATCGCATCTTCTCCATGTATCCCTCTATGGAATAAATCCCTAAGTCTATATACAACCCTTGGCATGGTGCATCATCGACATCTATTAGAAGCCTCAACCTGCACAATAGGCCTCCCGTATGCCATACCACCCGCTTCCACTCCTTAGGTAGTAGGTATATATGGTAGACATCCTCTAATTTCACTGTGATCTCTCCCATTGCTAGCCAAACAATACTCATCTCTCGAGTACCATTGTTCTATCGATTGTCATGAATAAGACTTGATTGCCACGTGTAAACAATATCCTAGCTACATGAATTACTCATAGCTTGTGCAATAATGATGCCTCATCCTCCTCTCGCTTCAAACTCAACACCCTCTAATATTGCCTCACGGTAGCTAAACATCGATACCTAAGTTGAACAAAACTTATCACCTCTTGCACACGTCAAATGACATATGTTTGCTCCGCCCATCATTACCCAACCTATTAACTTCCATTTTCAATAATCCACCCCACAAAAACCCTAACCCCAACCCTATGGCATAGGTGCCATTTCATTCACATATGATGCACATTATTTCAAACATGCCATTTAGTACAAAGCTACCGTTTTAGAACATAATTTCCATTATAACAAACAGGTTCCATTTTCCTACCATTATCCGACACATAAGCAAATTTTTTTCTCTCTCAATCGACCATTAACATAGGAACTAATCTATCCTAAGTAGGCACCAACATAAAACATAGCCACAACTATGATACAAAGACATCATTTTATAGCCCTCCTTGCCATATCGGCACTAAAATTTTCCTACCCTACCCTAGTGACGCATAGGCATCATTTTTGTGTATAGGTGCCATTTTAGATCCTCTTGTGCTTAAACTTACCCTAAAACCATAAAACCCTCAAAAATGCAAAAAATAAACCAAAAAAATCACAAGGTACTTACCATTTCTTTGTTGGCTTTTGGCTATTGATAAATCCTCACTAGGTCGATCGCTTCTCAAAGCAATCCTCTTGTAGACCATCGTTATCTCTCAAAGGTTCTCATTGTAAACTATGCATGGTGAAAATGACTTGTCTCGTTGTCCCCGAACCCCTTTTATACCCGATGTGATGCCCTACAAACTTTTAGGTGCCAATTCTCCCACCCTATTCGTCTGTTTTTACTCCCATTTCTTCATACCCTCACCGAATCCCCTTGTCTACCAACAAAATGAAAACTTCTTTAAAAATTAAAAATCTTAGAAATCCAAAAATAAAATAAAAAATATTAGAAATAAAAAAAAAAAAATCATAAAAATCCAAAAACAAAATCTTAAAAATCCCAAGAAATTGAAAAATTCTTAAAAATAAAAAAATCCAAAAACTCTTTAAATTTTTTTAAAAATGTAAGATTCTTAAAAATCCAAAAATCAAAAATTATTACAAATATTTTTCTATTAAAACTCCAAAAAAATGACAAATTATTAAAAAAGAATATCATTATAACAAATTTAAACAATCACAACGTTATAAACTTCCAATCAACACACCCTCCACCATTTAAACTTAGAATTATCAATATAATATGTGTGTTTTCCATTTATTTGTATTTACATTTTGGATGATGATATGAGGCCCCTTTTTATTGTTTTTCTTTTGCACGACCGATAATACGAGGCCACTTTTTCTGGTCCAATGATATGAGGACCATCATAATATTAATTTTTCCAATGACATGAGGACAAGGGCATCTGGAAATTTCGTCACCATGGTCTTTATACCCTGGTGCATCTTGCTCTATGCCATATTCATAACTTTCTTAATGATGATAATAGTGGACACTTTATGGTAGCACATGCCCTTCTACGATCATCTTCTAGACTTATCATCATCAACATCATCATATACCGAACTATCTAACCTCATCATCTAATTAATCACTTATCAATAAACCAATATCCATATCCCCATCTTATCATCTCACATCCAACACCCACAATCATAACCCCTTAATTGGGGCATCCTATAATCCAAAATATTCATCCTATCCCCTTTATTGGGGCATCATCCAATCCAAAAATTCTAAATCTTCACCCCCGACATAATCCTCAAATCTAAACCGTCCATATCTCACCCCTAGATTGGGGCATCCACTAATCTAACATCCAATATCTCTTGTAATCCTTTTATCTCCTACTCTTCTAATCATCTAATCCTCTTCTCTAATCTTCCCCTCTTCTCATCCTCTCAATTCTCCAATCTTGTTACTATTTACTCCTAATCCTCTACATATTCATATCTTCTCATCCTCTAAACTTCAATCATCCGTTACTTTGGGCCTTTCACCTTTTGAATGGTCACCTAACTCATTTCCTCTTCGCCCGACCCCTCGAGGGGGAATCACCCTCACTATCTATCCCATCATCTCTCTTTCTTTGATTGATCATTCTTTATGCAACATTCATTAAAAAGAGGGAAAAATGTAGAGATGTAAAATTTTGACATGCTAAGTTCATAAATAACATAATCCTTAGTCATTATTAATCCCCTCCCATCACTAACCATATAATAATTAATCATGAGATTAGTTATTATTATCCCTAGTTATCATACCTCAATTATTCTCATTATTCACTCAATAACCCCATCTCATCCTTAGTCATATTAATATGTCATTACACCGAGAGGTGTTCCTACGATGTGAGTGCAAGGAGTGTAATGGCGTGCGTTGATTGAATTTTTTTATTTTGCGACTAATATTTAATGGTTAAAATAATTTATTTTGTAATGCCAACTAAATTTTTAATATAAATAAATAAAAGCATGAAATATAAATAAGTGTGAATTGCTAAAATAATTGTGTGAGATATTACCGCAAGTAAATTCAAGTCTTTGGAATATTAATTTTTATTCGAAGATAAAAGTAAATTTTGGAAATCGATTTTTATTAGAAAATAATTAGTGGAGTAAATAATAAGTATGAATGGATAAGTAACTATAACATTATTATATTGGGCTATATTAGTTTTAGTTTTTACTTTTAATGCATGTTTTACTTTTACATGTAAGTAATTAGTTGAAAATAATTAGTGGCCGATAAATAATAAGTGTTATATTATTTTTATTTTTAAATGTATATTTAATTTTATATGTATTTTTACTTTTAGATTAGTTTTATTATAGTTTTTACTTTTAAATGTAATTTTATTTTAAGTTATTTTTATTTTAGCTTTTACATTTAGATGTGTTTCATAAGTAAAAATATGAATAAGTGTATTATATTTGTAATGAAAATTTAATAAATACAATTCTATATTTAAAAAGAGCATAGATATCTTAAATACATCTATCTAAAATACATCGAGAGACATCAATCTCGAGATGCCTATATTGGAATTCGTAAATAAGATAGAAAGCCATCTTGAGATTGATATCTCTTGGTTTCTTTTAGATAGATATATTTAAGATATTTATGCTAGTTAATATTTCATTATCCCGTTATGATTAACTGGTCCTTATTAACTATTTTGTAGGAATATAAAATTACCACCCACCTACTACATACTTTGTGTCTACCCTAAAACTATCATCTCCATGTAATCACATTCATGAATCCTAATTAAACCTAAACTAATTTAATCCCACTTCTTCTCTTTCTAGAAACTTCTAATTCTATAAGCCTCTTTAACTTTTTACTCTTCTCCAAAATTCTATAGCTTATAATTTTGAAGCCTCTCTAACTTTATACTCTCCTCCATTGAATTTTTAATTCAATGGATATTCCTCCATAAATATCGCCCCTCTATTTCTAGAGGCTTCTAATTCTATAATCCTCTCTAACTTTTTACTCTTCCCCATTCAATACTAAATTCAATGGATATGTCCCTATAATACTAGAATTTTATATTCTAGAATTATTTATACTATTATATCTTCTCATTGAAAGATAACCATTGACCTTCCATCTACTTGAAAATATCCCATCCCTCCATTTCCTCTTCCAAACAAAATACATTTTGATGCAACCGTCCATGGAAGACAATCCAAATATCTTAGGAAATCAGTAACAAATCCTTGCAATTTTATCCTCTATCAATCATCCACAATATTAAATAAATAAATGTATCATTAATCCATTCTATCATCCATTAACCCTTCATCAAGAATCAATTAATCCAATAAAATAAAAAGGAGGTGCTTCTAAAATGCCTACTCAAATCTGAAGCAATCAACACATCCTTGAGCAATTCCAATAAAACAAAGGAGGAGTATTGCATTTTTTTGGTAAGCGCAAGTATTAATTATCTCTACCTTTACATATATTACTCAACATGAGGTGTTGTTGAAAGGATTAGCATAGGAAAGCACTTTCTTTTTTTTTTCTTATACTCACTAACTAATATTTTCTACATTACGGCTACATTTTTATGAGATTGTGTTGAGTTCAAAGATAACTATGGGATAAGATTAGACATATGCTGATGTTCCTACATTTCTAACTTTATGAGATGGCATAATTTTTATGATAATTGGTCGGAGGGATCGATAAGCGATGATCTATCAAATGTGACAGTGGTGATAGGTGGTGGAGCCTATTGTAATAGGGAATAAAATAAGCCTGAGAAGAAAGATAACTACAAAAGGAAATTAGAATGATGTCTATAATTTCTTCAAACACTACATCTCCCTGTGTGAAATTATTCTAGAAGGGATTCATAGGGGATTTCGGAGGTATCCAATTGTACACTATGGGAGCGTGGAGGCTCTAATTTGATTAAGGGGATTGTTGTAATAGGTTACACATGTCTATAGCATTTTGAATAGGGGATTTTTTTATTCAAAAACATGAAACACCAAACAAATAATAATGGGAAGATGCTTAATTAGGAGGACAAGCAAAAATAAACAATAAATTATAAGTATCTTATTTTAAAATAAAATGTGTGTAAAGAAAAATATAGTTGATAAAGGGTACAAGAGTCCAATGTCTCTATTGGTGTCGGTACTAGGTGTGATATTGAGGCCTAACCCCCACTTCAAGTTTCCAAAATGAGAAGGGTATATAGTGCTTAACCAATATACCACTTTCCATTTATTTAGACTCGATGAGAACATCAATTTGGTTCCCCCTTGGTGATGAAATCTAGGTAAGTAGACCTAGAAGGAATGTTTTAACCCTTATTTAAGATAGATGAACATAAAAGAATACAAATTCCTTTTAAGACCCGGAAGAGAGATTTATTTCTATGAAGAAAAAGTACCTAAAAATCAATACTCAAATAAAAGGGAAAGGTGTACTGTGTTCTCTAAGCACTCCATTTTTGTTTGTTGAGAAATCGACTCAAAACTTAGTTAGAAATGAAACAAGGAATAGATTTTACTTTGGAAATGTAAAATCTGATTGAAAGGGGACTAAGGATCCCCTTTGAGTGTGTTATAATGTTAACAATAGATTTTGATTCACTTTATTACATGGAAAAAATCATCAAAACTAATAAAATAGTAGGTTCTAATGATACATATGTCAAATAAATGTCGAGATGTATGGGTATAAATGGGCATGACAGACTCCTCCTTCCAAATAATATAGAAAATTTCACAAAAATAGATAACTTGATAAGATAGATTTTAGATAACAATATGATGAGTTTCATGGAAAACACAAATCCCAAGAACAAAGGGTTCCCTTTGATGGGTTTATTAAGTATACAATGTGACTATAATTATTATTACATATATATGTGATGAAATGATAGATTAAATCAACCTTCCATAGGGATACAAAGATCGTGTTCTTCATAGTAGATGGCCTATGGAAGGATTTTGTAAAGATGAATCTCCTCAATGTACTAAATCCACTCTTTCCTGGTGGATTCTCGTTCTTCTCGAATGATTCATAGATGATCCTCAATTTTGTCTAGATTAGATGTTAGGATGATGGTGCAGAGGTTCAACTCTTGTTTGATGTCATGTTGATCCCAAACAAAGTGGTGGGATACATTTAGATGGTCATAAATGTTATTGATTAGGTGTGCTTGACCTAGAATGACCATCTACCAAAAAAGACACTTTCAAACAAAGAGATTGAAAGAAAAATATTATAAAATGGATTAAAAACACATGATATGTGACTAAAGGGATAGAAATAAGGAATCATGGGTGAGTCAATGTGGTTGTGTGATTGGCTAATTTTGAATAAAGTACAGATTTGGTCCTGAAAACATGTTTTAATGATTTTAATTTTATTTTCTTTTGAAAAGATGTGTAAATAAATGAGGAGTGTAAATAAGTGATAATACCTTGTTTTTTATGTAGAATGTAAATTGTAAATGTTGTAGAGGGAACTTATGAAGTTTTTCAACTATCTGAGTACATGTGGCTAAAGGATGTGTTGAAAATGTCATGAATGATGTCATTTGAGATTGTAAAATGACACAATGATGATACATTGTGTAGAGTTCCTAAGATCCTCATCCATGAAATTTGATGAGTATATATAGAATCATTAATGATTAGTTATAATCATTGGTGATCTGGGAAAAGTGTGGAAACTCACTTGAAATTGGTTGAAACTGCTTCCAAAATGGTGAGTTTTAGGTTAAGGATGAAATTAAGATGAGTAGGAGTATGTTGAGGAGGTTGGGAGGTTGTGGAGGTTTTTGCATTATTAGGATAAAATAGATTTAAGTGGTTTAGTAAGTTTGAGAGGGATAAATGACTATTTACGGGAGTAAATTGATGTTACGGGGGTAGAATGAGATTTAAGACATACATACAGTGTTTAATATTTGGACATGATCTATGGGGTAGGTCATTGAGGGGTTCCAAAAACTAGTGTTTACACACTGCAGTAGGATTTCTATTTCATATGTGCACATCAGCTTCATCTTTTCTCATTTAGGTAGCACTCGCACCTTTGCTTCATCTCCCACACCCCAAAATAGTGGGGATAATCATTGGGTGATTATTTCACCGTCTCAACAAGCTAGGAAATTAAGACAATATGTTATGTAAAATTTAAGATTAAACAAGAAATAATAAAATGGGTAAGAGTAAAAGAAATTCCAAAACCAGAGCGGGGACAAAATAACCGAGTACATATAGGAATAGTGGGAACTAGTGTTCTATTTGGATGGTTTTATCATAGAGTATAAACATGTACAACATAGTTTGAATATGTACAACACAAGTTCAACATGTTTTCATTGACAATATTTTCCAAATTCTAGCAACTGATACTCATTTACATGGTACTATTAGAACAATAATAATAAAACAAGTGGAAAGTTTCATACTTTGAGAAAAGTAACTAATTACTCTTATTTCTCATTTATAAATTTTATCTACATATATCAACTAAGAAGTGTCCCCTAGGTAATAGTTAGGAAAGTGATATTATTGGAACAATGTGTCATTCATGCCTCTTTTCTACCGGGATTGCGACCATATACGGTGGTAATTATCCATGGAGAAGCATAAATAGTTGGATTAAAAATATTACAACTCTTCTAATACTCTTCCCTTTGTGATAAGATGTCTAAATCCAAGTGTGATGACATGATTCCTAAATCCTCACTACTTTTTCAACCATCTCCAAATCACCAAACACATAGGAATAATTATATATTTTCTCTCATGACATTCAAGTGTATTCTATCCTTGACTCACTTATTTTCATATATAATTCTACATCAATTTCTATGAGTTCAATTTTAATTCCATATATCATGATCACTGAATGTACTTATCTTATTTTTTAGGTCTTTCCTCATCCTTATAAAGGAAACAAAAAACGGAACAAGATGAAATATCAAACATGCCACACTTTGCGAACACAATATTAAAGGGGAAAATGGATGCATCATTTGTACTATGCATAGGATGTCACTGGGGGTTCTCATCTCCTTCTTATATTTCATGATACACATGCTACAAATTTTATTTGGTAGAATACCAATTTCCATTCAGATCAATATTGGCTATAAACTTCTTGAGATCACAACAACGTGCATTCTTCCTATCTAATTTATGCTTCTTGAATATTTATTCTTGAGCATAAAGCGGGGAAAATGGAGACATGAAATCATGCACTTACTTTTTACATCACACTTATAAATATGTCATTATATGCATGATTCCTAAGAAATAAAACTAGACATTAACTATTGGATCAACGAGAAAATTACATAAATATTAAATTATATTATATATTGAAAAGTGTGTATAAATACAGAGAGGGAAGTGCTTAGATAGATAGTTGCATGATAGGTATGACACAACCAACTAACCAAATGAACAATGTAATAAAACATTGCTAAGATTCCCCCCTTACTACATTGATTTTACAAATGTACCCAATAATCATCATCATATTATTCATATTTACCATATTTTTGAGTCATTGTGTGCGATTTCAGCTCCACGTGGTGAGGATGTCATCTTGATTTATTTGAACCTTTACGAATAGATGTGCTCTTATTTGTTAAAATTACCGATGAATAGGTGAGCTCAATATAATCATGTGGTGTGAAATGGACTCTATTGAGGGAGTTGAATTTTTAATTTGTCATCTATATCATATCCTTCTACAATCTTTGCATGAATTTTCTTTGTATTGATGTCGAACAAGAATCATTCAATATGTCTTGAATTACACGTTTTGGAGACTTTTAAAAGGTGAAAAGTAAATACCTACACTCGTGGGCTTGACTTCGATTCTCTCAAGTGTTTTATGTATTTATAGTTTATTGCAATGTTGCTAACATCTCTAGTCATGATTGTCATGTTTTCAATCTACCGCATAGGATCATAGGCTGGTTTTTCATGTCCTTCTCTTACATCTTTATACAAAAATTGATGAATGAAGTTGGGTTTTGAACTCATATTTTTCCAAATTGATTCAAACAATTTCCAAACATCTCCTTACCTTTTATACACTTATTGTTGGAAACAATATTCGAAGGAATGTTTCACATGCTCCATGGAAAGTATTGCTTCCTCTTATCTTTAATCGTAGGTTCTTTTCATGTCTTTTCTAAAGTAGGAAGGTTGTCCCAATAGAGATAAAACAATAAAATATAATAGAGGTAGTTGATTTCTCTACACAAAGTTAAGGTCCTCCACATCAGGTTTTGTACGTTACCATGTTATTCCTTGGTGATTGGGAGGTCAAGTTTCCTCCTCTTCATACTCTTATGGAAAGCAATATTGGTCTCTAAATGATCTCTAATGTATGATTCTTTAAAACATGCCAATTTAATTCCTTGCGATATGTCAAAATTCAAAAATACATCTTCTCTTTCTACACAAAATTTTACTCATCAACCCATTCAGATTTCTTGTAGAGGCATAGAATATTGTTTTCAAGGGATTCCTACACTTGGAGCAAGAAACATTGTATCAATGACTTGATGGCCTCATTGGCTTCTAGAGGTCACCCTAGTTGCTTCATAAACATGACCATATCCTTTAATGCACTTTATTACTTCCTATTGGTTATGTAATAAAATTATGTGCCACTCTAGAGATGCACTCCAATGATGCAAAAATGAATCCTCTCTCGCAGCCCTAATTTTGACATGGTCCTCAATTTTGGAAATAGATAATTTCTCCCATGTATGCATTTGCTATTTTTAGGAAAAGCAAAAAGAAAGTTGCTTTTCTATGCATAGTTTAGTTTTAAATAGGTGTCTCTATTTTTAGGAAAAACAAATAAATCAAAAAGCTTTGTATTCATGCACAAAAGCATGCACTATTTTTAGCTGATAGTTCTATTATTAAGATGTTCTATTGTTAGATGAAAGACCTCAATATAAAGGAGGAAATTGTAAGTGTTTTACACACACAAGGATTGTATTGAGTGTATCTACGACATGGAAGAAGACACGTGCATATTTTACTTGAGCCAAATCTCTCGACATGGAAGAAGATGTATGCATACACAGATATTTTACCTAGTCATAGCTCTAACATGGAAGAAGAAACATGAAGATTGTATTGAGCCAAAGCTCTGACATGGAAGAAGACATACAAAGACTTTATTGAGCCATAGCTCTGACATGGAAGAATATGTACACAAAGAGACTGTATTGAGTTATAGTTATAACAAGGAAGAAGAAATACACATTTAGATATTGTATTGAGTTGAAGATCTGACAAAGAAAAATATATGTTCACGAAGTGCTGGTATGAGTTTTTAAATATTTATTTTTTTGCAATTATTTATTTTATTTCGTTAGTTTCTATTTTATGTGACTAATTTCTATAAATTGGTATCAAAGCATCTACACTCAATGCTTTGAACATGTCTCGTGATGCCCAAAATAAAACAATACAAGAAATAGTTATGATTTGTTGTATAGGGTCAAAGAAAACCTATGTTCTATTTCTAAATATCAAACATGCATTCTCTACTTATATGTTTGTGTTGGTGCCTATAGTTACACCAAGTTAACTCATACTTAAATTTTTGTTGGTTATATGCAGAATTTAAATCTTACACCAAACAATAAAAGGCCAAGGAATGATGTTCATCTTGGGAGATCACTTCTCCACACGGGTCTAGGATAGATCCGTAGGTCGTGGGTGGAATTCAAAGTAACAAGATAGGGCTATGCACAAGTAAAATAATTCTCCACACTTCCCATTGATGTTCCATCTTTATCTTCTTCCCATGCCTATGCCACCAAGGCCTTCTATGATACCACTTTTGGATCAAGGAGACAAATGCAAAAATGTTTAATGATATTATACATTGAAAATTGTATATAAATACAAAGAGGGAGTTGTTAGATGGATGCTTGCATGACATGTATGATATAATAGAATAAGTAAATGAATAATGTACTAAAACATTTATAACATTGACAACAATTGGTGTTCTTTTATATCACTTTATACTTCTTAGAATTTTATAATTTACTTTCAAAGAATGAGTACTTTACTTTTTCACACTAGAAAACATGTGACCTAGCTCAGTATTTTCCATTCTATCCTTTTAGTATCCTAGAAACTACTGCCCATTAGGGATAGGACCACCTACTCACTAATGTCCCCTTAGGAATCTTTATCATTTTATCTTATTTTATAAAAGTTGAAATTCCACATCAATTATTATCTTTTTTAAATTACTTTCATTCATTTTAGGTCATATTTTTAGTTTTTAATAATGAAATTCAAACAAGAAAATCACACACACACACACACACAATATATATATATATATATATATATATATATCTTACTCACTAATATTGTGGGTGTAGACAGTTTGGGCTATTACTTTTATTTACTACTTGACAAAATAAAAATATTAAAGGAATACATTTGGGCTACATCATTCACTGCATAGGAAGGGTAATTTCTAAATTCCATCTCACACATTCATCTTGGGAAAACATTAGTTGTAGTCCGCTATCTTGGTGCTACTAGATAAGGTAAACCTAGCATCAAGGGAAAATATTCAATCACACACACAATAAAACTTCATTGAGTCTGAAATGTATTATAATGATCTATTAAAATCACATTGGGTGACTCTAAAATCTATGCATTAATTATTCCATCTAATGTGTTCTTGAACCTTGTGCAGGTAGCTAGGATTTTCTAGGTACATGTGCGACATTAAACCCTATAGTTTATCCACAACAAAAAAGAGTGAAGTGAAGAATACAATATCGACTCGAAAAGACTCGATATAGAGCGGTTTAGCCAAGACACTAGTGCCCGATTTTAAAAATAGTGCCAAGGCCAGTCTTGTCTTCCTTTGGGAGGTTCTACCTAGAATAATTTTTTATCTATTTTTTGTAGACGAAGCTTACTTAGTTCAAATCCATCTTGTGTCACCTAGTCTCCAATACTAAAAATCCTAGACATCGAGATACAAGCTAAGTCACTCTTATGCTCCCATTTCATGCAATTTATTTTCTTTTTTACACCAAATCGTGTTTATATATGTTATATTTTATTCATCTTAGCCCTTTAATAAAATTTAAATTTTATTAAATCAAATTGCCTTCCTTGAATATAATATTTCAATGTTAAATTTTCAACATTCATATACTATACTTTCCTACATATAGGGATGAACTTTGTGCTCATTTAACCACATGTGCATCCACTTACATTATCTCCCAACATTCTTAGGTTTCTTTATTTCCATTTTTGCATTGAAAAGTTTTCTAGTAAAAATTATCAAAAACCATAAAATATCATAACTTAAGAGGGAGATGGATGGTAATGAAGGACGGGAAAAGCGGGAAAAGGGAGTTCAAAATTTTTAGGGAGCCCTGTTTGGAGGTGCCGAGGCTACTGGTTTGCTTTCTTGGGCTGATCGGGTCTCTAGAAGGTATGTGTCTGGCCCTCCCCTTCCTACCTTGAATCTGATCTGGAAACAAGATGAACTGACCCTGTTTGTGCCAGAGGAGCTGGTAAAGAGGGAAAGTAAAAGATATGGGCTCTCTCTTCTTAGAAGGTTTGCTGGTATTAGACCAAATGTTGATCTAGTTAGGGCTTGGGCTAGAAGAAAATGGGCCCCAAAAGGGGGCATCTCTATGGTGGCTATTTCGAATCAATCTTTCTTGTTCCAGTTTGACAGGGAGGATGAATATCTCAACACCATTAATGGGGGTCCTTGGCTCTATGGGAAGTCTATTGCATTTGGCCAAATGGAGACCTAGGTTAGATATGAAAAATTTTGAACCGAATGCTTACCCGGTTTGGGTGAAACTCCCGATTTAGCCCTTGAGTTCTGGGAGGTTGAAGTGCTTGAGGGGAATAGCTAATGCCATTGGAGATTTTTTGGCCATCGACCCAATGACCCGACAAGAACTAGGATGGCTGCTATGAGAATGTGTATCAATGTTTCCCCTCAGACAAAGCTTCCGGCCTCTATCTGTCTCTACTCGAGCCATGGGGATTTTGATCAGGTGATCTAATACGAACATTCCCATATTTTATGTGTAAAGTATAGTTCTGCCAGGCCACACATCCACCTCTTGCAAAGGCCCAGTTTGGGATTGGAGGTTGAAGAAAAATAGGAATGCTGGAGATAGTGCATCCACCCCATGTCATGTTCCTCTATTGCCTGATGTCGATGTGGCGAATGGGGTGTTGGTGACTGAAAGGACTGTTCTTGAGGCGAGATGAGATGGGCTTGGTTTTCCTTGAGACCCTTGCCCCTTTGACGGGCCTGCCTCTTGCTTTTGTTGGTTACATCTCAGACTCTTCATCCTTAGGTGAAAACAATGAGGATGATAGTGAAGCTTCTGCTGAAATAGGGGAGGAGAATGGTTCTAGGGATGAATTGAATGCTTCTTTAGAAATACAAGAAACATTATCTCCCAAACCAATGGAGAAATTTCTCGAAATGGTGGAATCTTTTGAGGAAATGAGATGGGAGTTTTACGATAGAAAAATCAGGGCCCAGCCGAATCAAATCATTTCTATGGGCTCCTTTCCTTTTCCTGTTGATCCTAAATGACCAGTGATGGATACCCAAGGGGGAAGATTGGAAGTTGTTCTGGAGATAAAAATGAGTTAAAAATGAAGATTCGAATGGCTAAACCCCAAATCAATCTAGATTCCCTAAAGGTCCTTGCCTTTTGGGAGGGCAAGAATTACAAGTGAGTATATCAAGGTGACATTTGGGGGTGGAGGTGATCCTGTTGATGAGATGGCACTTAGTGCATTCTAGAAATTCCAGTGGAACTACTGACTGTCTGCGGACTGTTTTTAGTTTTTTGTGTTTCTGGCCCTTTCGAGTTAAGTTTGTTTAAATCCTTTTGTGGTCCTGTTTCTTTTCTTTCTCGTCTTTGGTTTGTTTTCACGTTGCATCTTTCTATGTATGACTTCTAGGAACCAATCTCTATCTTTTACCTAATCTAATAATAAAAAAATAACTTATGAGGGATATTACCCTTTCAAATATAAAGGAAACTCACACATGAAGGATGATTTCTCCATTATCTAATTTAATTAAATAACCATAAAAAATATCGTGACGTAATTTTTTACCACCACATACCTTAATGAGAATATAAAAAAATCCTCTTAGTTAGTTCAAACAAAAATACCTTGTATTTTTCACGTAAAACACATGTACTTAAACATTAATAGATTAAAAAACATGGGTTTCATTCATAAAGGTAGTAGATACATGCTCATAGACTATGGTGAATATGAGTCTCTTATGTTGCAATATAGTCAAAATGGGAGATCAATGGCAGGCATTTTGCCTAATAATGTTGATACTCCAATGCTACTTAAACAAAAGCATAATTTATTGTCAATAAATAAGAGTACGTCTTGCTTATTGACATCTCGGAAATATTCAGCCATGGTTAGAGCAGTTAAACCAACTCTCATACGAGCTCCTGGTGGTTCATTCCGAGGATTTTCATAACCCTGTTGTGCGAAAATGGGGTATGCATTCGCAATAAATGTCTGAGTCATTATATGTATCATGATCAAGACGTAAATTGATTGAGGTATCCAGTTTTTCACCCAGTCATCATAAGTATTTATATTTTGCATCGATATCATATTTGTAGATGTATTAGGATTAGTTATATCATGATAAGAGGGTTATATATATATATGACTACCCACAATAAATATGGTTGTATGGGAACACATCCCAAAGCCACAAAACATACTAGGTCAACAAAGGAGCTATGAGAACAGTAACAACGAGGTGATACTTAACAGTGTGAACAAATATAAATTAATAATTGTCAAAAATTATAATATGAAATCATGGATAAAGAAATAATTTCAACATACAACTCTCACAAGACTAGTATCTTTAAAAGTACCAAAAATGATAATTTCTCAAGAAAAATAAACTTTACGCTGATCGCAGACAATATCCACATTCCCTTCATAACTTGGATTGTTAACACTCTTACGTACTCAAGATGATGGTAATCTTTAAAAAGAATTTGGAATAGAATGAAATAATCGCTATATTCTTAGCCATAAAAAAATTATTTTGAAAAATTAATTGACATCATGTCAAAAAACACTTATCAGAATGTGAAATGTTGTACTTGAATTCAATGCAAAGAAACGAAAGTATAATTATTCGTGATACAAGCTAGCCATTATCACATATGTCACTAAAGAGTTATGATGAGTAAATATTTCAATGGTCTAGGCCATAAAATTATTTATATAATAGCTTCCCAATATCAAAATCCGCTTCGACTTGTAAAAACTAGAAGTTTAGGCTTTTACAAAATTAATTAGTAGTGCAAGGTTTGATAGTGATACGAAGTATTGCTCTATTTCCATAGATGATTTTATTAGGCAAAACAACCATATACATTTATCCAACAAGTTTTCTCCTTTATATTCTATATTTTATTTTAGGAAGAAAAAAAAAAACATAACTAAAATGATTTTCCTAGATTAATTTCATATCATGGAATCCAAGGGATCTCAAAGTGTCTTCCGATAATTCTCTACACTTTCTTCTCACCAATAAAATGGAAATTTGAATATTGTTTGTTTATAATACATTACAATTTAAAGTTTTCTTCTTAAAATTTAATTAAATTTCTAATTAAAATATGATCTTTCTCATTTTAATGCCTTGCACAATAAATAACATGTTAGTTTCATTATTTCTAGATATCTTATATTTACACCGTTTATGGTGGCCACAAAATGAGATCTATCACATGGGCCTTATGGGTCATTTTTCACATTAATGGGCACTCCTTTGGAATTTTTAATATATATTCTTTCTATGATGGACCATAAAGAATGACATTGTGGCTACAATTAGTTGACAACTTTTCGATTACTTTTTGGTTCATGTGTAATGAATCTAATATGATTGAGCATCCCACGAAAAAAATTTAGTTCAAATTAAAGCATTGGTGCATCAAATAATGTGAAGCGTGGCTTTATTTTGTAAACCATTGGCACATTTCAAATCCTCTTCATGATAGTGTACATGTACCTTCCAGTTAGTTTACATTATCTCGTCTTTTGAGGTGGATTAGATAGGTTTTGTAAAATTTTACATCATGAAATTATTATTCAAAATAACACATATTCTCTTATCTTACCTATGGTGATTCATTTATTAACATGTGAATTTTTTATTCTTTATGATCACATAAAAATCACCATCCATTCATTGGGAGAGGTATCTAGTTTAAAGTGCCAAAAATTAAAGTTTAGTTCAACATGTCATTATTATTGTAGAAAGGGACCATCCATATCATTGCTAAGATTAATAGCTTTTCACCACATCTTCAATATACTTATAATTAGATAGAGTGGGTAATCAAAATTTGCGCTAATTTTTATATTTGGAATGAATATTTCATAATATTAAAGTGTCTATAATGAAATATTTTAGATTTTTACTCTATTCCTTGAATTTTGAGCTTATGAATAGGGTTAGAGTGAGCTAGTTTCACATAATTAGAGGATCCTAGATCCATCTCCCATTATATTGGCTTATGCTTAGAGATCATTCATCCCAAGTATTTTTTTTTCCAATCATGTTATGCCAAAAGGATATATAACATATAAATGTTATCCAAATGTATTAGAGTTGGATTATCATCTTTCTTGGGATCTGTAATGCTTTTGTTAAGATTTAAAAGCTAGTTTTTTTCTCTCATGATTTAATTAAGCAACAAAAAAAATTATTCAAAAATTTCTATATGTTATTATTTCTAATATTTCCACTATAAATTAAATAAAATTTGATTATCTACTAAATTAGATAAAATTTGATTATCTACTCATGTTAGATGAATTCTATTTAGTTATACAATGCATGAATAATAATAATATTTCAGGCACTACTATTTTATTTGTAATTTTTTAACTATGCATGGAGGTTTATTAATCCTAACCTTATTAAGTTTTCATTGAGGCATTGTATTTTCAATATTTATTTGAACTATAAAAAAAGGAAATATAAAAAATCATAAATAAGATAAATTATCCTTAAATCATATCTAATTGGTGGGTAAGTGCACGAAGTTGGTGGACAATTCTGTGGACATAAAAACTTGAAATTCAGGAACCGTGATCGCGGTTCCTAAATTCCAGGTTCGGAAATTACCAAACCTAAAACCATGATCGTGGTTTAGAACCATGATGATGGTTATAAACTGCGATTGTAGAACTCTGAGACAAAAATTAGCAGTCCCATGACTCTTTATTTTCCCCATTTTTCATTTCAAACCGCAATTTTTCCTAGACATTTTTCACTCGAGCTTTGAATACCACCTCAAAATTGCTCATCAGACTTCTGGATAGCGATAGATTCAACCATGCCACCAAGAAGAGGAAGTAAGCCCCCAATTTTAATCATTTTTTTTGCATTTTAGGTTTTTTTGCATTTTCATGGGTTTTTTGAAATGTTTGTTTATGTATACAATTTTCTTGTTTATCAGTTGGTTGGAAAGCTCAAAATCATGCAAACCATCAAAACATTCATCAAAACCCACCGAACATTCCTCAAAACCCTCCTCCAAACATAGATCCGCCTAATGTGGCTCCTTCGTTTCCACCGAGCTAGCAGGAATACAAGATAATAGCATTGGAAGAATTCAAGAAAATAAAATTGTCATTAAGAACCTAATTCGAGTATAAGACAAAATCATGCTACAAATCTATCCCACATGACTTTAACCAATACATTGCAAACATTGATTGGCGAATTTGATTCCGCAACCAACCAAATACATAGATGGAATACCTTTAGAGGTGACTGTAGGAAGTGGTATGTGGATAAACTATCCCATGAGGCCGTAAAAGACAAAAAAAAAGGAAAAGACCTCATTTGTGCAGTAGTTACCGACCCTACAACTAATGCCCCTGCGATTACTTGTAAACGGTTCCCAATCCATTGGTGCCACGATGACCGAATCAAAAACAATTTTTGGGACTGATTGTGGATGGTTTTTTATTATCCACCATGCAAAAACAATGAGGTTCCTCTTTATTTTTTGAAGAAATTATATTGCGAGTTTGTGCTCAATGAGGTCCCGAATTATTTTGACTTTTCTAACTTTTTGGTCGAGGAGGTGGCTCTGCACAAAGTAGACCTAGTGCACGCATAGGTCAACCTAGGATCCCCCATGCCCCAAAACCCCCACTACCTTCAGTTATCCCTCCTACAGTGAAGGAGGTTGTGGAGATTGATACATTGCATGCATTGAGGGAGCTCACTGACACTCTGACCCAACATAGTGACCAGATTACATCTGGTGATGTTGGTGGAGGTGCCAATTCTAGTGCACCACACCACTATGGATCATGTGGTGCCATATGCACTATGGGTGAGACATCATTTGTTGGTTCACATGATTTCTTTTTTATAGATGAGATCTTTGGGAATAATTTTAGAACCGGTGCCACAGATATTGGTCTTTCACAAGTAAATTTCAAATAAATATAAATTATATATATATATATATATATATATATATATATGATTGTACGTCATGTACATACATGTAAAAAACTAATTTTTTATTTTATTTTAAATAGCAAGAGTCGGTGAAGGAAACATCCGCATCGACATGCTAGCTATTGCATATCGGCATGTTTGAAACATAAGTTTCAAGTTGTACAAACTTACATTTTTAATTTCATTTGATTGCACTAGATTATTATTATAATGTTTCACGTGTATATTGTACATATTAATATGTTTCTCTTTTATACACAAGAGCACGGTGGTTCATCATTTGCTCGGGAACCGAAGCTACCGACATGACTCACATGAGTTTTATATGAGTTAGTAAATATATTTACACTTTGTTTCTAATTCGGAAGTTCACATGGATTACATGCTTTGGACCTTTGTTATGTGGTGCACAGTCATATAGATTTTAATATTTATTTGTACATATTTTTGTATAGCTTATGATTGCTAGAGAGAATCCTCCATATTTGCAGATCGTGGTGGCTACCGTAGATACCGCCATAAAGCATCTGCGAGATCCACTAACTGAGGTACAATTTTTCAAATTTGTTAAATTTTGGAGGTTCATTATTTCTTATTACTTAAATCTATAATATCAAATTTTGTATGTATGTGAAATATTTAATTTGAAAATTAATTATTTGTATGTAGCTTACCCCTCATGAGTCTATTGTTGTCCCTATGATGTGTCAACAACAAATTGATAGGGATCATGACATTGTGGTAATATTTCACATGCATTTTAACTAAATTGTACAAGTTTCTAAATTTTGAATGTATTTTAAAATTTTGGGTGTTAAAAACTTGTTGTTTATGAATGTGCAGGTTAGGTTGTAGGCATACTTAGAGACACCTTGGACCACAAGTATGAAATACGTAGTGGCATCTCCCTCCACTACATCCCCAAGTCATGGACGTGCTACTTCTATCAGGGCGAAGAGAGGGAAGATGTTTCATGAGTAGATTCATAGTCCACCTAGATGTAAATAGAAATATATATGGGCCATCCGGGCCTACCGAACATGTACTACTTCATATAGTCCATTTTATATATATAGCCTTTTGCAACCGCATGTGGTCCCATATGTACATTATGACACACTTAGTTCGAGATGTACACATACATTATGAACTTATGTATATATTTTCAAAGACGTGCGTCTGGAGCACACTTTGTTTGATTCTTATATATCCATGTGTGTTGGTTTTCATAAGGATAAATCTAAACTATATATGTTTGATTTGATTTCATTACATGTATGATATCCTTCTATGTATGTTTTCATAACCATTTAAATTAGTTCTCTGATATGTATGTTTGATTTAAATATTTAATCATGTCTTCTTGTATTTAGATTGAGATGAAATTTTTCATTAGATTAGGTATTTTCATATGGTTTTCGCTTCAAATTTCAAGTGTTTTCAATCTCTCAAATTGCAAGGATCTAAAAAGGTAAATTTTTTTCCGAAATTTTAAATGGGATGCTATAAAAATTAGGGTACCAATGGAAAATATTTTTAGATCATCTTCAAGGAGTTCATGAGTAGAAGTTACGGGAAAAATGTAGGGGAAATGGAGCAAAAATGAAAGAGATATGAGCAAAAATGTGATTTTGCAATAGGGTTTCTTGAAAATTTAGTAGCATAACTAAATAATAGCAGCAATGAAGGAAAATGAAATATTAAAAAGGGATTAAAAAAATGGCGAAGTGTATTTTTATACTCACCTCTTCACATTAACCTAGCTAACTCATCTTGTAACTCATCCTTGACCATTCGGATTAACCGGGTTACATGGCATGACAGGTGGGGTTACAAGCCTTAACCGACAAAGGGACTTAAAGGGGTGATAATGTGAGAAGGGGTTAAGTATTCATGAGAGGGGGCATCATAATCAAGTTGGGGTTGAGGAATTGAATACCTAGTGAGAATGTTACAAGCCTTAAGTGACGAAAGGGAGAGATTTCATGTGGTGGTGCATTCTGATGTCCCAAGTTGAAAAGGGTAAAAATTTGACAATAAGCCCTTATTAGTATTCTTAAGTTCCACCCATCGCATGAATAATCCTGCTCTAATGAAGAATCAACTCATGTCTTCCTCCGCGGAAGATCTTGAATGATGAGGCTTTTCCATAGACCATCTTGTTGAATCTAGAAACTACAAATGAAACTTTCTCATCTTCCAAGATGTTCACATGCTCTAATGTGTTGAGTCAATTCTCAGGAATGACATTGATATTTCCACATTGACTAAAATATTTTTCATTTAACTCTTCATAGGATTCTAGAGATGTAACCTATGATGTCTACAAGGGTTGAACTAAAGTATTGACTATTGAAGGAAAGGGTCACAAATATTTTCCTGAACCAATTCTTAAAATTTGAATCCTGAAGATTCTTCATGTGGAATTATTCTCCCTAAGAGGAGTACCAAGCTCATGCATTCTTGTGCCAAGATCTTCCAAAAATTTTGATACATTCTCCTCATGGGATTCAAAATCAGAAATGGCTTCTTTTAGAGCATCAAACCTCTAGGTGATGGTATGGGACAAAATGTCATACAAGTTCTTTGAGTCAGATGAAAACACACCTGAGCTCACCAAGGAATGAGAATCAAAATTATTCATCTCACTCGCAAATGGGAGATTATTTTCCCAATGGAATTTCTCTTTCTTGATCTCAACTCTATTCCTATTGATTTTCAAAAATATGACCAAGAACAATCTAAACAAAGAGATAATCTCAGGAAATAGATCATGTTCCATTTTTCAAGGATCATGCTCACCCAATGGTCACATGTCCTTCTTTACAGTATGAATGCTTGATCTTGCTTGTTTTATTGGGGGTTGAAGTTTCAAATCGGAGACATTGCTTCAATTTGAGGCGAGATGATTAATATCATGCAATAAATGATGGCACTTATGAATAAAAGGTCCTCACGCATGTGTTCCCTTAATTGTTTGATGATTTACTTATGCTCCTAATTTTGTGTCTAGTTCAATCTGTGATGAAGAATCCTATTACAATGCAAAAATAATGAGCATGTAAGCACATAGCTGGGGCAGCAGAGGATGGAGAGAGATCACCACAACAACATAGCTCAAGAGAAAAAGCTAGGACAAGATGAAGCAGGTCTTAGAGGATAGAGGCAAGTCCAAAGACAACAAGAGAGATGGAAAGTAAACAAGTGACATTAAATGTTTTGAGTCCTAGGAAATGAACGGAGGTGAGGAGTGAGTAGTCATGCCTCAGGATGTCGTGGCACTGAAACGATTATGCTAGCATATCTGGGTGGACATGTGAACACTAGAGGAGATGGTGTTTTTGTGCACGACAAGTCGTTGCTTCCAGGCTACTTCGTTCAGGCGTAATCCCTTAAGATCCCGAGACCAAAATATCATTCAACTTCGATAGGTGACTAATTGGACTCCATGGCACCTAGAGACGGATCATCTAACCTAAAACCTTGGCGTAGGGACCCTCTAAAAATCCTCTCTCGCTTTTTTCCTTCTCATTTCGGTGCTCTCGCTACCCTACCTGTTGGCAAATGTGTGAAATAGTGCAGTTGGAGCTAGTGATTGGTTTTCAAACGCTATATTTTGTAAATGGTGGGTCGTGGCACCAATCTAACTACACCGGCACATCCGTGTGGCCAGGTGAATGCTAGAGGAGGTGGTGTTTTTGCGTGTGACAAGTTCGTTGTTTCCGGGATACTTCGTTCGGGCGTGGTCACTTAAGAGCCCTGAGACCAAAATATCATTCAACTTCTATGGGTGACTACTCGGACTCTGTGGCACCTAGAGATGCCTCATCTAATCTGAAACCTTAGTGTAGGGACCCTCTAGAAAATCCTCTCTCAGTTTTTTCCTTCTCATTTTGGTGCTATCGCTACCTTATTGTTTGCAAACGCACGAAATAGTGCAGTTGGTGCCAGTGATTGGTTGTCAAACGCTATATTTTGTAAATAGTGGGTCATGGCACTAAGCTAACTATGCCAACATGTTTGGGTGGCTAGGTGAACACTAGAGGAGGTGGTGTTTTCAATGTGTGACAAGGTCTTTGCTTCCAGGCTACTTTGTTTGGGCGTAGTCCCTTAAGAGCCCTAAGACCAAAATATCATTCAACTTTGATCGTGACTACTCGACTCCGTGGCACATAGAGATAGCTCGTCCCGATCCAAAACCTTAACGTATGGACCCTCTACAAAATTCTTTCTCGGTTTTTTCCTTCCCATTTCGGTGCTCTTGCTACCCTATTGTTTGCAAATGTGCAAAATAGTGCAATTGGAGCCATTGATTGGTTTTCAAACGATATATTTTACAAGCGGCGCGTCGTGGCACCAAACTCGACTATGTTGGCACATCCGGTGGCTAGGTGAACACTAGAGGAGGTGGTTTTTTTCGCATGACAAGGTCGTTGCTTCTCGGCTACTTCATTCAAGCGTAGTCCCTTAAGAGCCCTGAGACCAAAATATCATTCAACTTTGACAGGTGACTACTCGGACTCCGTGGCACCTAGAGATGCCCTTCTGATCTAAAACCTTGGTGTAGGGACCCTCTACAATAGCCTCTCTCAGTTTTTTCCTTCTCATTTTGGTGTTCTCGCTGCCCTATTGTTTGCAAATGTGCGAAATAGTGCAGTTTGAGTCAGTGTAAGGTTGTCAAATGCTATATTTTCCAAACGGTGGGTCGTGGCACCAAACTGACTATGCCGACACATCTTGGTGGCTAGGAGAATGCCGAGGAGGTAGTTTTTGGTGCATGACAAGGTCATTGCTTCGGGCTACTTCGTTTGGGCGTAGTCCCTTAAGAGCCCTGAGACCAAAATATCATTCAACTTTGACGGGTGACTACTCAAACTCCATGGCACCTAGAGACATCTCGTCTGATCCAACACCTCAGTGTAGGGACCCTCTACAATATCCTCTCTCGATTTTTCCTTCCCAGATTGGTGCACATGCATAGGTATGGTCTTGTAAACACTTGGGGAGGAGTCATTTTCAAAATTTACAACATTTTCAAAATTTACAACTTTGTCAAAATTTACAACTTTTTCAAAATTTACAACTTTTTCAAAATTTACAACATTTTCAAAATTTACAACTTTTTCAAACAATGAAAGCTTCTCTTAGCTTCGAGAATTTAAAATTATCTACTAACAGTGCCAACCACATGAAGGTGGAAGCTTTTCTAGCACCACTAACCTAAACATAAAAGTGTTAGTCAAAGAAATTTAAGTTTCAAATCAAAACCATATACTATCTATATATACAAAATACACAAATTTAAAATAAAATATATTCAAACTTAAATCTACATCTTTAAACTAACAAATTTATATATATATTGAAAAGAAATTATATATACTAGACATGAGCGTTGTAAATTCATTCCAATGAACCATTAGGATTGGATCTACTCGAATAGCGAGATAAGATTGCTTCATGATCTGACTCTCGAACCTTCCAAAGAATCTTGTTATTAGGCCTTCATCAAAATCTATACAAGCTGAATATTTGTCTCTAGAACTAGATGCAAATATAAGAGTATTTTCCCGTGTGTCTCAAAGTCTTCAAATACCTAAACGGAGGATTTTTTAATGGATACCATGAAGCCAAGTTCCAAAGAATAACCACCGACCTCGTAGGATACTTAATATATTCACTATCTATAATAGGAGAAGTCAACTTCTTTCTTTCCTTGATGCAACGACATAAGAAATAGTCTATTCCTTCTTCATTGTCTTCCGCCGCAATTACCGCAAACACATGTCCTATAAAAAAACAAAGGTTGAACAACTCAAATTTAAATTATATATTAAAATTTCAATGCACATAACTCAATACAAAAATTAAATAAATAACCATAAATACCTTGTCGCACCAAAATCAAAATTTCACAAAGTCCTTGGATGTTGCAACTTCATCTATAGAAACCAGTCATAATTCTTGTGGAGGTTGATAACTAGGAAGCGGAGTTAAAGGCCAACAAATCCATCCATCCACGCATTCTTGTTAATCACACTCAGTAGTGACAAATTCAATACAAGATGTACAAAAACATGTCAACTTTCTTGTCCATACGGCCCACGAAGTAGCATTTGAGCTACAAAATGAGTGCATATCACTAGACCCAAAGTGAGTGTCATACAATCCCCGTAGTTAGCAATTTGTTGTTCCTCTATATCTCGCGAACCGGGAATTTTCTTAAGAACCTTGGGCCATGTTATCGTACACCATTCCACTATGCTCTTTACATCATTTAATTTAGCACCATCTTTGTACTTCAACTCTTCTCTTACAAGAGCTATTTTCACACATGCCCCTGCACCGTCATGCTCTCCTTTTCCATGTCTAGCCTCAGTGAAACTCCAAATATGTTACACACCCATCTTGACGTGAATTTTTCTCATCCAATAAAACATTCGTGCATTCTTAAACTGAGACGTGTAATTATCTAACCATATATAATGTTGTTTGAAGTGGATGTCCCTATTAGACAAGTTTCCATAAAATAAATGGAAACACCCTTGCACAAATTTAGTAGAATGAGTACAATCATCACTAATATAAAATTGGTACTCTCTTAAAAATTTCTATCATTCTTTGTACTATCAGGAGAATGTAGAAATGTTATATGCACAAAAATGGCAACTTGTATTGAGTTGTAATATTTCAATTGAACCTCCATTTGTGGTTGCAATGTGTAATTCTCTACAAAATTGACCACTAAAACAATAGTACCAATAGAAAATGTGTCTTTGCATAGCTTGAACTATTCATCCAAACATCGAGCTCTATGTGTATGCCTCGCATACTCATAAACAATTTCATCCTTAAATTTTCTTATAAATTGGAAAAAATGACATTTTTTTTCAGAATTAGCTCACACCGTTAAGACTCTTTTCCATCTTTCAACCGGTATGTAACTGATTTATATTTATCAAACTCAACTAAATTATGTTCTATTGTACCTTCAATTTTCTCATGGATGCAACTTTCCAATTTAGGTAATCCGCTGCATGTACTACAACTTCCATCTAAACAATCCCGACTATAAAAAAATTGTCCAACTTTTTTCACAAAATATAGTAGAGTGAAATCCCTAGAAGATATTGGTGGAACTTGAACACCACATTCCAATAACATAGTTTCAGAATGAAAATTAGAACAAATATGTAAAAATTTAGCATAATGCATCACAAATTCAACATGTTGCCTACAACAACAAGTGGTGCAAGCGTGGTTGATTTTCACATAAAATGGTTTCAACATTTTAAAAAAACGTTGACTAATTTTAATTTCCAGATTCTCTTGTTCAAACTTACGAAAAAATTGAGTTTGATTCATATCTAAGAAATGCTTTGGATGTGGTTCACAATGAGTAGAACCAACTATCTGTTTTACAACATCTCTTGTATTAGGTGAAACTCTAGTGTTATCATGCCAAAATTTAATAACAACTTCTCTTATAGCATCGAATTATTTTTGTCCTTACATAAAGTGCTCTCAGCAGTAAAATACCCAAAAATCAGCGTTATTGAGTGATTGAAGAATATTACGTCTTTCAATTGCTTTCATTAGATTTTTTTTATTAACTTGCAACATTCAACTTGTTTTCGTAATCAAAAATTGTTTTTTTTATTGATTCACTTACAACACTAGTAGCAAGTACACATGACGCACAATATTACTATCCCTAGTGCGTCTCTTCACACCAATAGTGTGATATGCATCATGAAGGTTTTCAACAATTGTAGAGACGTTTGACCACGTATATTAGATGTTGTCAATCCTAAGGTGTTTAATGTAGGTCTCATTTTAATCAATTTCATCAAACTAACCAACAATCGACAACTTTGGGAATCATTTAAAATTTCAAAATGATTATCCCAAATTTTAGTGGCTTTTCTTCCGATTTTTCATTCGAAAGTTTTTGAGACATTGGTTTCAAAATATTTTCATCAATTTCAGTAAAAAAAATTAGGTTTCTTACGTAAAATCCTAGGAGGTGTTTTTGTCAAATTTTGCTTGTTTACAGTTTCAACATGAATTTCCTTATTCACATTTTAATTGTCTCCTTCAATTTCAACATTTGCTACATCATGAGTATTTAATTCTTCTTCAACATTGATAGTAAAAACATCTTCATCATGAGTATTTAATTAAAATTCAACATTGATAAAGAGAAACATTACCCGGTTCTTCATTTCTTACAATAGTTGGGGTTGAAGATGGACCTCTTCTTGATTCACAATGTTTCCGCATTCACTCAAAGATTTTGAATTTTGTTGGAATCTAATTTGTTTCAGTGTTTTTTACTTAATGACTTTCTTTTTGACTTCATTTTTTGTCTTCCATTTTATAATATGACATGCACAGATGACCCTATATTTGTCCATCAACTTCTTTCACTTACCCGGTGAACAATTTCCATTCATACTATATCTCAAAATGTCATTGATAAAACCTTACGGGTGCACATTCACCACATTCATCTATTTATTGTCAAACCCAAGTACACAATACTTTAAGAAAGAAGTTAAATTTATTTTTACACTATAATATTTTATTTGATGGTGTCATATGAGTTATCTCCTTCCTTAGTACTATGTGTAAGAAAGTTACAAGTATGCTATTCTACATAAAGTAATCCACATTGAATAAACAATAAAAATATGGTTGTAAATATTTTAAATAATAATGGAAGAATTAAAAGATTTCATAAATTTACGAAGTGATGAGTTCATAGATGAAAAATAATTTTAGAGGTGATCATGGTGTCCAAAATGGAAAAAGGTGTGAGTGGGATATTTGAAATGCTTTGCTCTTGAGACATTAACAAGAAAAATCTCATGTTTGAAACTATGTAGATCTTTCTTGGATATATTATGTGTTGATGTGTAATTACAACACCCTTGAATGTCTGTAACTCGATGGGTTGAAACTATCAGTTTGATTGCATAACATGGAACTTTTCCCAAAGTGTGGGAATTTTCAATCACGAAAGCTCTTTGGATTAAGGCCGGTTCCTATTCCTCTGTTCAGTGCACACATACAATTTGTAGAGGATCTACTCTAAAACCTACTCTAACTTTCCAAGGAGACAGGGTTAAGAAGATGTAAGAAAATAAACCTAAATTAATAGAGGTGATGCACCAAAGGAATGTTGAGAATTTGCTTTTCCATTAAACATAAACCATGAAATGTAATAAAACCTCCATACATAGATAACCAAGATTTCTATGAAAGATTAGAAGAGAAAAATGAACACAAGAGAGAGTTGAAAATCATCCATAGACTTGTATTATTGCTCCAAAAATTTGATATAGTACACTACAATGGCCAAGAGGCAAGATTTGCATTACAATTTGATGGGAGGCTTGAACTCCAAAAATTTACTTGCAGACAAGAGAAGAAGGGAGGGTGCAAAACCAAAAATGTCCAACCTTTAGAAAAATGCCCCTCCTTACAATATATATGAAGAATGAGAGAAGGAGATAAAAGAAATTAGAATTCTTTCTTCAACCACCCAAAAAAATAAATGAATTAACATGCAACAATGATGGGTTCTACTGCAAAACTCATTCCTCCATGTATTGTTCCTTATTGGGCAAGAAAGGAAGCCCATACCTTCATTATGGTGGTAGGTGAGAAGCTTGACAGCCTCAAAAATGGAAAACTATATTTCTTCATTTTTACTAACGCTACGAGATTTCAAAAAGTCCTCTCTTGTGTAAATCTAAGCTTCAGTCAAAATTTATGGTCATCTAAAGATTGAGGTGTCATTCTATAAAAATGGCAGACTGAGAGTTCCAAAAGTCCGAAACCCAAAAGTCGAAAATTCAAAGTTTCAGAATTTGGGATTTCAGAAATCGAGTTGATATTTTTTCATTTTGGGGCTTGAGATTTCCCAAGCTATGAACCCCAAACCTCCAAAAGTCTGAAACATGAAAGTCCAAAATTTAGACTTTCAGAAATCTTGCCTTTTCAAAAAACTTCATTGTTCATCGCCCAAATCACCTTGAGAGTTCCAAAAGTCGAAACATAAACCTCCAAAACTCAAACCCAAAGTTTCCATCGCATTTCTGTGAAACCTACGTTGAATTCCAAAATCTAAACCCTTTCGGGATTCAGACTTTTAGGATTTCAGACATTTTCAAGCATTTTCGATTTTGTTGCCTAGAGTTCCAATACCTCAAATTCCTCACCTTCAAAAATCAAACCCAAAATTCTGAAATTTTAGACTTTCGGTGGTTTCATATTTCAGCCTTTTTCTCACACTTTTCTACTATGTCCCATTGAGATCCCGAAACCCCAAAACCCAAAAGTCTGAAATTTTAGACTTTTAGAGTTTCGGGTTTCAGAAATTTTCCTCCATTTTTCCAACTTTGGCTGCTTAAGAAATCTGAAACCCCAAAACCCAAAAGTCGAAATTTCAAACTTTTGGAGTTTCGTGTTTGAGAACTTTTCCAAGTCCTTTATGCCATTTGGCCACGAAATCCAAAATGCCAAAAATTTGAAGTTTGAAAACTTTGAGCCTTTGACCTCTAATATTCTTCGATGTTTTCTCGACCATTGATTTTATGGCTTTGTATTTCCATTTCTAAGCCTGTCTCGTATCCTAATTTTCAAAAGTGAATGTTAGCTTGCATAATCTAACCAACCTCTCCATATCTCCTATGTAGGATTTTGTTTGATCAATTTTTCCTGAGGGGAAAAATTGGATAACAAGTATGGTTTAGTCACACTTCATAAATATTCAAACTATGAATAATGGTATTCTATAACTTAGGTTACTATCAATATCTCTGAAATGAACTTCATTTTATCTTGCTAATGTTTTCAACAATGCAAAAATTGCTTGTAATAAGAAAAAATATAAAATATATACGGTAGCATTTCATTAACATGATTAAATAAACATAATAATTCCATGTGTGGATGAAGTTAGAGTGACCTAGGTAGTCAACCCATACTTGAACTAATCCATTTCTTTCACAACATCCCCTTACAAGTAAGAGTAAACTATATGTTTTATTATTAGTTTAGGTGAAATAGTGTATGGAAATCTTTACCAACCCCTATCATCCCATTGTGTCTCATAAAATAAGGATTAGTATACATAACTATAGATAGAATAAGTATTTACACTACAAGGTGGTGATAAATTTGATGTGCTCAAGATACTAAACTAATTTCATTTGTCCCTTAAAACCTTTGGAAATGTTTTGTGTGAATTTATCTTGCTAAGACATAGCTCTGCGATCTTAGGAGACTCAAGAATGGAAGAAAATACACTCTTTATTCTTGTTTGAGTCCTTCAAACTTATGTGAGCTTATTTGAAGGATGCACAACTTCTATAGGATGATTTAGGAGATTCTTAGTTGATATCATAGAGAAATTTACAAAGTATTCTCTTGAAAATGCCAATTTATTTCTTAAGTGAGTTAGACTTATTTATATAGGATCCTATAGCTTAGATTTTGCATTAAGGCTAGCATAGGGGAGATTAATTGTCCAATAAAATATATTGAAGTTAAGAAATAAATATATTTAAACAGACGAGATAAGATGATAAAGGTTGATGTATATAATGGAACAACCCATTCCTACATTGTATCATTCCATGTACATGTAATTAAAGAGAAATATTTATATGAAAAAGTATTAATTTGTAAAAATTAAGTTGCATTGGTGAATGATAGAGAGATTCAAAGAGTTAATATAGTCATGTGATAGAGAAAGAAGAGGATATATCAATAGTGCTTAAAATCTAAGCGTAAGTCATAGTATATTAACAAAAATAAAAAAATTTATTTTATAAAGGATAACTTTCTAACCTCAAGTGTATGTAAATTTTAATAATATAATAGATATGTCGAAATTAATTCAATGGTTCTTCGCTTCACAAAAAGTAAACTATCTTCCATAAATTGATCTTTGAAACATTATATGATCGTATTAAATGGGAATTTATTCTTTTCATGATTAAAGCTATGGGATTTTTTAAAATTTAATTTGGGATACAAAAATTATTTCCTATGATCCATTCACTTTTTTACCATTAATGATCTAAATTTCAAAAACATCGGCCTCTTTCACTCTATCTACAAATGTTATTTGCTATCTCTCATAATATTTGTTTTGGTTATAGGATAATTTGGATATATTTTATTCAATTAAACATTCAAAGGTTTAAAATTGGTTACTTTATTTCCTGATCACTCCATTAATCTCATTAATGGTCACTTTTCATATGATTCATTCCTCACACTTTATTAAAATGAATCCTCTTTAAGAAAATATATTAAATGTATTGATATAATTTATAAATGTTTTGAATGTAATTTATAATTGATCAATAATTTGTGTTACAAGAGAAGAATATTCCCCATGCTAGATAGGTTGATACACTTCCATTAGAAATCACTCTAGAAAGGAACATAATTCAAAATTATAGGCATTTCATTCACTTTTCATAACACAACCTCTAAATTATTGTAAATGTTCTTGATTGAGAAGAAAAGAAGATTAATTTTTTTATTTCTAGATCTCTATCTTTCAGTGAAATGTTGTTGTTTGAACCAAGATACTTATTGCTACTCATGTATATTACTTCTTTTCCATACTCCTTAAAAGGTATATTATAACAAATTTTCCAAAATTCTCTTTGTATTTATTTTGTGTTAATGGTAAACATGATAGGGTATTTCATAAATTTTATAGGATATCTATTATATCCCTCAAGATGAAGGTGTTTTGGTTATGATTCATGTTTATAAAAATATTATTTCTCTTTTTCCAAATGGATTGGTAAATAAATCAATAGAAATGACGCATGTAAATTTATATCAGGGCACCGCACAATAGTTGGAGAAACCTACATAAAGAGTTTCTAAAAAATTATTTTCATTTAATCCCATTGAAATTCAAGGCTCTTTTTTGGTAAACAATTTTTAAAAATCTTGTGAGGATGTCAAACCTTAATCACAATAGATTGGTGATCATTTTAGATATGGGTTATCACTTAATAATCACAACAACTTATGCTTGTGTATCATCATAAGGAATCACATTCAATTAATATAGATACAAATCTTAGCATCGTGGCCATTTTTTTGTTTCAATATAGAGTTAACACTATTCATAGATTAATCAATTCTAGGAGCTTGTTACCTTGTCCTAATTTTAAGATTGAGTAGAATATTACCTATTCATACTTTCACCACATTTTGAATATTTTGGAGATCCTTCATAATGTTTTTTTGTAGAAACATAGACTTCAACATCTTGTGGATTAGTGGTAGAATTGGAAAAATGATGTTGATACCAATTTCAAAGCCATTTTTTTGTCTTCCCTATTAGATCACAAGACCTTTATCCCACACTCCCCGAAAGTTATATTCCCACATGTTCCTAAATTCATCCCCTTGATAATTTTTACCATTCATTAATTGATTAAGGAACTCCACACTTGATCCCAAAATCATGCACTTTCTATTGTGATTTGTTTATTTAGTTCTCCCTTTACATGAAATACTTAAACAATTTGGTGATGTATTCCCAAAGTATTTTGTGGGTGTTAGACTCAAGACCTCTAAAAAAATCATCTATTTTGTACACATTCTCTTGAATCCTAAACTTAGATTAATTCCTTTTTTAGGCCTAACAACCTATATCCCTTCATTAAGAAATTGTTTTTTTTTAACCCCGTGATTGGTCTCGCTTGTATTACTTTATGTGGTAGTGTTTTACATATTTTTAGTTATGACAAGTTAAAAAGGTTGTTTGTTTTAATAAAGATGTTATTTCTCAACATATTTTGATCAATGAAAAATCATTTTTATTTCTTATGCATTCCTAAATATGCAATCATACACTAATATGATGGAACTTGAGCTTCAACATCTATGTGAGTTCCTTTAATATTGGTGAAGTTCCCACAGCACCATGATTTAAGCTTTATTGAATCCATCTTAGTTGGGTTCATCACTACGTCACACTATTTGGAGGTTGAGTTCTTTTACAAGTTAACTTGCCTCCCTAATCCACATCCTCTTCTCTACTCACCACATCCATGGTAAAGTCCTTGGAGTATGTTAAAACCTCATGGGAAACATGCTACTAGATCATCTTTTTTGTTGTATCTCATCAAGTGTTACCACTTCGAGGTAATGGGGTAAGTGTAACACCCACATTTTACACACACAAATAGAACACTAAAAATACCAGAACAATTTTCTTTTGACTTACATTGTAATACACATAAAACTACATGAGATCACTTAGGACTACGCACAATGCATGGTATGTTTGCACAAACATTAACGCACATAGATAATCTCGAAAACACATGATTCACATCAAGGACACTTTTTTCAAATTAAAAGGCAAAACATAACAATTCAACTATAGTATAAACTTATACATACGGTCTTCCCACGACATGATATTTATAGGATTACACATTTATTACAATCATTTTTCAATCTTTAACTTAAGTTCTAGATAGTCTCATAATATATGAATCATTCATTCCTTTTCTTATTTTGCTAAATTTCCTTTATAACATTTAAAATTTAACTTGTGGTGTATCTCATTAAATAAGGATCATCTACATTATTTCAAATACCTTGTTAAATATGCCATTTGTTAATAGGGTATTTATTTACACACAAGGCTAATAGGTCTTATCCTAGAATTCACTCCTAAGGGCATGCATCTTGATCGATATCATACCTCCATTACATAATGAATAATTGTAATTCCAATTGAGATGAAATTCACATTTTTTTCTTAAGGATTTAGAGTCGTGTTTCTTTCACTCATTTATATATTGATAATTGATTTATTACACAATATGTATTATATATGTAATAGGTCCTTTATCCACAACATGAGCGTTTAATTACATTACAAGGAAGATCATGTTTCACTTTACTTGTGGAATAATATCTCATGATTACACTACCCAAGGAAAAGCGTGAATTATAGTTTTATTATAGTTATGCTCTGAAAATTAGTTAAGGATTCAAAAGCACTTAACATGGAAACATACTTCCTTATTTTTGTTTCTACATCAGGTTTCGAGTATCATTTTATGTCCACTTAAGAGGGATTCTCCATAACTAGGTTCATGTACCTTTTGTAGTCAATTGTGTAACCTATTTACTAAGAGGGAATTTGTATCCTCATTAGAGAACTATTCCCTATCTTACGAGATTTATCTCTAAGAACGTGATCACTTAGTTTCACATCATAAAGCCATTACATAATAGGACCAAAGTGGGAGAGCAAGATGGAATAGTATTTTTTTAAGGGTTAAGGTTCACATTAGAGTCTACAAAATGTAGAATCCTTTTTTCTCACAACAAGAGGGTTCAAAAATGTTATATGAATGATATAAATTTCATATTTCTCCAATCACATCATCTTATGGTTACATTTTCACCAATTGATCATAAATTTAAAATGTTGTAAAGTTTAACAATCAACTCTTTTTTTACACCATAAAAAGAATATGTAAATTGAGATTGGGTATCGAGTTGTTTTATGATCCCAACTCTTAAGGGTAACTTTCAATGGTAGTCGGAGATCTTTGCCACCTAACACTCTTCACTCTACACGTGCTCCCTTCCAAGAGGATTTTACATTATGTTATATTTTGTTTACCCATAGAGTACTACCGTAATAAAAACACACTCTCCTTACTACATACATAACTATCAATCCTAGGAGGGGACCACCTAACCAAGATAAATTTTTACTATGTCATTCCTAATAATCGGGTTCACGGCAATGACTCTAAGCATATATGCCATGATGAAAAAATCAAACTTGTTCTCTTATTAATCTAAGCTAGATTGTGTCATCGAGTGATAACATTTAATTTTATCCTAAGGTTATAGTTTCTTCTATGCTAAGAGAGATCACGAGAGAAGGATAGATATGCACAAGTCTAAACTAAGATTGAGTGTTTTATTTAGATTTATTTTCTATATTTTCTAGCTATATAACATAATACTCTAGATATTTCATCATAAATTTCACAACGACACAACACTATAAGAATGCCAAATTCAATTTCCTTTAAAATATATATCCAACTTTTGCAATACAAAATTTGGGATCAAAATAACACCCATGTTTAGATGAGAATTTCCCTTAAACACTAGCATCTTAAAAATATTACAAGATTTCAATAATAGAGCTTTCAATACTTTGTAAAATGTTGAATTAGCCTCTACAATTCCATTTTTCCAAATAGCATGCAAAAATGATATTTTTGACAACTTTACATCCCCCAAGTCTTGATACCCGTAACCACCACATGGTGAGAAAATTTTGGCTCAAGCATCCACCTAAATCTAAAATTATTAACATTATTGGTTTTCCTTTTACATTGTAATAATAATACACATGCAACAAGAGAGGCTTAGGGCATATATTCATTTCATTTCATTATATTCATAAAATATGGGAGGAGAGAGAAATATATAGGGAAGAGAGAAACAATATATTCTAAATATTCAAATTTAACACAAAAAGCCACAAGATAGAGTTTGATACATTTATTTACAAGTTTCAATAAGTTTCCATGATTGTTTGTTAACTTGACTCGGGGTCCTAAAACATTCTTTTTACATTTTCCTACTAGTTGCAAAAATGCCTAGTTTGCACTCGGAGGCTAAGAAACTACATTCAAAAAAATTCCTTATGTTTCACAAATACAAATACAAATAATTCCTACGAGTACTCCTAAATACAAATAATTCTTTGAAATTAATGGAGTTAAAGACTAGCGAATGATTTACAAAAGATGATGGTTTGACCTAGTCAACCAAGTTGTCCGGAGGACCACAAAACCCTATGGAAAACTATCTAGAAAAGTGTTTTTTCCCAAACTCGAAGGTTGTAAGTGATTTTTTTTTAAAAAAACTAGAGGTATGTGAAGGAAGATAAGCATTTTGTTACCTCACAATCCAAGCACTTGTGACTACAAATTTTGGAGGATAGAGAAAGGATAAACAATGGGTTTTACACAGAGGAAGATTGAAGAGGTAACACTTGCAGAGACATACGTAGGATGAAAAGAAAGGAACTTTCAATGTCTAAATCAATACAACTACTATTAAAAGATAACGAGTAGGTTAAAGTGTGGGAGATATTGGAGAAAGTTGCTCCCACATTACAGTGCATGTAGCATGAGTACTGAAGTAGAATAATCCAAAATAATATAGCTAAACATTATGTTTGACTAAAGCACCTCCGAGCCTCAAACTTCTTCTTCTTCTCTTGCATATAAAAAACAAAAAAATGTTGATCATAGATTCCTTCCATTCATAGACATTTCAACCCACTTCCATACAGATAAAGATCCGAGATAAATCAATTTGTATATAGAATAATGAGGATACATTAAATTTATTGATTTATCTCCGTGCAGCCTGTTTTGACCCATAGATGGTCTAATTTTAGAAAAATTTTAACAAGATCTTCTTTTAGCATAGCTCCACACAATTTTTTTAATTTAAATAAGAGAATATATAACTTGAATTCGCTGCACCTATCCAATTACTACTTTAGTTTCAACGTATTTAATGCCTCTGGACCTTAAATATTGTGCTTGTATTTTAATACAAGGTAAATTATGGGTCTAAAGGACCTTTATGTTGTCCACTTGGTTTGTCAAGGAGGCCCATGGCTCTACACTAATCCACACCAACCCATGACACGTGCCGCCAAACAAATTATGACCCGCTTAAAAATTTCTCACGCAAGCATTATATATATATATATATATATATATATATATATTTACTTTCAATAATAATATTAGAAATTTGTTTCTATAACTCGTTTAATTATTTAATTTGGTCTAGATTTTATTTTAACTTTTTAACCTATAAAACTATCAATCTCATTAATATTTCTAAATCATCGAGTCTTACTTATTTTGTTTTATTTTACTCATTTATCCATTTCTGTTTCATTTTATGATTTTAAATTTTAACTATAAATTGTATTAATTTGAAATATTATTGTTATTATCACAAGACAAAATGTGAAGGATTCGTATGTGAAGCGATAGAGGTCAAGGTGGTCAATAATTTTGTTTGGGACCATAATTAGTAGGGTTTGAGATTGATCTCCTATCTAACAAAGCACAAAGGAAACTACATTGGCCCCATGCCGAGGAGACAGACATGTTATTACAATATTCAGATTTCCATAACAAAGGAAGAATAGGTAACTACTGATGATGGGAACTACATCTCCCTCCCCTTATAAGAGAATCATCCTCAATGAGACACAATGCCAAGGTTATATGATGGTACTCATAAGAAAGGAGGGAAATGATCAATGAATCATGTCACTAACAAAGAAGATAACAAATTGAATAAGTACAAGCACACTGAAGAGGGAAAGTTTTGAAAATTTCTTAATGTTCTATGAATATTGGTAGTTTTTCATTTACATAATTACCTAATTACTATTTTCCCTTAGCAATATTTATTAATCTCAAGCTCTTAATATTTCATTTTTTAAAGATTTAAGTTTTTTTTTCGGTGCCCAATAGAAACACTAATGGTTCACAAGACATCATGATATTTAAATTCATGACTATATCACACCACAAGAAATCAACCAAACCATGGAAGGAACATACACGATCCACACAACATAGTAATTGTCATATACTTGTTCCTGGAAATAATTAACTCATAACATAGGCATACTATAACAAATGGAATTACCAACAGTACGCATAAAAAGGTTTCACAAAAATCAAAACCGTAACTGTAGTTACATAGTGTCAAAAGGGGAAAAAAAACGTACCCTCAATGAGGAGCATCAATCCTCAACATTACATAACGTAACCGGACTCACATGTGTACACCTAAATCATAATAACAACTCCATACACCACCTAAAACATCACAAAACAAATACATATACCTCCCAAAGCATCACAAAACAACTCCATATACCTCCCAAAGAATCACATAATACTACATATACCTCCCAAAGCATCAAAAACAATTACATATACCTCTCGAAGTAATAAAATAAAAACAATTTCCTTTTAGCTCCACCAAATCTGGTCACCACCCTATGGCCTTGGGTACATAAGGTCCGATGGCCTACTTTGTTGTATGGGGTGTACCCCTATATAGCAAATTAGGCTCATAAGTACCACTAGTCCTTAGTGAACCCATGTCCCTAGCACAACACATACATCATTAGAACCAACATCACAAAATAATAAGAAAAACTATCAAGTGACATCAAATTAAATCGCTTTGGTCCAAGCGAGGATACTAGTTTAAAACTTAAGAAATAATTTTAACTTAAAAACAACTTTAATAAATGTAACACAAATGGCTAATTAGCCATAGTTAGTGCAAAATATGCATGTTAGTACAACAACCAAATAAAATGCACAAAATTGCAATCGCTTAATCAAAAGTTTAATAAAAATATGTTGGTTCTAGAAAAAGGAGAGAAAATACAATTTAAATTTATGACTAAAATATATATAGATAACTAGCACATCACAATCACTATATGGCCTTATACGGCAAAAAAAGGGGTACTCAACAAGTTTCGGCACTTCAAAATCGAGCCTTGGTTCGTAAAATAACATATCAGATAATAAAACTATCATAATATATGTCCTGAATCATCCCTCCATACTCCCACAAGGCTAAACATAGTTAAACTCACATAGGATTGTTCGATGGACAACCCACATAAGAAAGAACAACAGACGCTAGTGCAGTGCCCACTTCCCTTTGACACCTTTTCTATAGTAATCATGATACATGCTGATTATATTATGGACTTGATTATGGACCTTATTATATTATGATGTTAGATGTTAGATCATGGATTATTGTTGACTTGATTCATTTATGATGCATGATGATTATTAGAGACATTATGGATATTGATGTTTATATATTGTTTGACATGGTTATATCATGGATGTTGTTTAGACATGTGATATTTGGGTATTGTGAGTAGATCTAGAAATGGAAATCATTTGATGACGATATAGTTGTTGAGTAAAAATTGTAAATGATATTTTTGGTTGCTTGGATGTTGTTGTGATCCATATATCTAGATGATTTGAAATTTTATTTATATTATTTTGGATGTTCTGATATGGCCATGAGGCCGAAGGAGGTGTTGTGTTTTGTAGGTTGAAATATCAAAACAAACATCGGGGATTAGAGACCAACCACATTGGAATTCTAGTTGAATTCAACAAGGTCACCATAGCAACTTGTATTTTTTGTGCATGTTTTTTTGCGTTAGGGATTCCCATGGGGGATCACCTTTAAATGTGACCAAGGGATTATGTGTATTTATTTATTATGACTCTTTTTTATGTTTGCATGTGTTTATTTTATGGTGCATTGACCCTTTCATTATTCATTAAATGATGTGTAATATTATGAGTAATCATTTTGTTAAGTTAATTAACTAAAACATGTCATAAGAAAGTAATTAATAGAGTTATTGGCCTTGCATTAAAGTGTTGTAAGATATATGTAAGTGATGTGTAAGTTAAATTTTGAGTGTGAAACACTCCACCTTCTTGGAAATTTAACATTATCCTTGGAGGCTGATTTTAGAGGCTTGTGGGACAAGTTCAACTTGTCCCATACCTCCTAAATTTAATTACCAACCATACCTACAGTTGGAGAGTTGAGATTAGAGTTTTTATAATCCTTTTTGAGAAGGAAAATTGTAGGTTTTTATTACACATTTCTTACATTATTTAATTTCAATCATTGGGGTGTGGGTTGTATTTGAGTGTGTAAGTAAATTGTCATATTATTCACCCACCTATTTATTATGCATTTGAGAATGAAGTTGACTTTTGGGTTGGGGTGGAGGATGTGTTATGTGGCATCCTACATGGAACCAACTCATCCTCTTTCCTACCCTTTCTATAAAATTTGAATTGCTTGCCTTGTTTTGGGTTACTTCAATGTTGGGAAACTCTTGGGGCAAATTCTTTTACTGTTTTGGAGCTCTAGCTTTAAAGAAGTTTTGGAAGATTGTTGCATGCTTGTGCTTGGCTGATTTGGATTGCTTGCATTGGGATAAATCTTGTTGTTTTGGAACTTGGAAAAACTCCAACATGGAGAGGTAGGAGCTTGTCTCTTGAAATGCTTATTTTTGTTTATAAAAATGTTAATGTGTGAATGTTTTGGCATGTTTGTTGGCTATTGGGTATATGGCCTAGGAATGGTGTAGGAGAAGACTATGGGGTTTATTTTATGGGAGGAACAAGTGTGTTTTAGGGAGGTATAAGGGTGGAGGGAGTTGGGATTTTGGTTCCACATTACAACTAAATAGCTTGCATTTCTTTACTCATTATGGGGTGTGATAAGAGGTTGGGAGGCATAAGGAAATGTGATGAATAAGGGGTACTTGGGGAGGCATAAGGAATGTCAAGGTTTTGATATATACTATATTTTGGTAGTTTTTAATTTAGGTGGTGATACCCATTTCCCCTTTTGGGAGGTATAAGAAGCATCCCCATAGTTTGTTTCTCCTTTGGCTTGCTTGATAAAGCCTTAGTATTGTTTTTCATGTTTTAATGTAGTTGTAAACTATATTCTATTTAAGACTGTGTTTTTATCGTGAAAATTATGTGTGTGTGTGTTTGTGGAAGCTTGTTGTTGCCATGAGTTGGATCACATCTTTTATTGCATTGTGGTTGGGGATCAGGGGCCAATGAAGAAGGATGGCTTCTCCTCTTCATTAGATGTCTTAGTTGGGTGGAGAGCATTGCCTTTCCCCTACTCTTGTTGTGATCAAATTGGAAGAATGAGAAATATGCATGTTGCTGTTCTGGAGCAAGGAAAAAGACAGTTGGACAGTCCCTTGTTGAGATAAATTTTATTGTAACCTTTCCCACTTGAAGTGGATGAACTTGTAAATTTTTTGTAATGGAAAGATGTTGTGTTGATTATGAAAGTTGTAAAGTGAAATGTAAAAGAAATAAACTCTGTTTTTTTTTTGAAAGAATGTGAAAGAAATTTCATTCAAATAATCAAAGAAGGATGTTACAAAGTTGTCTTTTGGAATCAATAAATGATGTATTATATTTCTCAAATTATATTGTGGCATTGAATCTAATCTTTTAAATGTAATTGAAATCTTTGATTGAGAGAAAGAAATGTGTATGAAGGAAATGTAGTACTCTATTTTGTGAAGTGCATGATTTGAAAAGAATAAAAGTTACATTCTTGTCTTTATCATTGGATTAAAGGAATGAAACCTTTTTGAAACTAGCATGGAGTGAATTCGCCCAAGGCAAGTAAAATAAGAACCATTGAGTTAAATTTATTGTTTCCATTTTTGCTCCAAGTTAAACTATGTAACTTTCACCATAAATGAACAGAGTGAACTTGCTATCAAGAAATAATAATAAAACATTAAGATTGGAAAATTCCACCTGATACAAATGAGTTCAATTAGATAAAAACACTTAACAAAACATGGCAAAACTGAGTTCAAGCTTTCACAGCCATTTTGCTATCAAGCTGTAAAAGTTCAAATTGGAACTCGATCAATAGATCTACCTCACAAACATATCTGAAAATCTAACTAAGAACAATTCTCCATGTCTATTTGACATGTTGAGAGAGGAAGAAGATCAAATTGAACAAATCTTATAAGTTAAAATTTACCTTCAGCCTTTGTAAAATTCTGTAGATTGTTTTCACAAAATTGACCACTTAAACTTTATCAAAATCAAGATTTAATGATTCCAAAAAGTCCTCGTTTTCCCAAAACTTAGATCTCTATCAAAATTTATGGCCTTCAAGTTTTTATTCACTTGGAGTCAAAAAAGAACTTTTGAGAAAATTTTCCTTAGCAGGCCCGCGGGCCCGAATCTTTTTTTCCTTAGAGCTTCGTAGAAAAATTTCAGAAAATTTTCTAAATTTTCCCCTTCGGCCCGCAGCCAATCGTGAGGCTACCACATGGTGCCATGAGGTGTTAGTAGAGGGCAGATCCCTTTTAACTTAGCACTTTAGAAAAAAATTAGAATTTTTTCCAATTTTTCCCCACTACCCGGCCTGCATGCCTAATAAGGAGCTGCCATGTTGCATCATGAGGAATCGGCAGAGGAGTGGGTTCCTTTTTGCATTTGGCTTTTTTGGAAAAATTATATAAATTTTCCCGCTGTCCCACCGCTCCATGCCTAATCGGGAGCTTCCACATGGCATCACGAGCCATCAGTGGAGGAGTGGGTGAATTTTACCCTTTAAACCCTTTGGGCATTGAAATTATTTTATTCTCGCCTACCCATTTTTCCCGCGTGGCCTTGGAGGCACCACGTGTCCCTTGTGGACTCGCGGGAGTGTGGCCGCAAAGGTGGCATTTCACCCCGCACGGAAAATTTCCAAAAGCCTCCCATGGCCCCGCCTAACCCGAATACTCCTCTAGGAAGTAATTCACCCCGTGGCCTTTAGACCTACCTCTGGGGCAAATTTTCTCCTCACTACGACCGCGGGCCCGCTCTTGGGGAAAATTTTCTCCCAAGGCCCGCCCACCCATAACTTGAGAAATATGAGGAGTTAGGAGGACTTTTTATATTAATGGAAAGGTGAGGAAATTTCCTATATAATGAGAATTATTTAGGAAATTTTGAATGCGTTACTTTTGAGAAAATTCAAGTTGAATCTTTAATCCTATTAGAGAATGGGTATGGTGAGGAATTACCCTCTAAACCTAATTGAACCTTCTAACCCTAAATTTTTGGGACCTTGTTACCTCTCTTAATTTTTAATAAAAGAGAAGTATATTCTAGTGGTTTAGAACTGATCTGGAATTTATTAGTGACAACTATTTTCCGGAAACCCGATTGTAGACTCCTTTAAAAATTAAAATTAAAATTATTCCATAATTTTCCTAACTATTCCTAGGTTGTTCTTGGGTCTTAGGTGGGTTGTTTTAAGCGGCATCACACTTGGTATCAAAGCAGTGGTTTAAAAGCTTGGGCCATTGGGTATACTAGAAAAATTGAGACCGAACCTTAAACCTAGTACACTTCTAAATCTAGAAAACAACTTAGTTTAGAAATTACACATTTTAGTAAACATGGAAGCCAAGTAAGACCTAGAATAAGGAACTAACTCTCATCTTGCTCTGTGTAGAAGGTGCACACAAGATGAGGATTGTCATCACCAATCCGGCACTATGATAATTCTTCACCAGAACTCCTCGTGCTATGATTATTTAATAATGCACAGCCTTTAGTTTGGTGGATATAATCTGAAACAAAACAACAACATAACACAAGAATACCATCGACTTATGATAAGATGTAATGATGACAAATCTGAAATATCAAAATAAATTATAATATTAACATGAAATCATTATAATCTCACCCATGAGGTACTTCAAGTGTTATTGACTTCACTTGTCTTTCACCAAGACTATGGGAGAAACTTTACAATTACACCTCTTAATGGCTTCTTCAACACACCTTTAAACCGATGGCTTCCTTCGCACACTTCCTACAATATTTCTCACTACTTCCTTCTATGCTAAATGAGGGGGTAGCCTCTCTATTTATAGAACTTCCAGAGCTTATCTCTAAGATAGGATAAGAAATCCACTCGACAAATCATATTCCATACCTTAACTTTTATCTGTACATGTAAGCTTATCTTCAAAGATAAGATAAACCTTATCATTTTACATGGGTTCCACATTTTAAGACTTTTTACAAATAAAATACACAAAATATTTATGACCTCACTCCTTGTCCTTATTACCAATATAATATTTCTAATTCCTAATCATGTAGACCCTACTTCTCTAATTACCCAAACTTTGACATTTTAATATTACCGGACCACTTACGACAAATATTTACTTTTTACAACATTCCTATTGTACTTTGACTGTTACCGTACTCCACATTATTGGTGGCACCGTACTAATGGCGCCGTTATCTTCTATCAGACGCTACTACTAATTATACTTAACAACATCATATTCCTAATACATACATTAATGAAATAGAAATTACGGAGGAAAATTTTAGTGTCGACATCTTCCCCTTCCTAGCTTCCGCTCCATCCTCTGAGTAGACTATTCTCGGTGCTTGGAAAATCTTCAACTTTTCGTGGTTGACCCATTTCATAATGGGAGTGCCATCCAATTCCTCCAATGCAGACGTACCATTTTCATGCACAATGCTATTTTGTAGGGCCCCATCCATTTTGGAAGAAATTTTCTCTGTCTTCTTTTTTTTGTATCTCGGAATCATATACTAGAACCAAGTTATTCACATGAAATGGAGACCACTGATCTTTTGATCAAAGTATTCCTTCTACTTCATTTTCTTCTTATGGCTTGTATCCTTTGCTATTTCTCTCATTTCCTCCAAAGAAATGAAGATGTACCAACCTTTCTTTTATTGAATCACTTTCATCCATCCTTTCATTTTTCATAACTCTCACAAAGGGGAATATCAAACTCAATAGAAGAACTGGATCAATGCCATAGGCCAACTGAAATGGGGAGTATCTTGTTGCTGACTTTGATGTTGCCCTATATGCCCACAATGCTGCATGAATCCTTTTATCCCATTTATGTACCTGCAAAGCTGCATCTTTGCTAGAATTTGACACAACACAAAATTTGTCTGCTCCACCTATCCATTTGTGCTTGGCTTGTATGTTGTTGCCTTCCTGTGCTTAATAGAAAACTTATTGACTAGGGCTTCTACCACCTCGTTAATGAAGTGGCTTCCTTGATCTGTTACAATTTCTAATGGGCAACCAAATCTGGTGACAATGCGCTCATACATGAACCTTGCCACTTCATTCATGGAAGCTGTTTTCAATGGCCTAGCTTCAACCCACTTGGTTCAAGTCTGGCAACTACAATATACTAATTTTGTCGTGATGTAGTGGAAGTGGACCTACAATGTCTATTCCCACATTTCAAAGGGACCAAGGGGAAGAATAGGACATAATGGAGCTGATGAAGTCTTACGGTTACCATGTGTTTGACAAATATCACATGTCTTACAATAATTATAACAATCTTTAAAAAGAGTGGGCCAGTGATAACCTGCATCCAAGATCCTTCTTGTTGTAAGTTGTCCAGAGAATTTCCCTCCACATGTACCATTGTGGAATTCTTCTAGCAGTTCCTTCCTGATCATGTCCACCGCCCTCTCAGATCGTCCATCAAGTCCTATTCGAAATAATACTCCATGCAGAATAGAATATGGATGACTGGCTTGAGTAATCTTCCTCTTAGTATTTGCATTGGCACCATCAAGAAACTTGAATTCATTCAGATAATTCCAAATATCTATGTATTCACTAGGGATTGTGTCAAGGGATAACAATGTTGCATCTGGGAAATCATCATCATCACAAGATGATCCTAAACCATCATAGGCTCGAGAGAGTGCATCTACATTGACATGCTTCTTTCCTGGCCTATCTATAATATCAAATTCAAATTCTTGTAGCAAAATTATCCATCTTGCTATCCTCCTTGATGGGTTAGGCTTATTTACAATATATTTTAGAGCCTGATGATCTGTTACAACTAGAATTTTTTCCCTAGCAAGTAATTTCTAAACTTCTTTATCGCAAAAATGATAGCCAAAGCATCTTTTTTTACATAAAAGATAATTTACCTCAAAGATCGCTCATTTGTCTCGCTCCCAAAGTAAATTGGATGTTCATTCCCATTTTCATCCTTTTGGCTCAAAGTACTTCCTAGTGCTGTATCCGAGGCATCGTGTACACAATGAATGGCTTGCTCCAACTGGATTCTTGAAAATAGGTGAAGACACCGGTGGCTTCCTTTAGTTGTCCAAAAGCTTCATGCACCTTATTTCCGGTTCATAAGTAACATCCTTCTTCAATCAAGCTGGGTTAGTGGTCGTGTGTAATCTTTGAGAAATTCTTGATGAACCTTCTATAGTAACCCACATGGCCTAAAAATGATCTCAACTTACTTCTATTAAGAGGAAATGGTAAATCTTTGATTTTTGAAACTTTATCAGGATCATTACCAATACCATCTCTGGGATACAACATGCCCTAACAAAACGCCTTTAGAACATCCAAAGACACACTTTGTAGGGTTTAGTGAGGCTTGTGCTTCATCTAACCTTTGAAATGTTGTCTCCATTTGGTGCAGGTGGTCCAACTTGCTCCCATAGATGCAAAAATTATCCATAAATACTCTGATGAAGGTCCCAATGTAGGGTTCGAACACCCTATTCATCAAACGCTGGAATGTTGCTCGAGCATTACACAACCCAAAAGGCATAACTCTATAAGAAAACGTTACCCAAGGAGTGGTGAACGTGGTCTTCAGCTGATCTTTCTCGCTATACGAACTGGTCAGAGTAGCATTTATATCCATCAAAGCAAAACTATAGCACTCCCGGCCACTACTTCGCCTAAGATCCGATCGAAAATGGAAGAGGGTAATGATCCTTCTTTATTGCCTTATTTAGCTTCCTGTAATCAACACAAATGCGTAGTTTCCCATTCTTTTTTATTGAGATCACAATGGGAGAAACCCATTCGAATTCTCCACAAGAAATATGAATCCCGCATCAAGCAACTTATCTATTTCTTCTTTTACAGCCTTGGAAAAATTAGGATTCATTCTATATGGCACTTTCTTTATGGGCTTAAGCACCATCTACCATCTCAATAGAATGTTCTACCCAACTTACTTGACGGAGTTCCTTGTAATCAAAAGTGAATAGGTGTATTTACCTTTGAAAGATCCGGAGGTAGGATTCCTTCTCACTCTCCATCACAAAGATCACCAATCTTTATTTGTTGGAGACGATCATCAACTTCTTCTTCGATAATTTTATGGGGTCATGAGTTGGTGTGACTGGAAGGATATCCATGACTGAAACATCCACCTCGCTTTCTTCATCTTCAGTGTCCACTTCACTAGTACTAGAGTAATCAGAGGATGTCCAATCATCAGTTTCATCACTTGAATCCACAGTTTTGCTTTATGATGTCGAGGATCACATTTATCTTCACCCTCTCTCTACCACGTCCAAGTGTCATGAAACCTTCATTCCAAAGAGTTTCTTGCATGAACTCTCCTTAGCCATGGTCTTCCCAGCAAAGCATTGGGTACGCAATAGTACCATTTTTCATCCCCGAAAGTCTACCACACATACCACACCCATAATGATATTGCCACATTTGAAACTACACCTTCGGTTTAGTTTTTTCTTTATTTAATGACCTTAACATAAGTGTCAAGGGCGATCAATTTTAAACCCAACATATTCATTACAGACTTGGTCATTACATTAACTATAGCAGCTCCATCAACTAATATATCATGAATTGAAATACCATTACATAATACCTCACCTTGTGGAGCATAGGGATCCGCCTCGCCTCCAAAACAGGGACCTCAACCTCCTTCCTTCTTCGAGCATTGAGTCCACCTCGCAACTCCGGCCTCTTCTCGAAGAAATAGCCAAGAGTTGACCATATGTAATATTTGCAGGCCTTTGGACAGATCTTCCAAGATGGAGTATGGTCTCTGCCCCGTGAAATCGAAAATCCTACACACCCAACTTTCTTCTCCTATGTTTCTTAGTAGTTTCTTCTTTCATCTTCTTAGGATCATTTCCATCTTGATTATCTTTTTCTTTCTTTCTTTTTGTTACAAACACATCTACTTCATTATTTCTGCTCTTATCTACTACATCAAAAGAATTCACAGTGCTTTTCCTTTATCATTATCTCCTTTATCGATGTAGAAGCTCTATCTCGGACAATTATACTTATAATGACCCTTTTATAACAACCATAACAAACAACTTCAGAAATATTTCTTTTAGACCTCTATCTCCTCCCGAGAACTAAATTCCTTTTCTCAAGAAGATTAATAGTTAATCGACCCATCTTTTTGAGAAAATCTTCATACTCAAGTAGATGTACTACGAGAAATATTTGTGCTCACCGGGAGTGGTGTGGATTCTAGACCAAAGGTGCTGTGGTGTAGGCTCTACTTTAGCAACAATTTCTTTGGGCTCCTCTTCCATGCTTTCTTCTTGCCTTCTTGTAATCTCCTTTGCTTGTTCAATGGTAGTTGGGCGGTCATACTTCACTCGTTGTCTGATCTTTGGCTTCATCCCAAGAATGAAGTGCTTACAGAGGAGATTATCCACGCCATTCATCAACCCATCCGCTAATCCTTCCTTCCGGATCTGGGCATCGAGCTTCCTCCTTAGCTCTAGAACACGAGCATGATAATCCCTTATCTTCTCCTTCTCTCCTTGGGATAGCTTTGTGATCTTGATCATGAGATCTGCATATTTCTGTTGTTCACCAAATTCTTCAAGAAAAATTTCAGTTAATAAATCCCATGAATTTTTCACATTATCACCTAGTGTTTCAAACCACCTAATTGCTGAACCATCCAAAAAGGTAGGAAAAAATTCAGTCCATTGTTCCCTTCTTATAAGGCCATTACAAATACAAGATCGCTTAAAATCTTGAATGAAAGAAGAAGCATCTTCATTAGATTGAGCTGAAAAACAGGAATCTTTCCCATTTTCAAAAGTAACCACCGTGAAATACCAACTCACAAGTACAATCAACAAGACTTATGTGTACAAATAATTAGAATCACTATACTAGAAAGTGACTTTACACCTTTCTACAAGTAAAATAGAAATGACCACGGTAAACTATGGTAAAACTTGACTTATCGGTAGAAACCGACTTTACTTTGTGGTAAACACTATTCACGGTAAAAGTGAAGTTATTCATGCGGTAAATACTATTCACGGTAAAAAGTGACTTTATGCAAGGTAAATACTATTCCAAAGAAAAATGACTTTACCATGGTAACTACTATGCATGTAAAAACAAGGTTACCCTCTAATTGATTTTTCACTAAGTGGGAATATCTCTTCGTAAAATTCACCAACGAGGAATGGTCCCAAGAATGGAACCAAAATGTCATCACCAATCTGTACTATGATAATTCTTCACCGGGAACTCCTCATGCTATGATTATTTACTAATGCATAGCCTTTAGTTTGGTGGATGTAATCTGGAAACAAAACAACAACATAACACAAGAATACCATCGACTATGATAAGACAGAATGATGACAAATCTGAAATATCAAAATAAATTATAATATTAACATGAAACTGTTACAATCTCACCCATGAGGTACTTCAAGTGTTATTGACTTCACTTTCCTTTCACCAAGACTATGGGAGAAACTTTACAATTACACCTCTTAATGGCTTCTTCAACACACCTTTAAACTGATGGCTTCCTTCGCACACTTCCTACAATATTTCTCACTACTTCCTTCTATGCTAAATGAGGGGGGTAGCCTCTCTATTTATAGAACTTCCAGCTTATCCATCTTATCTCTAAGATAGGATAATAAATCCACTCGACAAATCATATTCCATACCTTAACTTTTATCCGTACATGTAAGCTTATCTTCTAAGATAAGATAAACCTTATCATTTTACATGGGTTCCACATTTTTAGACTTTTTTCAAATAAAATACACAAAATCTTTATGACCTCACTCCTTGTCCTTATTACCAATATAATATTTCTAATTCCTAATCATGTAGACCCTACTTCTCTAATTACCCAAACTTTGACATTTTAACATTCTTTGGACCACTTACGACAAATATTTACTTTTACAACATTCCTATTGTACTTTGATTGTTACCATACTCCACATTATTGGTGGCACCGTACTAACGGTGCCGTTATCTTCTATCAGACGCTACTACTAATTATACTTAACAACATCATATTCCTAATACATACATTAATGAAATAGAAATTACGGAGGAAAATTTTAGTGTCGAAAGGATCCTTTTAACATAGACCTAGGCATACCACCACTAGATCATGTTGTAGCAGACATGATACCCCAAATTTTATAGACTCTTCAGATGTTAATGCCGCTCTACAAGGAGGATCAAGATACGAGGATATGCAGCCAAACATGATAGAGTCACTTCCATTGAGGGTCATGTATCACCTTGACCCAGTGAGGAGCATGGAGGAGAGAACTTCCATGCAGAGTCAGCTTGAGAAAAGTCACCACAGAGGGGACAGGGAGACCGAGTTTTAGGGAATAGAGAGAGGTCTTGGAGCCCTAGGCTTAGGATGTGCATGCAGAGAAGCCCATGGGCGTCAAGGCGAGCCGTAGCTCACATCGGGAGATCCTCGAAGCTTTGGCGATCACATTATTATGGCGACATAAGTGGATTTCAGAAGAGGTTTGGTTAGTGAGCTTGAGTGGGTGCTTCAATATTTGTCCTTGTTCTAGCAACATGAAAGCTCATGTTGTTTTCCATCTATTGAGGGATGGAGCTGATGTCTGGTGGTAGACAGAGGAGCAGAAGTTCCATGTTGATTCTAAGATAGTTACCTAGGAGTTGTTTGAGGGGTGTTTTTGGAGCATATATTTGTCACGGAGGTTCATACAATAGTGGATAGATGAGTTCCATGACCTCGATAGGCATCTCTTACAGTGGTTGAGTATGAGAGTAGATTTTTAAATCTACTCAAGTATATTGATTACATGCAGGATGAGTAGGTGTGGATCCACATGTTCATTTGGGGCCTGAATCTAGACATTGGAGGTGCAATATAGATCCATTGTCCACAAACATTAGCTGAGGCCATTAAGAAGGCCTATATAGTAGAGGAGACTTGGGGAAAGACCCAATAGGCTAGATACCGAGTCCGAAGCCACGTACAATAGATGTAGGATAGTAGGTCAAGGGGTTAGTACATCCTCCTCATGGTGGAGGGGGTTCTACAAAGTCATCTTCTAGACCACAAGTAGTAGCAAGCGTAGCAACAACAGTCTCACCCACCTTATAGACCTCCATAGAGATTTGATGCACAGAGAGGTCGGAGTATGGGGCCTCCTCCTAGGGGTCCCATCAAGACAGATGTTTCCCGAGAGATCACCCGGTAGGAGCTCGCCAATAGAGAATTTAGCAGACCATAGCCAAATCATCAAGATCCACAACATAGACGCTCAGGGCACCGACCGGAGCTGCTACACAAGGGAGAGGATCAAGCGGTTGTTTTGGTTGTGGTGTTTCTTGGACATTTTTGGAGAGACTTCCCACATAACCCTAATAACAAGGGTAATACACATATCTTAGAGCCTATTGTTGGTGATATGGGCGTAGTTATAGGATATACGTAATGATCGATAACCGCCAAGTAGATCCTCAAAGTACATTTATTGAGACTACAGTAGTATTGGAGGTATTCCTACCTCCATTTTGATTGATTTTGGTTCTTCCGATTATTTTATTGCACCATCTTTAGTACAGCGATGTAGGCTGGTGGCTATTAGGTAGGGTCATAGTTAGGATGTTGAGATGGCTTATGGAGCCAAGATCTCTATAGACTCCTTGGTTAAGGAGTGTGTGGTGGATTTGAGACCTTTCACCACTACCTTGATCTTCGTATCCTTCCGTTGGGCTCTTATGGAATCATCTTGGGCATGGTGATTATCTAGACATAGAGCCGAGTGGATTTCTACCACAAGATCATATCTTACATAGATGACCTAGGAGTGGAGGTAGTGATAGTGGGGGTCAAGAGACTAGTTTCTATTTGCACTATCTCTGCTATGCATCTTAAGCGATGTGTGTGACGGGGTTGTCAGATGTATGTTATTACAGTCAAGTGATGCATCAAAGAATGGGTCTAGTGGACCATCGCTAGATGATCATCCCATTTTGAGAGAGTTTGTAGATGTATTTCTAGGGGAGCTACTGGGGTTACCACCCCCACGTGAGATTGATTTTCATATAGATCTGGTTCCGGGAGCAAAGCCTATCTCATGAGCACCTTACCGGATGACTACCTAGAAATCTACGAGCTCAAGTTGCAACTGGAGGGCCTCCCGTAATGCCTTATCCAATTTAGTGTATCCTTGGGGTGCACCAGTGATTTTTGTTAAAAATAAGGATGGATCCTTGTTGTTACGTATTGATTACTTGCCCAATTTGAATAAATTACCGATCAAGAATCTTTATCCCCTTCCATGGATTGATGATTTGTTTGATCGATGAAGAAAGATACAACTTTCTTTAAGATATACCTTAAGTTAGGCTACCATTAGCTAAGGATTTCAGAGGTAGACATTCATAAGACCGCCTTCCGTACGAGATATGGCCACTATGAGTTCATAGTGGTGCCTTTTGGTTTGACTAATGCCCCGTAGTGTTTATGAGTTTAATGAATGGGGTATTTAGGAATTTCTTAGATCGCTTCATGCTCATCTTCCTTGATGACATTTTTATTTAATCATGTACACGTGAGGAGCATGAGGGGAACCTTCGCCAGGTTCTTTAGTGTCTTTGAGAGCAACAAATTTATGGGAACTTGGAGAAGTGTGCATTCTTTCAAACAGAGGTGCAGTATTTCGGTCATATCATTTCTAGGGAAGTCATCTTCGTCGATCCTTCCAAGATTAGAGCTATTATTGATTGACCAACACCCACTACTGTGAATTAGGTGTGTAACTTCAAGGGCTTAGCAAGTTACTACAGGATATTTTTTCAAGACTTCTCTCGATTACGCTTTTCACGGTCACTTCCCTTCAAAGCAGAAAGGGAAGAAGAGTGTTTTTTCGCACAGTACGAGTAGGCCTTCTTTTTCATCATGCTATTCTGGAAGTGGAAATGGAACACCATTTCCATGGACTTCATTGTTGGGATATCGATGTCGAGATATCACCATAACACCATCATGGTCACGGTTGATAAATTGACAAAAGTGGCTCACTTTTCTCTGGTGAAGACCACTTATATAGCTAGTGCAGTGGCACGGGTATATCTTGATGAGATTTTTAGGTTACACGGGATTCTATGGAAGATCATTAGTGACCGCGATCCTTTGTACACTTCCCATTTTTGGACTACCATGCAACATGCCCTTGGGATGAGAATCAACTTCAACACAGCATATCACCCCAAGACAGATGGACAGATGAGGGTGAATCAGATTTTAAAGGATATGCTCAGGATGTATGTGATGGATCAACATTCTAGATGGGAGGAGTACCTATACTTAGTCAAGTTTACCTACAATAATAGTTTTAAGAGTTCTATAGGCATGGCTTTTTTAGGCCTTGTATGGCAGAGAGTGTAGGACACCTCTTAGTTGGGACAAATTAGAGGACAAGGTTTCTCTTGGACCAACTTTGTTACAGGACATGGAGCAGCAAGTGGTTTTGATCAGACAAAGATTGCAGGAGGCACAGGATAGGCAAAAGAAGTATGCATATCAGCATAGGACCGATAGTAGTTTTGATGTGGGCATGAAGGTTTTCCTTCGTGTCAGGCCACACAAGATCCCTATCTGTTATGGAAAATATTTCAAGTTAGCTCTTAGGTTTGTGGGTTCTTTTAAGATCTTGGAGCGTATCGGCCCTTTGGCCTATTGTCTAGAATTTCCACCCATCTTGAATCATGTACATGATGTGTTTCATGTTTTAGTTCTTAGGAGATATGTTACATATCCTTCTCATGTGTTAGATTAGACATCATTGCAGGTACAAGATCAGGGGCAAGTGATGGTGGAGCCCATTCACATCCTAGATCACAGGACCCTAGGCCTTTAATGTAGAGAGGTTGATCAAGTCCGGGTGTAGTGGGACAGATATGATGAGATGACAGCTACATGGGAGGATGTTACTATTCCATGAGTTTAGTTTCCACATTTGTTCCAGTGACTTCCAGGATGAAGTCAAGTCTAAGGGGAGGGGGATGTAGTGCCCACTTCCCTTTGACACCTTTTTTATACTAATCATGATACTACTGATTATATTATGGACTTGATTATGGACCTTGTTGGTGCTGAAAATTGTCTCGCCCCATTTATGTATTTGAAAATCTGTTGATTCACGGCCTCCATCATTATCTCCTTCCCGTATTGTGCTCGGTTGGTCTTATTACCATTTTAATTTGCTCTAGTTTGAAGATCATGTGTGGGTCCATATTTATCTCTTTGTTCCTTTATTCCTCTAGAAAATCTACGTATTTTGAGTCTCCCATGGTCTATTCCTTCAAAAATCACATTTTCCCATTTTCTCCATTTTATACAGTTGAGATCTGTTGTGCTTGCCATTTTTTCCCTCAATACTTAAAGAAGAACGAATTGGTGTGTCAATAAGGAACATTTTCAAGTCTTGCAACATTTATAAAATCTCTTCCCTTGAAGAAAATTTCACTTTCAGTGCTCAAATGGTCATTTCTCTCGTGTTTTACGGTTTGATGGGCATTTCTCTTGGTCAAATTTGCATCCTTGCATCAAAAAAGAAATGTGGCACCTTTTGGTTATACATGGCTCAGCTAGACACTTTAAAATTCTATAAAAAGCCTCACCTTTAAAATGTGTCCATGTGGAGGAACAACACACGTTTGAGAATCAACTTTTTGGTCCGGCTTTAAAGTACCAGGGAGGAAGACACGTGGAGGGTTGGCAAGATAGAGACACGTGGAGGCTTCCACTTTGGGTTTCCCATACTTAGACAAATTTCAAAAGGTTTTTGGGAAGTTTGGGACACTGGAAGAGCGACGCTCATTTGAAGATCTACTTTTGGGTTTTTCCTGGAGTAGTGCCGGAGGACATGTGGAGGTTTTCACCGCTTGGCCTGGACTTAGACAATTTTTTATGTAATTGGACTAGTTTGGTAGAACAAGATACGTGGTGAGCTCGCACTCATTCAAGGTCTCCACTTTAGACACCATCTTGATGTTTCGCTATGAAGACACGTGGAGGAAGCTGCGCATGTTCAGGACCAGCCCTTGAGTTTCATTTTAAAGAAGTGCCAGCATGACACGTGGTGCCTTCTGTTGAGCTTCAAGCCTTCGAACAAATTTTTTTGGAGCAGCACACGTGGTTGTCCTGTGCTCATTCAAGGTATCAAATTTTTGGGACCGCCTCAAGGTGCGCCATGGTGACATGGGGCAGTTTGAAAAGTCATAAGGGGCGGGGAAATAAACCATCGGAGGAAACTTAAAATTTTTACCTCTTTGCCTCATAAAGGTTAAAATATCAAAAATTACTCGTAAGCTCAATGAGAAATAGTCAATGTTTTTCCCGGTTAACGTTGGAGGTGCGGGCTTTTGAAGGAAAAGTGAGAATTTTTCCCTTTAAGGGAAAAAATTTTAAAGGCATAAAAGGACATGGGGTTCCATTGGGACCCACATCATAAACTTGAAGCGTAAGAGCAGAGCTCCGGGAAACTTGGAAAAAATCCTTTTCCAAAATAGAGTCAAATGGAAGATTTTTTATGTGGTTCCTTTGGGACCCACCTCGGACATGTGTCGTGTACATTTTTGAAGTGGAGGTACAGAGAAAAATCTAAAATTTGTACATTTTTTCAAAGGGTCGGAGAAAAGTCAAAAAGGAGCCCCGAGCCCATTTTTTAATCTTCCACGTGGGACGACTCATATTCAAATCAAAGATCAACGGTGATGAGTGTCAAAATCTGATTTCCCCATTTTTTTCTATAAAACGCATGGAAGTGCGAGTCTCCATCATTTCTTGCTATTTTCTACATTCCAAAAAATGGGGAAAGTTAATGTTGATATCTAAAGTTTGGTGGGAAGATTTAGAGGACATCTTTTTCCATTAAGATAGTCTAACTCTCAAGCCCGATCCAGTTTTCCATTTTTCTTCTCTTGAGCACGCAAAGAGCTGGATTAAAAGATTAGGCGTGGAAGTGGTTGGCGAATGGATGGAGGTGTGTTTTTCTCGAGAAAGGAGTTGAATGTGGGAAGAAATCAAAGAGATTTTCCCTCGAGCACCCTGGTAACTTCTTATAGGTCTGATTTTGCGAATCACGAAAGAATCATGGCGAAGCACCTTTGGTGCATTTAAAGGTTTTTGTCTTTTGGGAGAAAAGGGGTCTATTGTAAATGCTATAAATGGCATGAATTCATCATGCTAAGGGTTGGGAGATTTTAGAGATGTCAGGACTGATTTTCTCCAGCAGAAAAAACTTGACAGAGCCCATCCTTTTTGAGAAGCCGTTCAAGAAGCCTGTATGTCTCTCTTTGTGTCAAATTTGATCATGTCAAGGTGGTTGCAAGTGTACAACCATTGACAAGCTTTGATATTGTTTTGGAAACTTTCCCTTGCTGATAAATTTGATCAAACTTTGAGTTATTCTATGTTAATCTTGAGTAAAGTGTATTTATTTCATTTTTGAATGCATGTAAGTGGTTTTTCTTGTTTATGTTGCAATCTTGTACTAAATTTTTGTCGAATCACACAGGTCTTAGTCATTATGATAGTTTAGTGGCATCTACAATTTCATTTCTTAGAAGAGCCTTCATCTGGGAGTGGGATAAATGGTTTAAAATCACTTTTCTTTCATTTTGTTGATAGATATTCTCTGTAAGCCTCTGGGTGTACCTCATTCATGACTTGGTTTAAATCTTGGTGCTTTAATGAGTTTTCTTACTCAAGCCTTTGTGATAGAATCTCAAAGGTTGTGTGAAAAAGTGTTAATATGGGCCTCCATTGAATCACATATTCTAGTTGAGGAAATAATTTAACTTTTTGTGTCATTTTGATGATTGAATCTTTCCATTTTGCATAGCCTCTCAAGGATCTAGTGAGTCAAGTCCTTCATGTCTCCCCTCCCACCAAAATCCATTTAAAACAAAAATCCTACCCATACTACCCATGTTTTTTCTCTATATACAAACACAAGACCAAAATCCTTTTATTAAAGTATGCAGAACATATCAGGTCTCCAAATTTCTTTAGTAACCTTTTCATTGTTGTGAAGATATCCCCATAATCTGGAAGTGACAACTCGTGAGATTCAGAGTTGGAGTGTTGATCATATTTTACCCAAGGTCTTTCCCGTAAAATTTATGCAAAAAGAAGGTATATGTATCTCCTTCATATAACAGAGGTTATACATTGGTTGACAGCACAACCTAAAAATGTTAGGATTAGATCACATCCTTTTAAGGTGCTAACCACTCCTTTTCAAAGACCGAGTGTTAAAAGATCGAGATAGATTTCTTCCCTGGCTACAAGACGACACATATAATTATCTATCTCCCTCTAACCTGTCATGTTGAATCTATGATGTTGTTTTGCCTTTGAAGGAGATTAAATTTGGGTACCAAATGACCTTATTATAGTATGATGTTAGATGTTAGATCATGGATTATTGTTGACTTGATTCGGTTATGATGCATGATGATTATTAGAGAAATTTTGGATATTGATGTTTATATACTGTTTGACATGGTTATATCATGGATGTTATTTAGACATACGATATTTGGGTATTGTGAGTAGATCTAGAAATGGAAATCATCTGATGATGATATAGTTATTGAGTAAAAATTGCAAATGATCTTTTTGGTTGCTTGGATGTTGTTGTGATCCATATATCTAGATGATTTGGAATTTTATCTATATTATTTTGGATGTTCTGATATGGTCATGAGGCTGAAGGAGGTATTGTGTTTTGTAGGTTGAAATATCACAACAAACATCAGGGGATTAGAGACCAACCAAATTATAATTCTAGATGAATTCAACAAGGTCACCATGGCAACTTGTATTTGTTTGCGTGTGTTTGTTTGCGTTAGGGATTCCCGGGGGATCACCTTAAAATGTGACCAAAATATTATGTGTCTTTATTTATTTGGACCCTTTGTTATGTTTGTATGTGTTTATTTTGTGGTGCATTGACCCTTTCATTATTCATTAAATGATGTGTAATATTATGAGTAATCATGTTGTTAAGATAATTAATTAAAATATGTCATAAGAAAGTAATTAATAGAGTTGTTGGCCTTGCATTAAAGTGTTATAAGAGATGTGTAAGTGATGTGTAAGTTAACTTATGAGTTTGAAACACTCCACCTTCTTGGAAATTTTAAATTGTCCTTGGAGGCTGATTTTGTAGGCGTGTGGGACAAGTTAAACTTATCCCATGCCTCCTCAATTTAATCACCAACCATACCTACGGTTGGGTTGACATTAGAGTTTTTATAATACTTTTGAGAAGGTAAATTGTAAGTTTTTATTGCACTTTTCTTGCATGATTTAATTTCAGTCCTTGGGGTGTGGGTTGGATTTGAGTTTGTAAGTAAACTATCATATAATTCACCCACCTATTTATTAAGCATTAGAGAATGAAGTTGACTTTTGGGTTGGGGTGGAGGATGTGTGATGTGGCATCCTACATGGAACCACCTCATCCTCTTTCCTTCCATTTTCTATAAAATTTGAATTGCTTTCCTTGTTTTGGGTTGCTTCACTTTTGGGAAAATCTCTTGGAGTGAATTCTCTTACTATTTTGGAGCTCTGGATTTAAAGAAATTTTGGAATATTGTTGCATGCTCGTGTTTGGCTGATTTGGATTGCTTGCATTGGGGTAAATCTTGTTGTTTTGGAACTTGGAACAACTCCATCATGGAGAGGTAGGATCTTGGCTCTTGAAATGCTTATTTTTTTTTATGAAAAATTTAATGTGTGAATGTTTCGCAATGTTTGTGGGCTGTTGGGTAAATGGCCTAAGAATGGTGTAGGAGAATATTATGGAGGACTATGGGGGTTATTTTTTTGGAGGCACAAGTATGTTTTAGGGAGGTATAAGGGTGGAGGAGTTGGGATTTGGGTTCCAACTTACAAATAAATAGCTTGCATTTCTGTACTCGTTATGGGGTGCGATAAGAGGTTGGGGAAGCATAAGGAAATGTGAGGAATAAGGGGTACTTGGGAAGGCATAAGGAATGTCGTGGTTTTGATATATACTATATTTTGGTGGTTTGTAATTAGGTGGTGATACCCATTTCCCTTTTGGGAGGCATAAGAAGTATCCCCCATAGTTTATTGCTCTTTTAGCTTGCTTAATGAAGCCTGAGTATTGTTTTTCATGTTTTAATGTCGTTGTAAACTACATTCTTTTTTATATTGTGTTTTTATTCTAAAAATGTTGCTTGTGTGTTTGTGGAAGCATATTATTGCCATGATTTGGTTCACATATTTTATTTCATTGTGGTTGGGGCTCGGGGGCTAATTAAAAATGATGGCTTATCCCCTTCATTCGATGTCTTAGTTGGGTGGAGAGTGTTTCCTTTCCCCTAATCTTGTTGTGATCAAATTTGAAGAATGAGAAATATGCATGTTTTTGTTCTGGAGCAAGGAAAAAGATAGTTGGACATTCCCTTGTTGAGATAAATTTTATTGTAACCTTTCCCACATGAAGTGGATGAACTTGTAAATGTTTTGCAATGGAAAGATGTTATGTTGAATATGAAATTTGCAAAGTGAAATGTAAAATAAATGAACTCTATCTTTGTTTTGAAAGAATGTGAAAGAAATTTCATTCAAAGGATCAAAGAAGGATGTTGCAAAGTTGTCTTTTGGAATCAATAAATTATGTATTACCTTTCTCAAATTACACTGTGGCATTGAATTTGATCTTTTAAATGTAATTGAAATATTTGATTGAAAGAAAGAAATGCGTATGAAGGAAATGTAGTACTCTATTTTGTGAAGTGCATGATTTGAAAAGAATAAAAGTTACATTCTTGTCTTTATCATTGGATTGAAGGAATGAATTCTTTTGGAAACTAGCATGGACTGAATTCATTCGTAAGGCAAGTAAAATAAGAACCATTGAGTTAATTTTGTTGTTTCCATTTTTGCTCCAAGTTAAACTCTGTAACTTTTACCATAAATGAATAGACCGAACCTACAATCAAGAAATAATAATGAAACATTAAAATTGAACATGTCAGGATACAAATGAGTTCAATTAGATAAAAACACTTAAAGGAAATCTTTCAAAACTTGGCAAAACCGAGTTCAAAGCTTTCATAGTCGTTTTGTTGTCAAGATGTAAAAGTTAAAATTAGAACTCAATAAATATATCTACCTTACAAAATTATATGAAAATTCACACGATAAAAATTCTCCATGTCTATTTGACATGTTGAGAGAGGAAGAAGATCAAATTGAACAAATCTTATAAGTTAAAATTTAGTAGTTCGCAATGTAAAATACTTCAGATCATTTTCACGAAATTGACCACTTAAACTTTATAAAATTCAAGATATATTGATTCCTGTGTTATATGGTGTCGAGAGATTTCCAGAAAGTCCTTGTTTTCCCAAAAATGAGCTCTCTGTCAAAAGTTATGACCTTATGAAGTTTTTCTTCACTTGGCGTCAAAAACAAAAAATTGGGAAAATTTTCCTTCACAGGCCCGTGGCCCAAATCTTTTTTTCCTTAGAGCTTCACAAAATTTTTTTGAAAATTTTCCAAATTTTCCATGCCGCCCCGTAGTTAATCAAAGGATGCCATGTTGCGCCACAAGGTGTTGGCAGAGGGGCGGATCCCTTTTTAACTTAGCACTTTAGAAAAAATTTGGGAAAATTTTCCAATTTTTCACCACCACCCCGTAACCAATTAGGAGTGGCACATGGCGTCACGAGGCATCGGTGGAGAAGCGGGTTCCTTTTTGCCTTTGGAATTTTTTTGGGAAAATTTTCTAACGTTTCCCCACCGCCCTACATCCAATCAAGACTTGCCAAGTGGCTTCACGAGGCATCGGTGGAGGCGCAGTGAATTTTACCCTTTTCGACCTTCGAGCATTGAAACTCTTTTATCCCCGCTGCCCTGTTTTCCCGCATGGCCTTGGAAGTGCCATGTGTCCCTTGTGGACTTGCGGGAGCGTTGGTGCAAAGGTGGCGTTTCGCCCCACGCGAAAAATTTCCAAAAGCCTCTCGTTGCCCCTCCGACCCCACTACTCCTCCGGAAAAAAATTCTCTCCATGGCTTACAAACCCGCTCCTAGGGAAAAATTTCTCCCTAGGCTGCGGGCCCGCTCTTGGGGAAAATTTCTCCCAAGGCCCATTGGCCCATAACTTGATAAATATGAAAAGTTAGGAGGACTTCTTTATATAAGTGGAAAGGTGAAGAAATTTCCTATCCAATGAGAATGATTTAGGAAAATTTCAAATGTGATAATTTTGAGAAAAATCAAATTGAATCTTCAAGCCTATTAGAGAATGTGTATGGTGAGGAATTACCCTCTCGAACCTAATTGAATGTTCTTACCCTAAATATTTGGGACCTTGTGACCCCTAATAATTGTTAATAAAAGAGAAGTATATTCCAATGGTTTAGAACCGATCTGGAATTTGTTAGTGACAACTATTGTCTTAAAACACAGGTTGTAGACTCCTTTTAATATATATATATATATATATATTCCATAATTTTTCTAACTAATCCTAGGTTGTTCTTGGGTCTTAGGTGGGTTGTTTTAGTGGGCTTCATAGCTAGTGTGCATAAGTTTAGCCTAAGGTTGTGTGTATACACAATATATAGAGGAATCTCAAAGTATACTAAACAAATAGAAGTGGGTTTCATTCTATATGAGACTCCACTTCCTAACTCGTACTCAACTTAAGATTATGAAAACCTAGTCCACACCTCCTCTCTCTACACATACACTCTTAATGATTGCTTCCTTTAGGGTCGGTTAGTGTAAATTTTTCAACATAACATATAACTACATGACTAACACAATGATGATTCGCACACATTAACCATAACATCTTATGCAAGGAATATACACAGGAAATAACACAATCATTACTTCCACAGGTTACAATACATCACATTTCAACATAATGAACTTAAGGTGCAATTTCTACACAATAGGGGTCATACGATCACTGTATTCCCCTAATTCATGACATGAACCATCACATATTACATGAATTATACGTAAGATTAACACAATAACTAACATTACAACTTACAATCAATTAAAATATAACATGGTGACACACACGATTCATCACAATATGGTGGTGACATCACAATACAATCCCATTCACAATGTCACAATTTTGTCATACAACACATCAACACACATACATATTACATGATAAAAAGAAATCCAACATTCCACAATCCACAATAACATTATTTTCACACACAACAAGGTGACACATCACACATGAACTCCTCATTGAATCCACAAAAGGAGAGTGAATACTCTCATCACAAACACATCAACATGATAACAAATACACACTAAGTGACATGCACAACATGTGCATTAATAATATCAAAATTACAATGTTGGTCACATCACAACATATATCACATTACTCTTCCCATCTTCACCACCACCATGCAAAAATCACAACTCCAATCCATCCCGGAGGATTGAGAGTATGAATCTCGATCTTATACCAATTGTAACGCCCACATTTTACACATACAAATACAACACTAAAAATACCACAATAAATATTTTTTTACTTACTTTTAGTACTCATGACACTACAGGAGATCACTTAGGACTATGCACAACATATGATATGTCTACAAAAACATTAACCAACATAGATAACATGAAAACACATGATGCACATAAGGGAAACTTTTTTTCAAATGACAAGGCACATCATAATGATTTAACTACAATATAAAATTATAGATAGGGTCATCCCACATCATGATATTTGTAGGATTATAGATTTATTACAATCATGTTTCAATCTTTAACTTAAGTTATAGAAAGTCTCATAATATGTGAATCATATATTCCTTTTTCAATTTTACTAAATTTCATTTATACCATTTAACATTTAACTTATGGTGTATCTCATCAAATAAGGATCATCTACATTATTTTAAATTCTTGGTTAAATCTTTCATTCATTAATAGGGTATTTATTTACACATAAGGCTAATAGGTATTATCCCTAGGATTCACTCTTAAGGGCATGCATCTTGATCTTATATCATACCTTTGTTACACAAAGAACAAATATAAGTCCAATTGCGATGAATTTCACATTTTTCTTAAGGATTTAGGGTCACGTTTCTTTCACTCATTTATAGATTGATAATTGATTTAGTACACAATAAGTATTATATACAAAATAGGTTCTTTATCCATAGTAAGAGTGTTTAATCACATTACAAGGAAGATCATGTTTCACTTTACCTGTGGAATAATATCTCACGATTACACTTCTCAAGGACAAGCGTCAATTATAGTTTTATTATAGTTATGCTCCAACAATTAGTTAAGGATTCGAAGTCACTTAACATGGCAACATACTTCCTTATTTTTGTTTCTAGATTAGGTTTCCTAAGTATCATTTTACATCCAACTTAAGAGGGTTTCTCCCTAATTAGGTTCATGTACCTTTTGTAGTGAATTGTCTAACCTATTTTGTAATGCCCTCAACATTTTCCTGCATGAAACCCAAGAACAACCTAGGACAAGCTAGAAAAATTATATATTTTTTTGAGAAATGTGCCCACAAAAATTTCAAAATGAGCAGGTTGTCACATTAATGTTTCTAAGTCGATTATATTTAATAATAAAAATTTTCCCATTATAACAAAACATTAAAACCACATTATACTTAATGAACTTAGTTAGACCAAGCATGGTTAATTTCTCCCTAGGTGTTATTTTAATAAACAATTTAATTCCCACTATAGTTAAATATCCCACAATTAGGTCTCGAGAGTAAAGGGGCCAATATAAATGGAATATATATATATATATATATATATATAATATAAATATATATATATATATATATATATATATATATATATATCTGTGTGTGTGTGTACACACACACACACACACACACACACACACACACACACACACACACACACACACACACACACACACACACACACACACACACATCTATATATATACACCACTACAATTTTATTGGTATTTTCATGTTTTAACCCTTTTTTACACCACTACAATTTTATTGGTATTTCCATGTTTTAACCCTTTAAAAAGGGTTAAAACATGAAAATACCAATAAAATTGCAGTTATGTGTATATATATATATACCTCATTCTATAAGGAAAAATGCAATTCAAAGCATCTCGGCCCGCAATTGTCAAATATTGCACAGGATGGAAAATGAAAAAAATGTGCAGATTTTAAAAGCATTAAGGATGGCTTATTTTTTAGTTGGTATTGTCAGGGTTTGAAATTTTTTGAAACTATTAGGGATGGGGTCTCCTACCCCAACCCACCATTACCTTATCACTTTTGAAATAAGGGTCGCGGGCTATGTGTTACCACCACATTTTTTAAAAGGATTTACCTTTATAAAGTTTGGTTGTGTAATGCATATAGATGCATATAGTTATAAAGACACAAACACACACACAAAAACAAAAAAACATTATTTCAATGGCTATATTTGTAATAGCATACTTTTTATTAATATACTAATGTTAATAGAATATTAATATTAATGTATTTTCATATTAATAAATCCCCTCTAATATTAAAGTATTTTATTATTAATAATATTTAAGAGTAATAAAATTACTATCAAAGTGAGGATAAAACAATAGATAATAGTATTGGTGAGTTGAATACTTGCACTAATACTTTGTTTTCTAACAATTTAATAAATATAGTAAAAGAGGTAAGAGATTATACATTTCTTTTCCATTAGCAAATTTGTGATATATTTGCAATAATTTTTAAATGAGAATTACATACTAGAATTAGCAACTAGACTACTTCATTGACCAAATAAAAGACAATTATAATTTAAACTCTTTTCCATCAACAATACAAGAAGATGCACAAATAGTCTAACTTTTCCAATACATGCCTTTCAAGTAACACAATGAGCTTTAATATTTCTTCATACAATTTTCCAACATTCCACAAGATATTTTCAACAATATTTCCAATAATTTTTACAACAAGAGCAACACACTTACATGAACATTACCATTCCACTAAAAAGAACAAGCTATTTTCCAATCACATTTTTATTACATCAACTTACTTCACTAAAAATGTCTTTCATTTCCACATACATTACAACTTTGATAATTAAAACCAACACAACTTTTCTTCACAAATATTAATACAATATCTTCCACTTAAAGTGGGAAATTTTACAAGAATGAAAGATAAAATGAAATACAATGTGTCTTCAATTATAGCTCCAAAATAAACTATCCAACCAAGCTCCATCTTCTCAACACTTCACCACAACAACCAAAAAATGGGGGAGAGGCAACATGTTCCACCCAACCAAAATTCCAATGAGAAGAAGAAACAATTCTTCTCATTGGCCCCCAAGCCCCAACCATAAGGCAATAAGGGATGTTTCAACACATGGAAACTAAAAAAATGCTTCAATATTCAATTTCAAAAACCAATCACATAAGAAAGATAACCATAGAAAACTTATTTTAAAACAAAAAGAATTCCCAAACAAAGGCTTCTAAAATAGCCAAAAAGAGATAGGAAAAATGGGGGTTCCCTTATGCCTCCCAAGGGTTTGGATGCCCACCTCTAAATCCCTCCAACACACATTCAATCCCAAGTCTCTTATGCCTCCCTCACAACAAAACCATGTCTCTTATGCCTCCCTCACTCTTATGCCTCTCTCTCTCTTATGGCTCCAACAATACATAATATAATAGAATAAAATAAGGTGGGGCATCCAAAACCCACTCCCTCCTAAACCCAACAAGAATCTCTTATGCCTCCCTACATATTTCATCCCCATATCCAAATCTCAACATAACCTAAGGTCAACATTCTACCCAACACTTCAAACAAGAACACCATTTCACACAATCACATAACATGCAAGAAACAAGAAGAAAAATAAAAGAGGAAGATCCTGCCTTGTCTTGGTAAAGCTCCTCTTTGAAATCTAGTTCCAAAATATTCCAACACAAGTAATTTTCCAAGAAATATTCAAACTCCCACAAGCAAGCACCCAAGAGAAAGAGCTCCAAAAATAAGTGAGTAACCCCAAATTCCTCTCAAAATTTTCAATAAATATTAAGAGAGGAGGAAGATGATGTGGCTCCAAGTAGGATGCCACATCATTTCTTCTCCACTCCACATCACCCAAGTCAAACCCATACTCCAAAGCATAATTAATAAGTGGTTGAAGAAATGACATTTTACTTACACACACAATCTAAACCCACACCCCTTAAGGACTAAAAATAAATACATGTAAGAAAGTGCAATAAAAATTTACCTTTTTGTCTTCCCAAAACACATAATGGGGTCTATTTTTGACCCCCCAACCCATAGGTAGGGTTGGTATAGTAATTTAAGAGGTGTGGGACAAGTTTAACTTGTCCCACAAGCCTCCAAAATTGACCCTTAAGGACAAATCCGAATTTCTAAGGAGAGGTGGAGTGTACAACACTCAAGATCTCAAGCACTCAACTTAAAACACATAAAACAAAGAGCCATCTAATCTAATAAATGAATTATTTTGTCCCATCCATGATTATTTTAGTAATATGATTAATTTACTAATCTAGACACAAATTAATTAATTAATAAAAGGGAAATACATCACTAAAAATCACATACTAAAATTAAATAAGGGAACAAAATAAAAGAACACACAAACCCCTTGGTCACATTTGGAGGTTATCCCCATGGGGACCCCTAACAACAAACAAGACACACACAACAAAACACAAGTTTCCATGGTGACCCTTGTTGAATTCATCCAGTATTCCGATGTGGTTGGTCTCCAATCCCCATTGGTTGTTGTGTTATATTTTACCTGCAAAACATACAATACCTCCTTTAGCCTCGTGGCCACATCAAAACATCCAAGATAAAATATACAATATAAATCAACAATCATCCACATATAAATTAAATTAAATTATCATCTAGATAAGTAACATTACTAATTTCAATTTCAACACATCTCAATTTTACATTTCATCAATATTAATAGGATCACAAGATTAGTTCAACTGCTAAGGTCTACTCAATATAACGAAAACATGAATGTCAGAATATATAACCATGTCGACAATCCATCATCATCAATATAACATACCTCTAATAATCCACACACATAATACTATAAATCAAAGTCTAACCATAATCCATGTATCTCAATCATCTAACATCAAGATAAGTCAAAATGATACTATAATTTCCATACATATAGCCAACAATATCAAAATCAAAAGTAATATGTGTCAAAGGGAAGTTGACACTACATATTTACTAATAGGGCATTTGTATCCTCATGAGACAACTAGTCCCTATATTAGGGGATTTATCTATAAGAACATAATCACTTAATTTCGCATCATACATCCATTACATAATAGGACCAGTGAAGAGAAAGATGGAATAGTCTTTTGTTTAAAGAGTAAAGGTTCACATTAGAGTTTACATAACGTATAATCCTTTTCTCACCAAAAGATGGTTTAAACATGTTATATGAACAATATAAATTTCATATTTCTCCAAGCATGCCATGTTATGGTTAAATTTTCACCAACTGATCATAAATTTAAAATGTTGTTAAGTTTTGCAATTAACTCTTAGTTTTACACCATAAAAACCATACGATAATTGAGATTGGGTATCGAGTTTATTTATGATCCTAGCTCTTAAGGGTTACTTTCAAGGGTAGTCGGTGATCTTTTCCACCTAACACTCTTTACTCTATACATATGCCTAACGAAGAGGGTTTTAAATTATGTTGGAGATTGGTTACCCATAGAGTACTACCTTTAGGAAAACACATTATCATTACTACACACATGACTATCAATCCTAGGAGGGGACCACCTACCTAAGACAAAGTGTTACTATGTCATTCCTAATTGTCTAGTTGACAACAATGACTCTAAGCATATAGGCCATGATGAAAAAATCAAACTTGGGATCTTATTTACGTAAGCTATAAGGTGTTATGGAGTGTAAAGATTTATGTTTATCCTAAGGTTTTAGTTTCTTTAATGCTAACAGAGATCACATGAGAAGGGAAGATATGCACAAGTTTTAAACTAAGGTTTATTATTTTATTTAGATTTCATTTCCATATTTTATGGCTAAATAACACAACACTAGTGATTTCATCATAAATTTCACAACTAGAAAGCACTATAAGAATGTTAAATTCAATTTCTGTTAACATATATATCAAAATTTTGCAATACAAAATTTGGGATCAAAATAACACCCATTTTTAGATGAAAAATTTCCTTAAACACTAGCATCTTAAAAATATTCAAAATTTCAATAATAGACCTTTCAATACTTTGTAAAATGTTTAATCAGCCTCTACAATTCAATTGTTTCAAATAACATTGAAAAATGATATTTTTAGTGATAATTTCACCTCCCCAAGTCTTGATACACTGTAACCACCACATAATTAGAAAAATGTTGGCATGGCATCCACCTAAATCTAGCATGATTAATGTTATTTAATTTCCATTTTAATTATAATAATAATACGCACATAAGAAGAAAGTGTTAAGGCATATATTAATTTCATTTCATTTTATTTCTGAACTAAAGGAGGAGAGAGAAAGAGATAGGGAAGAGAGAGAAACATAATTTTCCTAAAATTCAAATTTCACACAACAAGCCACAAGATTGAGTTTCGTAGATTATTTACAAGTTTCAATAATTTTCCACTAAGGTTTCCTAACTTGACTGGGGTCCTACAACTTTCTTTTTTACGTTTTCTCCTAGTTGCGAAAAACGGCCAATTTGGGCTCGGAGGTGAAGAAAGCGTGTTTAAAATTTTCCTTATGTTGGGCATGATGCACAACGGGTAAACTCCTATGTCGAGTAATTCTATATACCAAGAATTCATAGGAATTTATGGATTTCAGGAATAACGAATGATTTTAAAATGACAATGGGTTTCTGAGCCACCGGTAGTAATTGGTTGAGTTTGACCTAGTCACCAACATCCAAAGGCCTATAAAACTCCTTCAAAAATCTATCTAGAAAATTGATTTTTCCCAAAATGAAGGTTGTAAGCAATTGTATAGTAAACATAATAGAGGTTTGCGAATGAAAATAAGCAATTAATTTCTTAGGGTCCAAATCATGAGCTGAAATGAGACCCAAATTTTTAGTTTTAAGCACTTCTAGAAGTGTAAGATTGAGTAATAGGGCTCCTTGAGGAGTGGAAAAGAGAGTATAAATGGTCGATTGAGGTTAATGTACAGCTTGGTGTGACTCTCCTCATAACAAGGAACACATTTGATGACTAACAACTCTTTTATGGGGCAAACTATGTTGTTTTGCATGTTTCTTGAAATTACATTTTTCTAACTTTGCAAGGTAAATAGAAATGGTATTTTTAGCTAACTCATCAAGCTCTCACCGACACCAATGGACACGAGCACAAAATTTTGACACCCAAGGTTTATAAATGCATAAGGTTGTGGTTGCGACATGGTTGATGGACAAAAAAGTTGGTAGTATGAGTCAAGAAGTGTTTTTTTATTAATAGCACTAGTTGTCTCGTTAAAACATCCAATTGTTTTTTTATTTATTGGTAAAAGGTTTTAAAGGGGACCGTACCCCATGGAACAAAGAAGGGCTCAGAAGGTAGATAAAGAAATACAACCAGAGTGTTTTTTTGACAGGTGGGGACCACACCCCAGCAAACAAGGACCAGAAGCTAGAAAAGACAATGGCGCACAAAGGCAAAGGATAATCTGCCAGCATGAAACTAAAAAACATCAAATAACAACAACCATACAACAACACAACTGCATGGTTGTGACATAATTTTCAAGATAGGAACACCCAAGAAAAAAAGGAGCCAAAAAATCTATGTGGTGGGAGTGTATTTTTGTGTGCATATGTTTCTTCTTATTAAAAAATGTAATCCACTCATCTTCATATTTTTGTAAAGGAATAAAAACTTCAAAATCTACGATTGGCTGAAAAATTGTTGCTTAAACAAGGAGAATGGGGAGGATTATTCTCCTTAGCCGCTACATGCACTTTCTGTTTAGTGTTTTCAGTCCTCTGAGTTTCATCCCCGGGTAACTCCTTGTTTACTTGATCTGTAATTTCTCTCAAAGGGGTTTTAGGGACCGATTCTACAAAATCTTCCTCCTAAGAGTTAGAATCAGGGATGTCATTAGGTTCAAAAACCAAATATTCCAAGAGGGTGTTTATCCACTAGTTATCCTTCTCATTCCTCCATTTTATCATCTCACACTCAACAGGAGAATTCCCTAAAGAGAAACATCTCCTACATCTAAAAGGAAGGCCTTCATAGTCCAAAGGCTAAGTCCAAGTATGATTTTGCACTTTAAGCTCAATGTGGGATGGAAGATCCTTTGAAGTATCAATCTCAAAAATATTCTTGTATAGGTTTTGTGCATGAAATCGAGAGGTTTTAGAGTCAATATTAATGATATTTCCTAATGTATTAGCTATGGCTATCAAATAGCTAGTATCCCAAAATTGCAGGGGTAAGTGACTTAACCTAATCCAGATTGATTTACATGAAAAATATTCAGTGAGAGGGTTGAATGATGGGAACCATGGTTTTAGGATAAGGTAATTTTGCTGACAGACCTAAAGTTGTTTAGCAATGATGTCTTTATCAGCTACAGAGGTAAAAACAACAATAAAAATCCCCTTAGAACAGGGGTATGGATCTAACCTGCTAGCTAGCTGGGAGATGTAGTGCTTGGAGATCTAGTCATGGAGGATGAGGAGGTTTGTCCAGATGCTAGGAATCTACAGATCAAGGCATAATCTTCATGGAATGAATATGTTTCAAGGAATTCATCTCAAAAAGATACACATGGGTTGCTCACTATAGGCCTCATGGTTTTAAATTCTAACTTTTTTTGCAAAACCTACCTGAATGAGTGAGAGGCCAAGACTTCTGTCATTGCAATAGATTTCTGATTGAGAATAGGGAGGAAACCTTACTATGTGCAACCCCTAACAAATATTTTAGAATTCAACTTTCCTTCCACCGAGTTTTTGGTCACCCCAGAATGAAACATTCCCTACCTCCCTCGACTTGGCAACATTGGAGCACTAATGACATTTCTACCTTCAAAAAGGGCTCCATAGCCACCAATATACTTTCATCCAACATCCACGCAACTTTCTAGGAAAAACTCCAATGGAGATGCAACATGCAGCACGAGGTGTGTGATTTCCCTAATCAACCTTTTTTTTTGACACCCTACAAATGGCTGCCTCCAACCCCATTAGCTATCAGGGTTCGTGAATGTCGTGCGTCAATAGAGCCGTAACTATCATGAGTTACGGATTTTCCCTTGTTGTCGCCCCTAGCTGACCCATCACAAAAAAATTATGGTTTTTTGATAAAGGAAGTCAATTAGGTTTTGCTCGAGGGATGCATTAAGAGAATATTAATTAATAATACTAAATTTATCGGAAAAAAATTATCCACATCTAAAATATTCATTTTTTGAGTATCTAATAGTTTAATATTTCTATTATATTGCAAATGAAGAACCAAATCATACGAACGTTATAAAATATGCAGTTTGTAAGCAAACCATGCCTAGAAATACAAGCGTCGTAGTGTAAGAGTTGTTTTAGGTGGTTTCATTTTCATTCTACTAGGATCCATCTCTCTTTTAACATTATATCAAACTATTCACGTGCATCCAAAACCCGCTATTTTACACAACTCAATACAACATCCAAGGCTAGGTATGTGTTTATCTACTAAGCACGATAAGCTCCATTAAACCAATGAACTTCAATAAAATCAACCAACTCACTATATTCCAACCAAAGAAACTTTCCAAAAAATAAACATTTTTCATCTCAACAAATTTTATCCCACTAATCATAGTGGTTTCCATATTCGAACTCCAAAAGACATGTCCAAAAATGAAGCCATCATGGACACAATCACTAAAAATATATTACTCTTGCCAACAAACACGAAGTCATATGGGTTTGTGGTTCTTTGATCTGTTCCACGATCCCCATTTGACACAGAATTTGGAGGATACTGGCAACAACCATGTAAAATGGATTCTCCCTACTAGTCTCATTTTCTTAGACGATTTTATTGCATTTTAAAAAAGGACCATTTCATGCATATCCGGCTACCATGGCACTCCATGAGATGACATCCAACTGAAGTATTTTTTCGTAAATCATTCAAGCCTCCTCATAAACACCATTCTAAGCATATTAAGCTGCAAAAAGTCCCATATATATATATATATATATATATATATATATATATATATATATATATATATATATCTTCATTCTGACAAATAGTTTAAGAGGCATGTGTTTTCATCCACACTTCCTTACCTGTCAATCTAAGCACATGTGGCTACAGATTTTGGAGGACACAGAAAGGATAAACAATGGGTTTTACATAGAGGAAGTGTGAAGAGGTAACTCTTGCAGAGACATACACAGGATAATAGGAAAGGTACTTTCAATGTCTAAATCAATACAACAACTATTAAAAGATAATGAGCATGAAAACGTGTGGGAGACATTGGAGAAAGTTGTTTCGATGTTACTCTCCATGTAGCATGAGTTCTCAAATATACGAGAATCCAAAACAATTCAGCTAAACATTACGTTGGATTGAACCGCCTCCTTGATCCTCAATCTTGTTCTTCTTCTCTTGCATACAATGAACAAAATAGAAACAAACCAAAGTTTCTTTCCATTCATAGACATTTCAACCTGCTTCCATATAGATACAGATCCAGATCCAGATAAATCAATTTGCATATAGTAAAATGAGGAGACATTCGAGTTATTGATTTATCTTCGTAAAGGCCTATTTTGACCCATAAATAGTCCAATTTTGGCCAAATTTTAGCAAGATCTTCATTTAGCATAGCTCATTGTGACTTCTATTTATTTCAATAATATACTACATAACTTGAAATTGTTGCAACTATCTAATTACTACTAAATTTGCAACATCAACATGATTTCCAACATATTTAATGCATCTGGAGCTCAAATATTGTGCTTGTATTATAATGTAAGGGAAATGATGGGTCTGAAGGTCCTTTATGCTTCCCATGTGCCTTATCGGGAGGCCCATGGCTCTACACTTACCCACTCTAACCCCGAACACACGCCACCAAATAAAACTATCAATCTCATTAATATTTCTAAATCATCATTCTTAGTTATTTTTTTAAATATTTCTCATTTATCCATTTTCGTTTCATTAATTTTTTTTAATTTTAACTATAATTTGTATTAACATAAAATATTATTGTTGTTATCAAAATCCAAAACCAAAGGATTCGCATGTGAAGCCACAGAGGTCGACAGGTCAAGAATTTATTCACGAGACCATCATTAGTAAGGTTTGAGATCGAGCTCCTATCTAACAAAGCGCGAAGGACACTACATTGGCCCCACCCTGAGGAGAGAGACATGTTATTACAATATTCAAACTTCCATAACAAAGGAATAATAATTAACTACTAACAATGGGTACTATAGTAAGTGTCCTAAATGAAGATCCTCATTAAGTCTTGCACCCTCTAGAATATACGTGAAAGAAAAATTCACAAAAGAAAAGAATACACATCAAAATAAAAGAACAAATAACAAAAAATTTTAACAATACAAGCTCTAGGATATCATATTAAGAGAAGGAATATCCTTGGGATGATTTCCAAAGTGATTCATCCTTCTACACATGATATTTGAAACATCAAAAATCCAACATGTCATATAATGTAATACTTGATTCATGTCTTTGATCAAAAAAATACTCTCATATAATTGTTGATGCATAATCACGACACCCTTGATTGTTTCAGTAACTCGAAATATTGAAATCATCAGTTTAATTGTATAACATGAAGATTCTCCCAAAGTGTGGGACTTTCCAATTGGGAAAGATCTCCAGAGAAGGTCGGCTTCCTATTCCTATATCTATCACCACTCACCAATTTATAGAAAACTAATCTAAATCCTTTTCCTAAATTTTTCCAAGGAGACAAGGATAAGAAGATGCAAGAAAAATAAACTAATCTATTGGAGGTGATGCACCAATAAGGAATGTCAAAAATTTCTTTGCTTGGAGATGAAAACCAATAAGTTTGAAGGGGGCAAATATACACCACAAGTCAACCAATTATTATGAATTCATTCATCATTAAACACAAACCATTAAATATACAACACAATTTAACATGCACAGTTAACCAAAATTACAATGAGATATTAGGAGAATGCAATGAACACAAGAGAGGGTTGAACTTCATCCACATACTTATATTATTTCTCCATAGATTTGATACAGTGCATTACAATGGCCAAGAGGCACTAATTTGCATTACATCTTGAATGGGAGGTTTGAACTCCAAAAATTCACTTATAGACAAGAGAAGAAGGGAGGGTGCAAAGCAAGATTATCCAACCTTTTGAAATGAGCCCCTCCTTACAATATATAGGAAGAATGAGAGAAAGAGAGAGAGAAGGAATTCAAAATCTTGCTTCAACCAATAAAAAATGTATTAAAATAACCTCCAACAATGATGGACGCCACTACAAAACCCATGCCTCGATGTACTTTTCCTTGTTGGAGAAGAAAAGAAGCACATACCTCATCATTTGGGTAGGTGAGAAATTTTGAAACACCGTCTAAAATGTCGATTGTATTTCTTAATTATTCAATACTTAACCTTGTTAAGATGTCATAGTTGTGTAGAGGACACTCAGAGATTTCTAAAAAGTTTGATTTTACGCAAATCCAATCTCTTAGTCAAAATTTATGGCCATCTGAAGATGAGGGTACCATACTGCAATAAATGTGGGTGGTGATCTGCATCTTTTCGGACTCTAAAATTGCATCGCACCCTCCAAAATCCAAAATTTCATACTTTCGGGATTCAAAACTTTGGGATTTTCCACTTCGGAGATCATTGTATTGTTCATCGCTCAAGTTGGCTCGAGAGTTCTGAAATGTCAAACCTTCAAAGTCTGAAATTTGGACTTCAGAGTTTGGACACCAAATCATATTGTGTGACACTCTTCATCATTCAAGTTAAAAGTTCCAAAATTCAAACCGTGAAGTCTAAAATTCAGACTTCAGGTTTCAAACCTTTGTCTTTTCAGGGGTTTGAGACTTTGGGTTTCGGGTCTTTGAGTTTCAAGGCTTTGAGACTTCAGTTTTGGGTCTTTAGGTATATCGGGGTTTAGGGTTTCGGGAATTCAAGTTTCGTGGTTAGATAATCCGTTTGGCAAATGAAACCTTTGAAATCTGAAAGTCTCGAACTCCGAATTTCAGACTTGAGTTTCAATTTTCTTCTCCCCACATGGCACTATTCATGTGAGCTCATGAAATATCTAGAACTCTAAAACCCAAAGTCCAAATTTTGTATTTTAGGTTTTGGACTTCGACTCCCTTTTCTACACTTCTTTCTATCGAGTTCTTGAATTTCTCTTTCGCCTACCTCCGAACGACCACACCTCCAAAGTTTTAAATTCGGACTTCAGAATTCCTTCATTCCTTGAACTAGTTCAAACTTTTAAGCTCCTTTCGCAATGCGCTTGGCCCACTTCACTAACTTGCTTAGCTCGAGCCTCACAAACATCGGCTCTCATGGATGAGTCGATTCCTTAATTTTCCTCTCTGTGGGGTCTTGTTTTTCCAATTTCCCTTGAGGTGCCAAATTGGATAACAAATATTTCTTACACCATTCCTATGGTTACCCATCCATCATTATGATTATGCGAGGATTAATATCACATCCATTTTCTTCTCCAGAGGTCTCCAATTTCCCAGATTGAGAAATAGTTTTGAAGGGAATTGGATCTATTTATATAGTCACTCATGTCACCTCCTAAGACTCCTAATTAATGAAATTCAAATGAAAGGATATGATCATGACCCAAAAAAGACAAGCAGAATTGGAGTCGGAATTCTCCAAAAATCATATCGTTAAACATTTAATTATTCCAAGTTTACAAGTTGAATAGGATTGTGTAGTGAGTATGGTACACAACACAAATATGCAACAAACCATACATTGTTCATAACAACTAAAAACCCATAAATATTGTGAAATGGACTTGTGCACTAAATGAATGAATCGTTGTACTCCACAACCCACTAACAAAACATTTACGCAATACACGATCCACATATTAGTGCAAAAAACATAAATAAATGCATGTACATTACAAACTCAAATTGTTCAACTATTTTTGGCTGATCTACATGATATCTTGCGAACTTGGATGTTATTGCATCATTTAAGCTCCACCGGATGCTCCTTAGTTGGCCTCTTCAATCGTTTTCCACTATGTGGAAGCATAGTCACTCTTGAATATGTATATCATCCCTAGTATATTATCTCTTATTTACTTGTCATGTCCATGGTAGAGTCCTCGGGGTATGTCACCACCACAAGGGAAACATAATATTGTATCATTTGTTGTTTCTCCATCTCGTTAATCATAAATAGTGCAAGGAGGCATTATTGTCACAAGATCTCATCCATCTTGCTAGAGAACTATGGTGTTGTTGGCTATGTAGGATTCACATATCTTGGATGGATATCTCGCCCTATATCCAATAGCTAATGATATTATGGTTTAGGAGCTCTCCTTCCCTGTGTTTGCCACTTACTACTAGTCATACTACTACATTTACTTGACTCCCGACCATCTATCTTTTTGTAAGTTTGGTCTTCTAATTGCACTAGTGGTATTTTGATTTTTGTTGAGCCATTTTTTCATCTCACAAAGATATTAGGCCGCTACTCTCTACATACATCAATTTATCGTCACTATTTACTATTAATATGATAAGACATTGACATAAGAAAAAATTAAAAGATTAAATACTTCACATCATACTATAGCCAAAGAAAATTTGTATCTTTCTAGTGCATTGTTTGTTTACTTTAAGGTCAACATTGAACAAAGTGCAATTGTTTACCAAATTCGTATACCAATCAATTGGCGAACATACAACATATGGTCAATGATAGCCAAGGAACAAATTTTGGTTGGAGGAAAAATAAATTGTGCAACTAATCACTAAATTATTGTGCCTAACACAAGATAGAGCATATGGGTCAAAACATTATGAATTCTTTTTGTTTAATTTTTAATTCAATAAAAACTAATGATTTTAAAAGATGGTGAAAAAAATTACAACTCGTTTTCATTCCTCCAAAGTCTTGAGGTTCTGCATGAGGTCCTCAAACCTATTTGAAGTGGGTTTGCAAGCATTATTGGGAAAAGCGCGGGTCATATGAATCGTGCACATAAAAATGGAAAAGAAGCTAGCAATGTGATTGCCTAACCTAACTCACACGGAAAGTGTCGGCTATCTTGATTCCTTTATAGAGATTCGGAGGATCGATATTATCTATTTAAATATTAGTCTAATCTCATTTCATTGTCATCCTATTCAATTGTTCGTCTATTTATACTTGAGCAACTGGACCACACAATTTGGAAACAATGACAAATCATAAAAAATAATTTAAACCAAAAAGACAACTTGGTTGGGTTCGGTACTACAAACTATGATTTAAATCTACACATGTCAGAATGTATTAAGCTGAATCAAGAAGTTTTGTTCTGGCATGCGTTCATCCTTATTTTCTTAAAACATGTATTTTAAACAGGAAGCTACGGATAATAGATGAAAATAAATCGTGACAGATACACATCAGTTTTTTAATTATATTGTCACATGTAAGTTCAACAATAATACCGTGTGCTTACTCATTTTCCACTTCTTTACATAAATTTCCCGTATAGTTTGCCACAATCCCGGTAACCATGTGTGCTACAGAAGAATGCATTTTCATGAATGTCCCACAAAGTTGACTTTTGTGCAACGTTTTTCTCATATGTTACATACACCAGATTCCATTGGATCGCATTATATAACGTAATTCGCTTTAGACAATATACATATTGCAATGAAAACAATGTCTGGATCAAATTCATGAAGATCACATTAAATCGGTTTTTCTATAGTTTAATCTGATTCGCCACCTTTTAATAGCTATTGTCAAACCTAGGAGACAAGATTTATGAAAGAAAGTATTTTCTTGTTCAATAAATTACGTAAGGGAATTTACTTCCTACTAGGTGTAAGAATGTTATAGGGATAATATTATGAATAAATTAGCATACTTATATTATACCTCTCTTCACAATCGTCATTGTCTTTGGTGTTGATGTTTTTATCGTCATCATAATCATTGACATTATTGTCAATATTATCGCCGTAATCTTCATCCTCATCAAGATCATCGTTGTCATCCTCATCATCATCATCCTCGTGATCTTCATTATCATCGTTGTCATCGTCATCATCATTTTCTTTCTCATCATCATCATCATGATTTTCGGTACTCACTATCATCGTCATCGTAAATGCGTCATCGTTGTCATCGTCATGATGATGATGATGATGTTGACGATAATAATGAAAATGATTATGATGACAACGATGAAGGTGACAATGATGATGATGACGATGAGGATTATGAAATATAATGATACCAAAAATAAATTTAGGAAATGGAGGAGGGAATTTAGTTTGTGCATGAATGACCTTGATGAGAACCTATCAAGTTGGTGACTTAAGACACATATTATTAATAATAAGGATCTCGGTGCACGTAGTTCATTGTTGTTCATTGTTTTGATCATCATCGTCATGCTTTATTCATCATTACCACCACCAAAGACAAAAACCATCATCCTCATTGTCAACATCGTCATCATCACCAATACTAATCTCACTACTAATATTGATATTAATTATTATTACATTTTGTAAGAAATAAAAATAATATTATTATAATCATTATTATTGTTATTACTATTAATCTATTTATTATTATTATTTATTTCCTAGAGGAATCGGTGAGAACCCCAATAAACTCCAGTGTGCCAATAAACTTTTTACGTGGCCAACACTTTGTTTCCGACACATCCTCCAGTTCCACGAGGTCGGGGGATTCGACCGCTTTACCACTTAGTCACAATTAAGCTACTTAAACCAATTATTCTAAGCCCCGACCTTTAACATACTTATTATTATTATTATAATTTTATTAATAGTATTATTAATATCGCAGATTATCATTATCTTAATCATCCTCATTGTCTTCGGTGTTATCATTTTCATCATCATCATAATCATTATCACGATCTTCATCCTCATCACGATCATCTTTGTCATCGTTATCATCATTATCATCATTGTCAACGCCACGATCATTTTATTTTTCATCATCATGATCATCACTACTCACCATCATTTGATAGAAAATCAGTAATCTTAAATTGATAGTTAGTACATATCATACATGTTTATTTATATATGACTAGAGGAAGTGTTGAAGACTAATAGAAACAGTACGTAGATGGTGGTGAGATGTGGAAAGTCCCAAAAGACAATGGGATACTCCAAAATTCCCCCTTATGAAATATCCCTTGTGTGATCTTGTAGTGCCTCGTTGCAATTTACTTTGCTGAGCTGGCGGATGGGTGACATATCATGTCACTTCTTGAATGTCTGTAATCTCCTTTGGTTGGCGTGGGGTTGAAGGCTTCTTTTTTTATTTGTTTCCTGGCAAGTGGGGGGTGCGTGGAGGAGTGTATGGCCTCCTGCCATATTTTATTTGCTTGACCAAATGAAAGATGGGGCGCTTCAGTGGCTGTCAGTCTCACCAAATGAATTAAACCATGCAATGCTAGACCAGCACGCCTCTAGCCTATGCCTGTACCTCGTGGAGCGTGGAACTGAAATCTTGCAGTGAGGGTGCCGTGAAGAAGTATCTGTCTTTGTGCAGCCGCTACAGGGCAGAGAAGTCAAAACATATCCCAGAAAATCCGTGGTTTCCAGTGAGAGTTAATCCAGGAGAGCTGCAGGGCGATCCCAAGGCACCGCCGGTGTTGATCCTGATGTTCTAGATGCACGCAACCTCAACCATGTTCAGTTGTAGCAAATCTTGCAGCTATAGTGGATGAACGAGGTAAAGTTTTAGTTGCGCTGTCCTTCCTTTTCATTTTGGGAAGTCGCTTCTGTCCAGGTGGCGAATCTAACATGGAAGAAGCTCGATCAAACCTTGAGGCAAGTTTTGCAATGAGGCTGAGAGTGCTGTTTCACTGCTTATTCTAGTGTTGTTTCACTGCTGTATCACTGCGTCCACTGTGGTTTTAGATGAAGCTACAAGCTAGGGAAGTTGGCGTGTTACCTCCACTTTCCTTGGGAGCTGTAAGGTGTGTTCTTGTGGGATCCACAGCAACTGATTTCAGCAGTAAATGGCCAGGCAACGGGCTTGTTGCAGTTGAAGAAGCCATTTTGAACGCTTCCATCGAGCAGGCTGTCCAACTACCTTGTTATCCGTTCAGTTAGAATGCATCCTCAATTCGGGATTTCTCCTTCAAGATAGTTTTTTTATCAAATCCGATTAAGTGACAGTGAGAGTGTTGTCAGGAGACCCGATGAAGTTTATTACAGAGATTCTCTGTTGAGACTTTACTTGTCTTATGCTGTAACGCATGGAAGAGAATCTCTCACGTGTGGATCTGTATCATATCAGAATATTCATGAAGCACATTTTGCTTTGCAATTATATGAGCATCTTCAACGAGTCACTATATGGCAAGGCAGATAAAATGGTGCATGCTTTTGTGTAGGTGATGAGATCACACCCCGTGCATGGGAGATCTCTGCAATGTTGGAGAAAACGTCTTGGGAGATGAAGGTAGCGTGGATTTTGTTAGATTGAGCATGTCTTTGAGTGATTGGGAAGGTAAAAGTTTTCCTCTGTCACCATAGTGAGAAGATGGCAATTTCTTTTGGATTGTTAAGCCTTTCCCCTGGGACAACTCTCAGAGTTGTCAGGAACCTTAATGTATGTGTTGACTGCCACACTGCACTAGGTTGTCCAAGATTGTTGCAATGCAAATTGTTGTGAGAGAGGTAAAGCAGTTCCATTTCAAAAAAAAAAGGGGAAATGTTCTTGTTGAGATTTCTGGTAATGCCTGGTGAAGCAAAGCCAGAAAATTCATTGGACAAAGATGAAATGATGATATCAAGTCTCTGTGGCATAAGCAAGGTGGAGAAACACTCTATTATATTAAGTTCAAAAGAGCCTTCTAACAGATGTTGACTGCCACACTGCAACCAAGTTTATCTCCAAGATTATATTGCTAGAGAAATTGTTGTGGGAAATGCAATCCGACTCTCTCATCTTAAACAATGACAATGTTCTTATGGAGATTATTGGTGCTGCTAAGTGAAGCAAGCTGTAAGCGATGGGCTGCACATTTGCACTATAATAAGGTGCATCATATGGAACTTGCAGTGATAAGAAGGAATCAGAGTTTATTTTATTTATTTATTTCACTTTCAAAAAGTATTCCTTTCTGAATGTGAAGAGGACTGGACTGTGCTATTTTACTTCATCAGATCTGATGTATGGTATGCATCTCTGGGATGAAAAGCAAGAAGAAGAGTAGGTGGAGATTGGGAAAAGCAGGAGAGTACTGCTTGAAGGAAAAGGTTGTGTATCATCACGGTAGATGCCTACCCGAGCCAGGAGCGTGGTGTAACCATTATGTCTCGTGTCCGAGCTTCAAATCATGGGGTTGGTTTGTAGCTGTTTTTCACTGCGTGATTGTGGTGCTAGCTCGAGCTCGCAAAGCACTTTGGGTTAAAGGCAAGCACCGCATTGAAACAATCATATGCATGGAGATGGCGTTTTAAACCAGGCATGTTAAATCTACTCCTTGTAATAGTTTTCTACCTTCTTTCAGTATCTTGAAATGAATTTTCTTTCCTCTTGAATGGCGCCTAGACTAGATGTTTTCATGGTTGTTTATATCACTGCCTGATTGTGTGTTTGTTCCTTTAAATCTTATTCCAATTTCGCTGATTTTGCTTGGAATGTTCCTTCCTCTTTTATAGCTTACTCTTTTTCATATTTGTCTAAATGGGTTACTGCAATATTGAGTGATGTAGTCTAGTTCGTAGGGAAGGAAACATTATTGAGTTTTGTTTGCTTATATGACTTTCTTTTAAAAAGAATTCTGTGATGGTAATTATAATTGAAGGTTACTAAATAGAAGGTTAAGCCTACATACCTCTTTTGGTTGAATAAATACGCATTTCCTGTTTAGGGCTCTCTTGTTTTGCTAAAAGGTACATTAATAGTGATGTTGTGTCTGAAACTTGTTTAAGCCTATGGGCATTCCTTACTTTATGTTTGATTAGAAAATGGCATTTGGGGTTTGTTTTAGAACTGTACATGGTTGACTGTTGTACCTAGTCTAGATGAGGGATAACCTGGCATCTATTTTGGCCTCCACGTGTTGAGAGTATTACTATACCTAATTCTTGATGTAAACTCTTGTATGATTAAAGCAAGGGGAAACATTGTAAGTTTAACTGAATGAAATTTCTACAATTTTTATTAAGGGTCGCAAGCAACCTATTACTAGCTGGACTGAAACAAAAGTTGTAGGTGAATCCATGGTATTGGACTCGTGAACTCGTTTCCTGTTAGATGACAGCTGATTTCAGTGATAATATCATAGGTGGCTGTTATATTTATCTGTTTGATATTTGCTAAGACTTTTCCTCGATAAGCCCACATGGATCGGGTAAAATTTTCCATCTTCTATACCTTTGGCAAGGAGTCCATAGAACTTCTAGCCCTGACCGCACTGCGTAACCTTCCTGATAGCTATGTGCGTTGGTTCTTGGTTTGTGCTTGTACTCGTGGTAAGGTCTTTTGAGTCTGGGGCATCGTTGGTGTTTTTCCCTCTGCGTATCGAATCCCTTTATTTTCGAACTCGAATACCTTATACTTCAAACTTGGTTACTAAAAGGTCCCATTTTGTGGCCTTGTTAGGGAAATCAATTTTTATTTTAATGTTTTTTGACATTGTCTGAATTATATAAAAATTATTAACGACTTTTGGGTTTAGTCTTCCCTTATATTATGTAGATAAGTTGACGATTAGGATAGGGTTTGTTGGTAGAATAATGGCCCTTTCTGTGTCTCTTTCGTACGCTTTTGGAAGAGTGGATTTTGTTTTGGTTAACTTGTACTTCGTTTTAAGAAATCCGATAAGGAGGTAGTGGTAAACTCCTTGGTTAAAACCAAAACTATAGTTGTGTTCTTTTAAGGGCGTCGAACCCATATTACTTTGAAGCCCCCCTGGAAAAATTGGATAACGTCATTTTTTTGCTTCGCGCCTACGATCATAATTAGTACGCTTTGTCTTCTCTTGGACCCCTTAGTTGGATGAAGTAAATTTTGGATTCCTATCACGTAACCCATAGCATTACATGAAGGAGATATCAACACTCTTGACTTTCTTGTTTCCAACCCATAAGGTCTTGCCTTGATTTATGTAATTTTGTTCTTACTAGTATTTGGACTTTCTCCTTGTTGGATAATTTTAGTTTTCTCTCTCATGAGATTAATATTGGAGTTGTGAGTTGTGTTTTAATCCATTTCTGAATTTAGAATATTCCTTTCTTGATATTGTTAATTGTTAGCTTACTATTGCATTGTGTAGCCTTAACATGCTCAGTTCTTGCGAACTGACTTTAGTTAATATTTGTGCAGATGGATTATGCGAGTAGACTAGAAGAAAAGAGTGTAAAAGTTTCATCTGTACCATTATGAAGTTCCTTGTAAAAAAAAATGTCCAATGTGTTGTAAATTGTGTAACATTGCTTGTAAAGAGAGTTGATATGACCTCTTGCCTTGTATTGTTTGGTAATGGTGAAATAAAGTGTCTTGTGCTTGTGTAGTTAAGCTTGAAATTATCCTTGTGAGAAATGGCATTCAATCTTTACATTGATATGAGTATTGTAAAACTTTGATCTTGAGAATAAATTATTAAGTTAAATCTTTCTAAGACTTAGCGACAATATTTTATAAGTAAAGAAAAATGAGTCGGTTAACCCTTAAAGAAGCTAAACAAAAATAATGATTTTATATTCAACAAATAAATGTAAAGGTGATCTATTTGAAATCAAATAATTCCATGAGTGATCAAAATGAAAACATCCTTTGTGAGGTAAACATTTATTAATCGATACCCCTAGCTAAACTAGCGAACACTATCCCTTTGGGGTGAACTCTTAAACAAGCTTAAAGGAAAACAATGGTTAGTTTCTGGAAGATATTAAGATTTAGTAAGTAGGAGAAGACTTTAAGTGAACTACTCTTCAGTGTATAAGAAATTAACTCAGTTGGTGAGATGAGTTTGTGCAAACCATATATTGATTTCCTTCTAAAAACTTAAGTCATGAGCTAAAGGGCGTCTTACCAAAATAAATAAACCCTAACCATTTCTTACTGTGGCTTGCCCTAGCCGTGAGTGTGTCATGTGGATTGGACTTTCATGTTGTCTTGTCAAAAGAAAAATAAATTATCCTTGATAAGTGTGAACGTTTCCGTGCTGACCTTGTGGTCTTCCCTGTAACAAATGGTTCCAAGTGTTGGTTGTAACCTTGTGACGACATGTTGTGTCGTGTTGAGTCAAAGCAAGTCAAAAAAAAAAGTTATCCTGTATTTCACTGTATTGTTCTTGTGTTGGTATTTTTGGTGTGTTACAGATACACTTAAATAACACAAAATATTGAAAATTTGACCAAATAAAATACTGATTTTTGCAGATTTTTACCAATTAGGCAGCAAACTGAATTAGAAAATTAATAACTCCCAAAATATCCACTCAAATCACTTGAAAATTTAAAGAGAGAATGCTAATATTATAAAGAACATAAGAAAACTATTTTTGGAATTTATCAAACAATATAACACTCGCCAGAAAATTACAAAGATGCCCTAAATAGCTGAAAAACTTCTAAAATTCATATCTTCTCGAACACAAGTGCAAAAATTATGAAACTTTGGAAATAACACTTACAAATGTATAAGATGATATTCCAATCCTCATATCTGAAAATGGCCAACTAGAAACCCTCCAAATAAAGGCTGCAATCTCCAAAACAAGTCACCCTTTCGGTAGATGGTAAAAACCCCTTTGAAATCCTTAGGAAATGATGCCAAACCCTTTCTTTATTGCTGTCGTAAGTCTGATCTAAAAACCCACTAATTATCTTCACAAATTATCTCAAAAACCCTCAAAACCCTATCTCTAAAAACCTCTGAAAATATCTCTGCAAAACAGCTTTGAAAACAACTCCAAAATAACAAGTTAAGGTAGATCTTTCACTACTGAAGAATGCCCTACTAGCTAGGGATGGATCTCTCGCCACTGAAGCTGGGGTTCCTATGGGATTTCACTCCACAAGCTATAGATTTGCAAACAGAAGTTACACGTGAAAGGAGATAATTAGGTATGCAAGAATCCCTCTATCACTCCCCCAAACCTCCTTTTATAATTTTTCATTACCTTTTTCCGAGTTGGGAGATCTATTTGAGAATAAAAGTGACTTAAGTGACCCCAACGAAGAAATTGAATAATAAAGTACCATAAGTCATCCCAAGAAAGAAATCGAATAATAAAGTACTATTAACCCCCCTCCCCCACCACAATAACAAAATATACCAATTATTACCACCAAGTCACCCACTTAGTGTCAACAACAAAATATAACAAAAAAGTAATGTGGTAATAAGTCATGTAAACAGGATAGTATCCAACGTCGTTAGCCCCTCGGGTATGTCCAAGGCTAAGATGAATGAAAAAAACTCCTTGGCCATATTCTTAGAATTGGGGACATTACACCTTATTTCATTGTTTTTGATAAAACTAACCTCAAAAAATCATCGTCTTCATCTTCTAATTTTGGTACTTCTTCTTCGATTCATAATTTCTGAGTTGCAGAGAAGATGTGAGCTTGGTATGCTTGTGTAGTGAGATTTATGCGCTCTGTGGGAATTCTAACTCACACTCTTCATATGCATTATAGCCTTTGAAAATCTTGACACAACTCTTCTCCACTTGGATGTTGAACAAGATTCTTGAATTGCAGTTTTAGATACGAGCAAGGAGTATGCGATGCCCGGTTAAAACAACCCACTTGAGACCCATGAACAACCTAGGTTTAGTTAGAAAATTATGGAATAATTTTTTTTTTGATTAGGAGTTAACGACCAAAGTCTCGAAGATAATTAAATTCAACTGATAACTTTTCCCATTATAATAATTACTAATTTTTCATTATAAAGAAACAAGTGCGCAGAGGTCCACCCTAGCTCAAATCTCTCTAGGGATTAATTTAATTACTGATTACATTGACATTTTAGCTAAATATTCCCTGATTAAATTTTAGGGTTAAGGGACCCAAAACAATTAAATACCCAAGGTATTTAATTTCCACAAGATCAAGACAAGAGCAGGGTTTAATTGCAGTGAGAAAGGAATACATATTTAAAATCAACAGAGTAAGGTCTCACTTACCCACTCCTAGAACTTGATTAGGAGTGTCTACAACCAGGTTGCTAGGCAACAACTACCACTAACAGATTCCAGAACAACTCAAATCCACAAGAACAAACTTCTCTTTTATTAACAATTCACAGAGGTCACAAGGTCCAAAACTTAGGGCTAGAAGTTTCAGTTAGGTTCAGGGAGTAATTTACCCCCATACCCACTCTCTAACATGCTCAGAGTTTCAACTAGATTTTTCTCCTACTTAATGCTTCCAAAATTTCCCTAAACCATTCCCATTGGATAGGGATTTTCTCACCTTTTCGGTGATATAAAGAAGTCCTCCTATATCCTTGTAGAACTCAAGATATGATCGGGTGGAGTTCTTAGGTTAAATTTTCCCCAAAGGGACACGTGTCAACAGGAGGGGAAAATATTTTTGGCAGGTTGGTGGGTCGCGGGGTGGCTCTAGAAAATTTTCCCATTGCGGTGTAATTTCCAATTTTCTCCCGCGCCTCTGTGGGTCCTCGACGGACACGTGTCGAGCCTTGGTTCAAGCGGGAAAGGGGTGAGGAATTGGCGGAGTGGTAGGGAATTTAGAGGAATTTTCCCTACTTTTGAGAAAAATCACAAATCACTTTCATGTGCCCGTGAGCCCAATGAGGGAGACACATGTCACCCCCTAGTTGGTTGGGAGAAACGGCGGGCCGACGGAGCGGGTTGAGACTTTAGGTCTCTTTCACCAAAAAAACACAAGGGAACCAAATTGGTCTGTGCCCACGCCCACACCATGATGCCAAATGTCACTTATGGATTGGTACAGAGAAAATTGATGGAAGAAAACCTAAGGCATTAAGCCAAAACGGTTTCAAAGTCCAAAAAGCTCATGCGGGCCTACGTGTCCATGAAAGGAAGAATTCCAAGCAGGGCGGGGTTGCGGGGCCGCGGAGACAAAAGGGAAAAATTGCCAAAGGAGAAAACAAAAGTAATAAGCATAAAAACCCTCCTGCGTACCCGTCCTAACACGTTTCTGCGTGTGATTGGCTGTGGGTTAGCGGGGATGCGGGAGAAAGGGGAAAATTTTCCCAAGGTAAAATTTTCAAAAGGACAAGTTTAAATTTGGTTCGCCCCTCCGAGGTGCCATGTGGTAGGTCCCGATTGGTTAGGATGGTGGGGACAATGGAATTTTGTGGAAATTTTTCCAAAGTTAAAAATTAAATTTTTAACAGTTAGATTTATTTATTATTATTTTTTTGAATGCCAATTTGAAGTAAAACTTCAAATGGCCATAACTTTTGATAGGAAGCTCAGATTTGGGAAAACTTGGACTTTATGGAAATATCTCAAAGCCCTCTTTACATAGGAGTCATCAATTTTGAATTTGATGAATTTTGAGAGGTCAATCTTGAAAAAAAAATTTGCAGGCTTTGCAAAGCAAACTGGAAATTTCTAACTTATAATTTTTTGTTCAATTTTGAATTCTTACTTTCTCAACATGTCAATAAGACATGGAAACTTTTTTTGGATGAATTTAGTAAGGTTCCAAGATTCAAGTTGTTTAGGAGAGTTGCGATTGAGATATTGCATCACTTGATAGCAGCATGACTGCACAAGCTTTGATTTTGATTTCTGAGTCCGAAAGGTATATCTTAAGTTTTATTGTCAAATTAAGTTCCTTAGGACTTGTTAAGTCTCAAATTTAATGTCTCATATCTTATTTCTTGGTGCAAGTTTGAGCTGCTCATTTCTTTGATAAATTTGATTTCTAGATTTAGAAAATAAAATAGAGATCAAACATTAAAGGTTCTTAAACATTTTTCCATTCTCCAAGTGTGGGAGTTCATTCCATGCAAGTCTATTACATTCCATAAAATTCACACAACATTTAACAATCAATAAGCAAAGTCTGATTTCCAAATTTCAACTCATTTCAAAGAGAACAAAGCACTGCCTTTTTCCTTCATACTCATTCTTCTTTCAAACAGAGATTTTAATTCACAATAGCAATTCAATTCCAAGCAACAATGCAAGTTTGAGAAAATTAGTGCATTCCTTTATTGATTTCCAACAACAAATTTACAACTTATCTCTTTCTTTTAACTTCAAATACAATATACAATACATATAACAATTCTTCACATTCCTTTTCAAAACAGAGGATGGAATATAACTTTTTACATTTCACATTTCAATTTCAATCTTTCTTCATCAACACAAGTATTTTCTTATTACAAATAATTATACAATTCATCCACTTCAGAGTGGGAAGGATTTCAATAAACTTGCTCACAAGAAGGGACTGTCAAACTATATATTCCTCTTGCTCAAAACAACAGCATGCTAGTTTCTTCATCTTTTCATCTTGATCACAATAAATAAGGGGAAAGGTAACACTCTCCACCCAACCAAGACATCCAAGTAAAAGGAGAATCCTTCATCATTGGCCCCGAGCCCCAACCAAAGTACAAAACTAGATGCAATTCAACCCATGGCAAAAACTCGCTTCCACAACACAACATTCTTTCACATGCACATTTCAATATAAAATGTAACTCAATACAAAATAGTTGTTTACAACTCGCAATAGGAAACATGTAAATCACAACTCGAGGCTTGATCATGCAAGACAAAGAAACAAGGACAATCGGGGAAGCTACTTATGCCTCCCAATTGGGAATTAGGCATCACGCTATAATCATACCACCAATATAACATATCATATCCCATAAACCTTATGCCTCTCAACCCCTCCTTATGCCCCCACAAATTTTCCTTTATGCCTCCCCACAAGTAAGAAATGCAAGCTATTCCTTTTCCATGGTGGATCCCAAACCAAGAATTCCCTTCACAATGAAACTAATTCCACTGGTATTCCCTTATTCCCCCGCCCACATGGATTCCCATACCCTTCTCCTACACCTTCGCTAAGGCGGTCTACCTGACCAGCCAACAAAAGCAATAAAACATTCTCCATACACACAACACAACAAGAAAATAACAGCAATAAAAGAAGGAATAAACTCCTACCTCTCTATGGAAGGAATTCTTCCACATAGCAAGCTTTGAATATCAAAAAAACAGTCCAAAACAACAATGCCAAAGTATCAAATGCTCTCCAATTTCCTCCAAATCAACAAGAGCTCTAATCATAGAAAAATGCACCCCCAAGGATGAATGCAAAGAGGTTCAATAACCAAGCAACAGTCTTCACCAAAGCTTCTCCAAAGTAAGAGCTCCCATCACAAAAAAAAAAAATGCACCCAAGGATGCATGCAAAAATGTTTCAACAACCCAAAACAAGAAGAGAGTTTGAATTAAATAGAAGAGGGAGAGAAGAGGATGATGTGGATCCATGTAGGATGCCACATCAAACATCCACCAATTCAAACACAAAAGACAAAAATCCATTATTTGATGCACAATAAAGAGGTGGGTGAAAATATGATAGGTTACTTACACACTCCAAAAAGAGCCCACACCTCAAGGGACAACAATTTAATAAAATGTAAGAGAGTGCAATCCAAAACAAGCAACATGATGAATAAAATGCATTTAAAAGTCATAAATCACATCTCCATCCATAAGTATGGTTGGTATATTAAATTTAGAGGTATGGGACAAGTTTATCTTATCCCACAAGCCTCCAAAAAGAGCTCCAAAGGACAATTTCGAATTTTTCATGGAGGTGGAGTGTTTCATACTCCAAAACAGACTTAAACATACTCTTACACAAACCAAAAACTTCCATTATTATTTTCCCATATCCCCATTTGATTTATTTAAATTTTAATCATATGATTTCCACATTAATCTACCACAACTTTAATTAATTAAAGGAAGGAATATATTACTAATAAAATACATACAACAATAAATAAACATTTTACCACATTAATAAAATACACAAACCCATGGTCACATGTAAAGATGACCCCCCCATGGGAATCTCTAACAAAAATACAACACACACACAAAACAAGTTGCCATGGTGACCTTGTCGAATTCACCTAGAATTCCACTTTGGTTAGTCTCCAATCCCCCGATGTTTGTTGTGATATTTTAAACCTGCAAAACACAAATACCTCCTTTGGCCTCGTGGCCATATCAAAATGTCCAAAATGAATATATAATAAAATCACAAAATCATCTATACATATGAATCACAACAATCACCAAGGCAATCAACGAAATCATTTACAATTTATATCGACAACTATATCATCATCAACATGTGAGTGTCTCTAATAATCACCATGCATTATATATAATCAGATTCAACAATAATCTAGGATCTGACATCTAACACCATACTAAATAAAAACTATTAAAATGTCTATCATATAGTCTATAGTACCATGATTAGTAATAATAAAACGTGGCAAAGGGAAGTGGGCACTACTGAGTAGATATCGAAGCTATTGTGGGCTTGAATTCATTCTCTCAAATGTTTCATGTATCTATGGTTGCTTACAATGTTGCCAAAAATTTAGTTGTTGATATAGTAAAGAGAAATAAAAGGATTAATTGAAAATATAAAATGCAAGAAGGGATAACACTACATGAACGCAATTAGTTTTGAAAAAAATTAATCCGTATGTGGATGGAGTTGAAATAACCCTTGCAGTAAACTAATTCAAAACAAGTCCTTACTCTAAACTACATACCCTTATAAATGGGATAAAACTTCATGTAGTGAAATTCTTATGTAGATTACATATCATATGAAAATCTAAGCCATTCTATCTCTTGACACATTAAGTAACAAGTGTAACTATATATACAATAGATGTATATTATACATTATACGATATAGTGATATGTGCTTCAAATGATAAATTGATTCCATTCATCCCTTAGTAACTTTGACAATGTTTCATGTGACTTTCTCTTGCTAATATGAAATGCCTATAGGACTAGTTTAGCCTTGATAATGAAGGAATCTAGACTCTTGAAGGCATCTTTGTGATTTACATATATGTCGTGTGTACTTTAAATTTTGTGCAAGTACTTTAGGATGATTTAGGAGAGCCTTGAGTATTTTCTTAGAGTAATTTTCAATATACGCTCTTGAAAATTCCATGTGAGTTCTTAAGTTAGATTGTCTTATATAGGCTTCTATAGGATAAGTATCACATTACGATTGACCAAGGGGAGATGAGAAAACCAATAAAAGATATTCAAATTAAAAAGAATCTCATTGGAAGAGATAGGAAGGACCATAGAAGTCATGCAATAGGTACATGATATGGATCAATCCCAAACTTTATGGTTTTGTACATGTAATTAATGATAACAAATTAAGATTTCAAGAAAGATGCCTATGATTAAAGTACATATTTAGAGGAATGAAATTACATGAGTGATTGGAAAAGTGATGTATAGTTAAAGTAATTCATTCAAGACATAGAAAGATATATCAATTAGTCTTAAAATGTGAGTGCGAATCAAAGTATACGGAAAAACTAAAACTTTTTCATTGTCAAAGGATGACTTTATAAATTTAGGTGTCTACAATTAGAGATAATATTATCATATCTACGTTGGAAGGCATGGAATGGTCCACTACTTATAAAAAAATACTATCTTCAATATATTGGAGTTTGAAAAAGCATATGAGCACATCAATTCACCTTTTATTCTTGTCATGCTTCATGCTCTTGTTAGGTGAAGTTTGTCTTCAGTTATATAAATTCCTTTATATCAAGAATTCACTTATTTAACAATTCATAGTAACATTTGTTAAATATTTGGCATATTTATGTCTACCTAGAAACATTGTCTTCTAACTCCTCCACTATTTTTTTGGCTATGAAGTATTTAAAATATATTATTTCCTATTAAAATTGGATAAGGTTGAGAAGGGAACTTTCTTTCATGGTCACTCTACCTAGATTATTGAAGGTCACTATGTAGATGATTCACTCCTAACACTTTCTAAATAACAATCTTGTGTTAAGGAAGTTATTCGATGTCTTAATATTCTTTGTAAAGATTTGGCCTTTAATCTATAACGGATCAATACTTTTGTAATATGAAAGGATTATTACCCATGACATATATGACTTATATGTACCATTCGAATGTATTATAGCAAGGAGACAAATTCAAAATATTAAGGTTTCCATTTTATTTTCATAATAAACCCTCTAAATTATGGAAATATGTTCTTGATATAGTAGAGAACAAGATAACCTATTGCAATTCTACACCTCTCTCTAGGTTGGAGACAAATATTATTCTTGTTACTCATGTGTATTAATCCTCTTGTTGCAATCATTTCGGGGGTGTCTTTACAACACAAACGTCAAGCTTTTGTTTGTACTTATTTTTTCTAATACTAAGAAATATATGGGCTTCCATGAGGTTTCTAGGATGTATACCTTAAGGGAAAGGTGGCATGGGTAGTATTAATATTTATAGACAACTTACATTGCTCCTTTTTTAAATGGATGGATGAATAAATTGATGTGATTGAGGCACGGAAAATTTTATAAGGGGATTATAGTTTAGTTGGAGCACCCTACATAAAGACTTTCTTCAAAAAAAAATTCCTCCATACATTTTATATCACTTTTACATCCATTGGCGAAGGATACTCGGGGGTAAATGTTTTTGGAAATCTTACGGATTTGTTAGACCTTATTTTTGATTAGTTGATTATCATCTTATATCTAGGTTATCATTCAATAGTCACAACATCTTGTTGTCAACTATCATCACGAGAGAATCACATTCTATTAATAAAGTTAACGATCTTTGAATAAAGTCAATTTACTAGCTTAGTTAGAGAATTAATATTATTCATAAAATCATCTCTTGTAATGAACCATTACACCAAAACCTTGAGGCATTAGTGATTTTGCACACTAGGATTATAACATCCCACCACGCTTTCTAAGAGCCCAACCTCGAGTTGGATTTGCGCACGTACTCCCATACATACGAGCCCCACTACACTAACACTTGGCGTAGCCAACCAAGTGGGATTTGAACACGGTTCATCACTCGATGCCATGTAACAAACCACTACATGAAAACCTCAAGGTGTTAGTGAATATGCACACTAGGATCATAAGTTAGATAAGATTTTGTTTTTATTTCTTTTTCTAACGCTAATAAATGTAGGGGAATTTATGAGGTTTCCTAGGATGTATAATAAAGGGAAACATGGCATGGGTAGTTTTAAGATTTATAGACAACTTGCATTACTCTTTTTTATGAAATGGATAATTGAATAAATTGATGTGAATGAGGCATGTAAATTTTTTTAAGGAAATTGTAGTTAAGTGGGAGCGTCCTATATAAAGACTTTATTAAAAACCATTTTCCTTCATACCTTTCTTATCACTTTTGTAGCCATTAAAACCAAAGGATACATTGGGGTAAACATTTTTGGAAACCTTAAATAACTTTTAGACCTTATTTATGATTAGTTGATGATCATTTTATATCAATGTTATCATTAAATAGTCACAACATTGTGTTGTCACCTATCATCATAGTGAATCAAACTCTATTAATAAAGTTAAGAGTCTTGGAATAAAGGCCACTTACTTGCTTGATTAAAGAATTAATAATATTCATAAAATCATCTCTTCTACAAACTATCTACCTAACCATGATCTCATGCTTAGAGAAAAATTTAGGAATTTCATAATTCGCATTCATTTTAAATATTTTGAATATCATTTAGATTGTTATTTTGCGAAACTTAATACTTCAACTTCTTATGACATAGTGGAAGAATTGGAAAACTAACATTCATATAGATTTCAAAAATTATTCCATAAGTTTCAACAAGAACTTTATCAAACCATAAGCAACATCTCTCCCTCTCTATCGAAATTAAATTCCCTCTTGGGTTGATCTTCTCCTCGCTATATTTTTGGTAACCTCGATCGAGTCTTGAACTCCACACTCTAGGCTAAAATTGTGCACGTTTTTGTTCTTTGTCTATGAAGTTATCACTTAAAATGAAATGCTTAAACTTTTTTTTTCCTCCCAAGTGTCTTATGTGCGCTAGACCTTCATACATCTAAGCACAACTTATTTTCCTTATACCAATTACAAGAGGCGTAGACTTAGATTCACTCCTTGTTTGAGGTTTAAAACCCATATTGCTTCATATTGGCAATAGAATATTTTGAGGACCCATTTCACTTGCCAACAATTATTCCTTTTATGTAGTATTTTCTTTACAACTATTAATTTTTTTAACTATGAAAAGTCTAATAGGTTTTTCTTTTTAATAAACATGTTACTTCTCAACAATCTCAAAACAATGACAAAGTCAGTGTTATCTCTTATGTATTCCTACATAATCAAGCATAGGCTAAGAAGCATACACTTCAGTTTCATCATCTCTGAGTTACACGTGAACATCGTTGAAGTTTTCATTACACCATGAGTCGTGTTCCACCAGATCATTCTTAGTTAGGATCTCCATTTCTTACTACTACATGGAGGCATAAATAATCATGAAATCGTGTTTCATCCTAAATATGATATCTCTTCTCTACTCACCGCCTACATTTTAGTGTCCTTAGAGTATGTTGTTAGCTCACGGGAAATGATGTATTACCTCATTTGTTGCTTCTCCATCAAGTCAATCGTAACTAGTGCGAAGAGGAATTATTGCCATAGGTTCTTGTTGATTAGGAAATTATATCATTGCTGGCTACGCAACATACACATATGACATACCTTCAATGAATGCCTCATCCCAGATTCACTGGTTGATCCTACTGGTTTGGGAGCTCTCCGACCTAGAGATAATCTGCAACCTCCTCCCAACATTGTTCCTCCCTATACTTACTCTCATCCTTCTCTGTGTTTGTATGGCTGGTCTTCAAATTTCCCTTCTATTGCGTTGACGTGTGTCGAGTTTCTTTTTACCGTGCTTTGACGTTTTTGAGACCCTACTTATTTGGAGCCATCTGTTACTAATTGTTTGATAATATTATAATATGTTCACATAAAAAATATTTATCAAACACTAGCCAAAGGAAGTCGTATCTTTCCAGTGTGTCGGCTATTTATTCCACGATGAACTTTTCATGGGATGACTATTTATATCTTTTTACGTCCGGTGCCCTCTTAAAACTCTTGGCTGCAAGTTGGTACAACCATCTCCTATTCCCCATGGCCCTGGTGCTCCATATGTTTCACACCATTCACACTTCATAGAAGTTTTATCCTCATGGATAGTTTTTTTAACCATGTATACTTATTTTCCCACTCTACTCTATAAACTCTCTTCAATTTATGTTTTACCTCTTTGCCAACAGTATTGTTTGCTTCAACCTCACCTCCCATAATTTCTATATCTTCATTAAAATCTTCATTCAAATCAATATTAGGTCGAGATTCAGAAATACCTTCACGTTGAAGATCTTGAGATGGAATTGACCATTTAAACATTTGGTTGATTGTCCTTTGTTTCTTCTTTCTTTCCGACATTTTACAAAACCTGCAAAATCAATTTAAATATTAATTTCTTTATAATAATGCACCACAAATTATAATATCAAAAAAAAAAATATCAGCAAAAAATCAGTTAATCTAAAGAAATAGTATATGCATCAGAAAAATGCTGAGAAGTTCACGATCAAACCTCCGGAGTCCGGAACATATTTTGCTCAAATTTACAGCTTCAAAAAAATTCACAGAGACAACTATGTTTTATTATTTTTCTTCTCAAGGAAATTTTATAAGGCTGTAAAATACCTGAAGTGCAGGTGGTAACTGTGGTTGGTAGACTGTAGTGACTTCTAAGCTCCTGTAAGTTGTAACCCGTGGGCTGTGAGTTCTCTGCTTTCTCCGAATCCCAATGTTTTTATAGTTTACCTTTTCCCTCTCTTCTGTTGCACTTGCGGTGGCTGAGCTGCAGTTCCTTCGGAGCTTCTAGGTGTTAGTTACGATTTCAACGTGTTAATTGTTATGTGACTCCGGTCCACCGTCCGCAATCACGAATCCCACGATCACTCATCATCCAACGTGTTAACTGTTACATGGCTTTAGTTTTAGCCTGCCACGGTCACTCCAGCCGCCGCCCTCAGTGGACACCTCAGGTTTCATGACTCACGAGTTATAGTGCACAAAGTACATTCACACGGGTGACAGTCACATACTCACCTCAGCACCTGCATGCTCCAGCCTCTACCTCCCAGACTCCACCCGATCAATGCGCATCGCATCCACGATCCACGCTTGGCCTAGTCCAATGTATTTGAGGATATCCGATAGAGTATTTTTTTGTTTGAACATGCAACTTGCGAATCTGCAGACTGTGATCTTCATGCCATTGCCAATTTGCCACGCCACTGCCATGATAGCAACTGCAGAGTCGACTAGAGTATTTTTTTGTTTGTTTTGAGAATAGAGTATTTTTGTATTTGTTTTGTTTCTAATTCTATTTCCTAGTTTCTATTTCATACTAATGAAAAAGATAGCAACGACAGACTTGCAAGATTCTTTCCTTTTTTTCCAAATATTTCTAAATTTTGATTTTGATTTAAATTAGATTTTTGATGAATTTCAAAATATATATAATATAATTATTAATAAGTAATTTACTATATATATATATTTGTTGACGGTTAAATTTGAAATGTACATGTCATTTTGACGTTTAAATTATAATTCTACTGTCAAGCATGACGGTCATATTTTAAAAGTACCTGTATTTTGACATCTAAAATGACTAAAAACGTCTAAACGCCTTGCAAAATCGAAGCCTGGCTGCAACTTTTAGAAGCTTGCAATCTGATCGCCTAGCCTATCTCACAAGGAAAGTGTCGGCATATTCAGCCCTATCTATCTTGATTCCTTCTCGAAGATTCGGAGGATCAATTTTTTTAAGAAAATATTATTCTAATCTCATTTCATGGTCATCCCTATTCAATTGAAATTAACCGCTCGTCTATTTATACATAAGAAACTGGACCACAGAATTGGAAATCATAAATAGTAATGTAATCGAAAAATACAAAGTCTGGGTTGTGTACGACAAGCTAAGATTTAGATCTACACAAGTCAGAATATAATAAGCTGTTAAACAAAAGAGATTCCCGAATGTGTATTCTTTCTTACAAAATATATTTTCATTAGTTCAATTACAGAAATCAATAAGGTGAACAGCAAGCTACAGACAAGATCAGAGACATATGCAAATCAATTTTTTTAAGTTCTGTTGTCACATGCAAGTTAGACTTCAGACTTCTATATATTAATAATTGTGTAGTAGTTGTAAATTATGTTCTTGAAAATCTAAACGTTTATATATTTATTTTGGCATACAGGAAAATAATATTATAGGAGTTTTCTCCAAAGACAACTCTAAAAATGAACACCTGTCAACAGATAAATTTCCGGAATAATTTGCCACAATCAAGAAATTACCATCCAATTGAATTTATTGAATTTCAACCAAAGTTGACTGTTCTGCTACGTTTTTCTCATATGCGATGTATGCCAAACTTTACATACACCAAAATCTTCCGGACTTCATTACAAAGCTAAATTCGCTTTAGACAGTCTACTTATTACAATGAAAACAATACTTGAACGAAAAATAGATATCACATTCAATTGGCCTTTCTACGTTTTACAATGAAAACAATATCTGACTGAAAAATATAGAGATCAGTACATTCAATTAGCCTTTCTACAGTTCGTTCGGATTTCTCCACTGCTACCAGTGAGAGGGCTTATGCTTCCCATGCTCACCATGGCAGAAGCAAAGTCGGCAAAGAAAGCGGTTTGGTTGTTAGAATAGGTAGTCGTCTGAGAATCAGCAGATCCTCCATTGAAAAGCTCCTGGTCAGAGTGGAGAAGTCCTTCCTGTGTTAGGAGATTTGTGTAGTAGTCGTTGTCAAAGGTAGAAGGAGTTTGGAGATCTAAGGGCGACAGATTGTTGTCTCCACCACTGAATGGGCAACTGGCCTGGAGAGAAGTGGCGAATGTGCTGTTGATGTTTGTTTCATTGTAGATGTGGGTTCTGAACGTTGTACACCTCGCCTGACCAATTGTGTGAGCACCTAAACACCATTGCACACTGAATCCATTAAAACACAGAACTTTGAACTTTTTACTTATAATCTGGATATCCATATTCAATGTCAAAAATTACCTGAAAGAGCGATCATCTCCTGAGTAGAAAGACCCACTGCACTAAAAGCTGATATGAGTCCGCTGAGGTTCAATGTTGGAGCAGGAATATTGCTGTTTGCGTTGCTTAGGCTTGCAGTTGTGGAGTCTCTCCTTCCCAGCAGTACTGTCCATGTTGGCCCTCCCAACTACAAATTGCGAGCAATATTCTCTCGTTAATTCCTCCCACATTAGTAATGACAAGCAGAAAAATAATACGCGCGTAAGCACAAATGAAAACCGTTATCTTACTTAGCCTCAATAGATTTAATAGATTCCATTTGATAATACAGATCTAATATCTAGTCTAGACACTTCAATATCTATTTTCATTTGTAAAGATATTACATATTAATTGAAACACGTCACATGCATTCCAAATGCACGCAGGGTGAAATGCATTCTTGATTCTAGAATGGAATGACTAGACTCGATGGTGCCGGTGATCGTGAAATTTAACTTGGGAACTTTGGTTTGAATGTGGCTGAAATTTTAAAATTATGCGTTTCAGCCAGAGTAGAACTGTGAGGGGATTGTAAATTTGACGAATCAATCAAAAAAACGGTAAATAGTTTACCGTTCTTACGTCTTTGAGTTGTGTTTTGCTTCAAAGGAAGAATAATAGAAATTGTTTTATAGTCTACGATGAGGTGTACATACCCTACTCTTACAGGATTTGAACTTGGCATTTCTATTTTGTTTCGTTTATTTGTAACAAGATAAGTAATATTCAAATAAGTTTCTGCTTCCCCTATTTAATCATCAATCATCAATTAAAACATTTGTAATGTGTCATTTATACTTATAGAGATTGTTCTATTTAATCTCATAGTAATACAGGGATAGGCAACCTCCCCAAAAGTGATTAGTATTGTTATGGATAAGCTCCCAGGAAGAAGTGCATCACCTACAAAAGAGCACTAAGTACCCCCACATATAAAATATGAAATAATAGAAACTGACTCATAACTACGCAGCTGAATTTTGAGCAATATGTATGATGAAGATCCAGACTAATCAAGACTAATGAATCAATAAGAGAGAATCCCTACAACTTATAGATAATCCAAGCTTCCAATCGTTGGTGGTCTATGGAAAAAGTTAAGATGCTTGTAAAGCGTGAATCCCAACCACAAATGTTTGCTTGTAGGTGGTGTTGGAGAGGAACCAGTTCAGGACCAAAAAGAGGGCTATACAATTTGTGGGCGTATTTAAAGCAAATCCACATAGGTCCTTGACTCGAGTCCTAATCGATTCATAAGTAGTGTCTTCGAGGATCCTAGAGCAAGTCTCGATTGCAAGCTTATCCATTGAAAAAAAATATTATAAAAGCTTTTGAGAAGAGTAGTTACTTGGACCACAGAGTCACGAGCAGCAATGGCGACAATGTCTGCACACGACACAATTCCACTGCATGATGCTTCGACTTGAGTTTTGATGGTGTCGATTACGTCATAGCCTCTTACAGAGTTGTTGTTTGGACCAGCAGTCTTTTCTCCAGTGAATGTGGTGTTGTCATCCAACAGTATCGACCCATCACACCCCTGCAGAACCATATGACCATTAACGACGAAAAAACTTCTACTGACCAGCTGATTTAGAAGTATGTACAGTCATACAGATATGAAAATCTTACGTTAACAAAGCAGTCGTGAAAGTGCAGACGGACCAACGATGCGCCCATCCGACTTTCGTTGGTGACTGCTGCTTGCACTGCAGTCTGAACTATCGACAATAGATTTGGACAAGTAGTATTATAAAATGTCGAATTGAGCTGCCCATTAACTCTACTCGAACACACCAAAATAAAAACAATACATGCAATCAGACAATTAGTCATCATAACTGATTACTACACAGCTCAATAATTAGACTGCACAAATTATACTTCTCAGTCGACAATACAGGCTACTCTGTGTACAGAGTCTGAGAAACCATTGGATTCTTATAGTAGATTGAGAGGTTAATATTTTTTTTTCTGGGTAGCTTTTAGTGATAATCATTTATGGTAAGTTTGATAGCTTTTGCTCTCATAGCGGTGGAGTCTTTCTCTCCGCAAAACAGGGCAGGTAACGAGATTCAACGAAAGCTGTGGCCCACGCGGGAATTTTGAAATTAATAAATTCCAGTCATGCGTGTCATGAATGTCTGCTATTTTAGTAAAAAAGTTAAAAAGTAATAAAGACACTGATCGTTATTTCCTCGTGGGTGTAAGCCAGCTATTTGATGGACGTACTTGAAAATTAAATTTTTTTGGCTGATGTTCAGTATTTTCTCGCCTTTCATAGTCTAGCTAAAAAAATAAAACACTATCCAACCTATGGAGTTTTGCGTAATGTTCTTATTCGTTTGGAGGAATATAGATTAGCTGGTGTTTACTCATCCGATTTTTATTTCTTTTTGATTCGTTCTCCTTTTCTTGATCAGCACATATTCTTTATCGGCGCATGTTATGTATAGGTAGTGCATAACTCAACTGCCTAAGTTGAATTACTAGTGTACCTACTAGTCTATATTCATTCCAAAAATAAAAATGGGACCAATGATCTGCATACCATATCTCACTTATTTCAGTGTCGGCGTGCTGAATGATATGGTAATTAGGGAATGCTAGCTTTCGCGTACATTAAAAGACAACAATATGAAAGTTGCGAGTATTGCGCATTTCCAATATTAATATACAATTCTTTTGAAATTACTCTTTTAAAAAAAAAAATCTGTAATAGTTCTTAATTTTTAATTTTTAATTTTGGATGTAATAGTTTCTATATTACCAATAAATATAACAGTACAACTATTCATAAAAAGTGTAGGCAGTATGTAAGCACTGCTCAAGTTCAAACTCGTCCATACGTACAGTAAACAAAAATATCAAAATGGTAGCCTATAGGAAAATATCTAATGATAAAATAGAGATGAAAGCGGAGGTTCGCGACATCAGAATTCCTAGCTAGTGGTAGCGGCGAGGTTGCCCTCTAATTGATCGTCGAGGTTGATTTTCCTACACCTAGGAAAACAAAATGGCCAAAGCGGTCGAGGGTCTTGCTAATATATAGTGGTGGCAGCACGTTATGATGGCGAGAGGCGGTGAGCTCTACCCTTCTGTTTTGCCAGACGAGGAGAGCGATGGTTAGGAGCCTAGCCCCACCCAAAGCAGTTGCATGAGCGACGACAAGTGTGACTCCACCGATGAGTGGGGCCCCTTAGAGAGGGAACTCGATTGGTAGAACATAAGAAATTGTGCAACAAGCATTGCCCTAATGATCTAGAAGAATATAGAGATGGGCTACTTCTAGTGCCACCATCCCAGATTGGACTTGAATATGCAAGAAAAGATTAGATATAATCATCACCGAACTTTGTAAAGGATCTTATTTCCGAAGCGATGTCTCAAAAACCGTTAAGTTATGGCGGCCAAAAATCAAGTGAAGGTTTATGTCTGCTGGTGCAGGGAAAAGGTAGCCGTCGAGGTGTTACTGCTCATCGTGAGCCATGAGGACATGGAAAGCTTCCTGCATTTAATGATTCCCTCGTGAAACATGTTGCAGACCTTCCAAAACAGAGCACGTGTGCTAGGATTAGTTGTGTCTTACCAGGTTAGAAACCTCACCTGCAAGTTAAAGAAGAGAGAGGAAGGAAAATCCCTTATCGAGCACCTGCGAAGGAAGGTGGAGGTGGAGGTAGAGGGAATGAAGTTGGTGCTGAAAAAATGGCCATTTCCTTTACTACGGTTGTTACAGGTAATAAGGGAGCTCAAAGGGTGAGGAAATCTCTCAAACTAGCTCTGTATACCCTTGTTTTCAAGCTAGAGGAGGATCTTCTTCAACATGTTTAGAATCAGGAAGAAGAATATGGAAAACTTGGCCTCATTTTTCATTTCAACCACCTATGGCCAAAGCTCTCTCAGCTGCATGAATGGATCACAAAAAACTGGAGTTCCAATATCAAGGGTAAGGTTGAACTTTACTACTGCTCTAAACCATATTCTATTACAGTTTTTGAATCTTGTGAAGATCATGATGTTGTCCATAATTCATATTGGATTTGTGAGGATCATGGACTCATGATTAAATCTTTCCACGAAGCTATTTGTAACACTCTACGAGTTTATCCAAAATCAGATGATGCTACTAATAAGTTATTACACCCCTCGTATGCTCAAATCTTGGTGGACTTGGATGATCCCCTTGATCTCCCTGACAAGATTAATCTGCAAATAGGACAAAGGGTATGGACTCAAAGATTATACTATGAAAGATTGTCTTTTCACTGTCATAGATGTTTCCAAATAGGACATTTGATTGAGGAGTGTGGGAAATTCAAACGCAAAAGTGTTAGCAAAATAATACATTGTTGAGATACTAAATTTTCCCGGTGCTACATCTTTGGGTCGACTCTCACTATGTGCCTACAAAAACCCTTTAGATCCAACGTTTTTAAAAATGGGGACTTGAGTTGCCAGACTGTTTGGTCAGGCTAACCATGAGTCTATTAAGCTCTCTCCTTCTTGGAATGATTATGATCCAAATCTAGAGTTTCCTGGATCTGTCATTGACAAACCCAAGGCCAGATTAAAATTTGTGATTGTTGGCAGGTTTGTGAGCATTAGACTCAACATTGATTTTGTCTAGTATTGTTGTAGAAGGAAATGGGTGTGTAAAGTGGATGTCAAGTCTTTGACAGATGAAGGTTTTCTATTTTTCTTTGAAGTTGAGCATGAGATGTAAAAGGTACTTCAGGGAGGTCCATGATTTTACGGCAATGCTACTCTAAGTCTCTATCTCTGGGAACCAGGTGTGCCATATAATCTTATTTTTAAGTCCCTTCATGTTTGGATCTGCCTCCCTACTCTTCCTATGTATTTTTAGGAACCCGAAATTTTTGGGCATCGCAAGATCTATGGGATCAATGATCACTTTCGACCATGTTACCACGGAATGATTGAGATTACTTTTCACTCGGATTTGTATTTTTGTCCCTAGGGGAACTAAAATACCCAAGATACTATTTTTGAATTCCGTGTTCGGTATTTGAGAATAGAAGATAGAAGTGGACAGTTCTTGGATTTTCTCCATCTAGTTTCAAAGAGTAAGAAATGATACAAATAATTGTTGTGGGGATGTAGAGTCTAGCTTGGAGCATGCGGTTATGGAGGATGATTCAAAATAAGAGGAATAAAACATTGCCACTGACCAAGATGAAGTGGAGGACAGAAATTGTTACAGATCCCAAACTTGATGTGGATTTAGGTAACAGTGATGGTGTGGTCGCTGGAACATTGGAGGAGGTGAATAGCTACCCTAGTTGTGGGGACTAGAAGAATAGGTTCAATGGGAGAAAAAGTAATTTAAATTTTCATGCAAATTGTGCGCTAGAAGATGGATTGGGAGGACATATAGGAAACAACTAAGATTTGATCATGACTAAATATTTAGAGAATGATTTGGCATGATGCTTGATTGTTGATTTAGGAAAGGGAGGTCCCTTGTAAGGAAATAGGCATGGGTTTGAGGAGGTATTAAATGGAGATGGGTGGACCACGATCCACTCTAAAAGTTGTAGCGCCCACTTCCCTCTAACACCTTTTGATATTGATCATGACACGTTGACTATATTATGGACATTATTATTGTTTTGAATTAGTATGATGTTAGATATTTGATCATGGATTATTGTTAACTTTGATTCTTATATGATGCATGATGATTATTAGAGACACTTTCTTATATTGATGTTGATATAATGTTTGACATGGTTATATTATGGATGTCATTCAGACTTGTAATAATTGGATATTTTGATTAGACCTAGAAAATGAAAATTAGATTAAAATTGATGATGATATAGTTGTTAATGAAATTGTGAGTGATACTATTGATTTTCATGATAATTGTTGTGATTCACATATATATTGATGATCTTGAAATTATATTTATATTCATTTGGATGTTCTGATACGGCCACGAGGCTGAATGAGGTATTTGTATTTTCTTTGGTTAAAAATATCACAACAAACATTGGGGGTTTTGAGACCAACCACTTTGGAATTCTATATGAATTCAACAAGGTCACCATGGCAACTATATTTGTGTGTGTGTGTGTGTTTGATTGTGTTACGGATTCCCATGGGGGTCACCTTTAAATGTGACCAAGGGATTTTCTGTTTTTCTTTTATTTGGTCCTTTTTTGTTTTTTTTTTGCATGTGTTTTATGTGGTGCACTTACCCTTACATTATTTATTTAATGTGGTGTTAATATTGTGAGTAATCATATTGTTTAGTTAATTGATTAAAAGATGTCATAAGAATATAATTAATAGAACTTGCAACCTTGGAAACTAAAATAAAATGATTGAATTGATATTACATGATTCAAACGACTCTAAACAAACTAAACCGCTTAAGAAATTGTTAGGGAAACCTTCAAATGAAGAAAGACAAAGCTGTAGTCATTTTTCTTTGCAAAGGATGGAAATTTCGAATTGATCTTCAATCTAACAATTGACACTTGCAACCCATCCTAAATTACTCTAAGAGAAACCCTCCATGTCTATTTGGCATGTTGGGAAAGGAAGGAGGTCGAATTGAATAAAAAATTTCAAGTGTTACTGAGTTTTCATTTTATAAGTATGCAGAGTGTTTTTCTCAAAATTTATGATAAAAATTTATCCAAATTAAATTCATAAGCTCTTTCTACAAATAGGACGTTGAGATCTTTCCGAAAAGTCCTCGTTTGTCAAAAACGGAGCTCCCTAGCAAAAGTTATGGCCTTTCAAAGTTTGCAGATAAGGCAGATCTTCATGCACGCACGCCCCTGCACACCTAACGCCTCTTGTGCATGCCCTTGCATGACCTTGTGTGCCCTTGCATTCCCATATTACACACCTAGGTTGGTCTTGCATGCCCGGGATAGAATAAGTCTCTCCCCACCCGTCTTGCGTGCATGAGACAAAATGAGTCTCTCTCATTCCCGTCTTGTGCGCCTAAGATAGAATGAATCTCTCCCATGCCCGTCTTATGAGCTTAACACATAATGAGTCTCTTCCATGGCCACCTTGTGTGCCCTAGAGAAAAAAATAAAAATTCTCCGTGCCTCTCTCTCGCGCCTGGGGAAATTTCTTTCACGCACCCCGCAAGAAGATAATCTATTTGCACTAAGGATAAGTTTCTTTCTCTTAGTGTTTTTAGGATGTTTCTTTATCCATTGTAATGGAATCTAGATTTTTTTGGGAATGTTGTAAAAAAATAATATAAATAAAAAATTCCTTATCTTTTGCTAACTAAACCTAGGTTGTTCTTAGTCTTGAGTGGGTTGTTTTTGCTAGCATCACACTTGGTATCAGATCGGTGGTTCAAAATCTTGGACTATTGGGCACACAAGAAAAATTGAGAAATGAAACTTAAAATCAGCACACTTTTAAATCTAGAAAACAACTCATTTTAGAAATTGCATATTTTAGTAAACATGGAAATTGAGTAAAACTTAAAAATGAACTAACTCTCGCCTTAGTCTCGTAAAGGAGGCATAGACGGGACAGGGGATTTTTCACACAAACCCAAACTTACCACCACCGAGATCATGTTGTAGCCACCATCATACCCAAGATATTACAGACTCTTTAGGATGTTAGTGCCGCTCTCACGCAGAGGATCGGTAGGAGGACATGCGGCTAGACATGACAGAGTAACTTCCATTGAGGGTCGTATCTCCTCGACCCGTGCCAAGGAGCATGGAGGAGAGAACTCCCATGCAGAGTCAGCCAAAGAAGAGTCACCACAGAGGGGACAAGGTGACCGAGTTTCAGGACATAGAGAGAGGTCTCGGAGCCCTAGGCTTAGGGATGAGCATGCAGAGAGACCTAGAGGCTGTCAGACCACAGTTGCAAATCACATCAGGGAGATCCTAAAGCTTTGACCATCACATTATTCTAGTGACATAGGTGGATTTCAGGAAGAGGCATGGTTGGTGAGCTTGAGCGGATGCTTCAAGCTCTGTCCTTGTTCTAGCAACATGAAATCTCGTGTTGTGATCCATCTACTAAGGGATGGAGTTGGTTTTGGTGGAGGACAGAGAAGAAGAAGCTCCATGTTGATTCTGAGACAATTACCTAGGTGCATTTCAGGAACAAATATTTGTCATGGAGGTTCATACAAAAGAGGATCGATGAGTTCCATGACCTTCGATAGGAATCTCTTTCAGTAACAGAGTATGAGAGTAGGTTTTTGGATCTACTCCATTATGTTGAGTACATGCAGGATGAGCAGGTGTGGATCCACAGGTTCATATGAGGCCGAACACGGACATCGAGGTGCGGTTGGATCCACCGCCCACGAGACTTTAGCGAGGTGTTGAGAAGGCATACATAGTAGAGGAGACTCGGGGAAGACCCAACATGCTAGAGACCGAGTCCAGAGCCACATACAATAGATGTAGGATAATAGATCGAGGGGGTCATCTCCTCCTCCTCGTGGTGGCTAGAGTTCTTCATAGTCATCATTTAGACCCCAACAGTAGCAGTCCCACCCACCTTATAGATGTCCACAATTATTTGATGCACAAAGAGGTTAGAGTATGGGGCCTCCTCCTAGGGGTCCTATCAGGACATAGGGTTCCTAGAGAGCTCACTTAGCAGGAGATCGCCAGTAGAGATCTCAACAAACCGTAGCTAGATTATCAAGATCCACACCATAGACCTCTAGAGTACCGAATGGACCTGCTACACAGGGGAGAGGATCAGGCGGTTGTTTTGGTTGTGGTCTTACTAGACATTTTGGAGAGGCTACCCGAGAAACCCTAACAACAAGAGTAATACTCAGATCTCGAGCCTATTGTTGGTGATATGCGACACGGTCATCAGATCTATGTAGCGGTCGAGAACCATATGGAAGAGCATCAAAGTACATTATTGAGACTGTAGGTAGCATTGGTGGTATTCCTACCTCCATCTTATTTGATTCTATTTCTTCCGATTCTCATTGTACAATATTTAATAGAATGATGCAGTGGTGGTGGTAGTTAGGTAGGGTCATAGTTGGTATGTTGAGATGGATTTTGGAGCCAAGATCTTGGTGGACTCATTAGTTAAGGAGTGTGTATTGGATTTGGAACCTTTCAAAGCACTACCTCGGATCTTTGTTTCCTTCCTTTGGGCTCATATGGAGTCATCTTGGGTATGGATTGGTTGTCTCCACATAGGTTCAAGATGGAATATTACCATAAGACTATATCTTGTGCGAGATGATCTAGGAGTTGATTCTATGATCTTAGGGGTTAGGAGACCCGCTTCCATTCACACCATCTCTACTATGCAACTTAAGTGGTGTGTGCGATGGGGTTGTCGGATGTTTGTTGTCTTTGCATCGGTGACCGATTAGAGGATGGTTCTAGTGGATGATCACTAGATGACCATCTCTTTTTTAGAGAGTTTTTTGATATCTTTCTAGGGGAGCTATCGGAGTTACCACCCCCATGTGACATTGATTTTCATATAGACCTAGTTCTGGGAGAAAATCCTATCTCATAAGCACCTTATCGGATGACTACCCCAAAGCTTTGTGATCTCTAGTTGTAGCTTGAGGGCCTTTTGGAGAAAGACCTAATTCATCCTAGTGTATCCCCTTGGGGTGAACTAGTGATTTTTGTGAAGAAGAAGGATGGATCCTTGTGGTTGTGTATTTATTACTGCCAGCTGAACAAGGTAACGATCAAGAATCGTTATCCACTTCCGTGCATAGATGATTTGTTTGATTAGATGAAGGGAGCCACAATTTTCTCTAAGATAGATCTTAAGTCAGGCTATCATCCGCTGAGGATTACGGAGGTGAATATTCACAAGACCACTTTTCATATGAGATATGGGCACTATGAGTTCACAATGGTGCCTTTTGGTTTGATGAATGCCCCCATAATATTTATGAGTTTGATGAATGGGGTATTCAGGACTTTGTTAGATCTCTTCATGCTCATCTTCCTTGATGCCATTTTGATTTACCCACACACGCATGACGAGCATGAAGGGCACCTTCGTCAAGTTCTTCAGTGTCTTCGTGAGTATCAAATTTACGGGAACTTGGAGAAGTGTGCATTATTTTAGATAGAGGTATAATATTTGGGTCATATCATTTCTGGGGAAGGTATCGTAGTCGATCCTTCAAAGATTCAAGCCATTATGGATTGGGCAACACCCGCTGTACTATGAAAGAGGTACACAGCTTCATGGGGTTAGCAGGTTATTACAGGATATTTATTCAGGACTTCTCTCGGATTACGCACCCCATCACTTCCCTTTAGCCGAAAGGGAAGAAGTTTGTTTGGTCAAACATATGTGAGAAGGCCTTCAAGAAACTGAAGGAGTGTCTCACTATAACACCTATCCTTACAGTACCGGATCCACATGGTGAGTTCTTTGTTTACATGGATGCTTAGTTGGCAGGCCTTGGAGGTGTGCTAATGTAGGAGGGAAGAGAAGTGGCCTTTTAGTCTTGCAAAATCAAGGATTATGAGCTTAATCATCCGACTCATGATCTTGAGCTTCGGAAATTGTGCACGCCTTGGTTTGATGGAGAGACTTTCCTCTTAGCAGGAGATTCAAACTTAGGACAGATCACTTGAGTCTTCGCCACCTCTTCACATAGCCCAATGTCAACACTCACAAGCTGGCATTGGATGGAGCTTATTTGTGAGTATGATATGGAGATAGAACATGTGAAGAGGAAGGAGAATGTGGTAGGAGATGCTCTCAATAGATAGAGACATGTGGCTATGGCCACCTCAGTGAGCACAAATTTTTGGAGTAGGATTCTTCATAGCTTCCTCTTGACAACTTCTACATTGTAGTTCGAGCAGAGATCGAGTCTCAGAGACCCCTCGAGGGGAATTTTTATGGTTTTTCCTTAGAGTCAGATGGTCTTCTCAAGCACAAAGGCTAGATTTATATTCCCAGAGATGGAGGCTTGAAGTAGGACATCTTGATAGAGGAGCATCATGCATGCTATTCAGCCCATCCCAAGGTGAAGAAGATGCACGCCACCTTGAGACAATTATATCATTAGAGTGGACTTCGTAGAGACATGGCTCAATTCATGTCATGATGTTTAAAGTGCCAAAGATTTAAGGCCAAGCATCGCATCTAGCTGGCCTTCTTTTCCCTCATGCCATATCGTCGAGTGTAAATGGGACACCATTTCCATGGACTTCATTGTTGGGCTACCGATGTCGAGATATCACCATGATGCCATCATGGTCACAGTGGATAAATTGAAAAAAGTGGCACAATTTTCTCTGGTGAAGACCACTTATACGGCTAGTGCAGTGGCACGGGTATATCTGGATGAAATCGTCAGGTTGCACGGGATTCCATGGAAGATAATTTGTGACTGCGATCCTTTGTATACTTCCCATTTTTGGACTACCATGCAACATGCCCTTGGGATGAAGTTCAACTTCAGCACAACATATCACCCCAAAAGATGGATGGACAGAGACAGAGTGGGTGAATCAGATTTTAGAGGATATGCTCATGATGTATGTTATGGATCATCAAGCAAGATGAGAGGAGTACTTGTACTTGGTGGAGTTTTCCTACAATAATAGTTTTCAAAGTTCTATAGGTATGGTTCCTTTTTAGGCTTTGTATGGCAGGGAGTGCATGACACCTCTTAGTGGAACAAGTTAGAGGGCAAGGTTTCTCTTAGGCTAGCTTTGCTATAAGACATGGAGCAACAAGTTGTTTTGATCAGACAGAGACTGCAGGAGGCACAAGCAGAAGGGCATGGAAGAAGTATGCAGATCAACATAGGACTGAGCGTAGTTTTGATGTGGGCATGAAGGTGTTCCTTCGTGTCGAGCCCTATAAGAGCCCTATCTATTATGGAAAAGGTTCTAAGTTAGATCCTAGATTTGTTGTTCCCTTTGAGATCTTGGAGCATATCGGCCCTTTGGCCTACCGTCTAGCATTGCCACCTAGCTTGTCTCGCATCCATGATGTGTTTCATGTTTTAGTCCTTAGGAGATATATTGCAGATCCTTCTCATGTGCTGGATTGGACCTCATTGTAGGTGTAGGATCAGGGGCAGGTGACGGTGGAGGCCATTCACATTATAAATCATAGGATCCTAGGCCTTCGAGGCAGAGAGAATGATCACGTGCGAGTGGAGTGGGATAGATATGATGAGACTATAGCTACTTGGGAGGATGCTACTTTACTACGAGTTTAGTTCCCACATCTATTCCAGTGACTTCCAGGAGGAAGTTGAGTCTAAGGGGAGGGGATGTAGTGCCCACTTCCCTTTGACACCTTTTGATATTGATCATGACTGCGTATTGACTATATTATGGAAATTATTATATTTTGATTTAGTATGATGTTATATATTTGATCATCGATTATTGTTGACTTTGATTCTTATATGATGCATGATGATTATTAGAGACACTTTCTTATGTTGATGATGATATAATGTTTGACATGGTTATATTATGGATGTCATTCGGACTTGTAATAATTGGATATTTTGATTAGACCTAGAAAATGAAAATTAGATTAAAATTGATGATGATATAGTTGTTAATGAAATTGTGAGTGATACTGTTGATTTTCATGATAATTGTTGTGATTCACATATACATTGATGATCTTGAAATTATATTTATATTCATTTGGATGTTTTGATATGGCCACGAGGCCAAAAGAGGTATTCGTATTTTTGTAGGTTAAAAATATCACAACAAACATCGGGGGTTTGGAGACCAACCACTTTAGAATTATAGATGAATTCAACAAGCTCACCATGGAAACTGTATTTTTGTGTGTGTGTTTGATTGTGTTAGGGATTCCCATGGGTGGGGTTCACCTTTAAATGTGACCAATGGATTTTATGTTTTTCTTTCATTTGGTCCTTTTTTGTTTAATTTTTGCATGTGTTTTATGTGATGCACTTACCCTTTCATTATTTATTTAATGTGGTGTTAAAATTGTGAGTAATCATATTGTTTAGTTAATTAATTAAAAGATGTCATAATAATGTAATTAATAGAGTTGTTGGCCATGTTTTAAAGTGTTGTAAGAATGTGTAAGTAATGTGTAAGTGACCTTGTAAGTGATGTGCAAGTTAGCTTTTGAGTGTGAAACACTCCACCTTCTTGCAAATTCAAATTTTCCTTGAGGCTAATTTTGAGGCTTGTGGGACAAGTTAAACTTGTCCCATGCCTCTTAAATTTACATACCAACCTTTCCTATTGTTGGAGGGTTAAATTTATACCCTTTTTATGCATTTCTACAAGTGAAATTGAATGTTGTAATTGCACTTTTCTTACATAATTTAATTTCAGTCCTTATGGGGTGTGGGCTTGTTTGAGTGTGTAAGTAAATCTGTCATATTATTCACCCACCTATTGATTATGCATTGGAGAATGAAGTTGACTTATGTGTTGGAGTTGAGGATGTGTGAAGTGGCATCCTACATGGATCCACCTCATCCTCTTCTCTTCCCTCTTCTATTTATTGGAATTCCTTAGCTTGTTTTTGGTTTCTTCACTTTTATCACTTCATTTTTGGGAGACTTCTTTTGGTTTTGGAGAGCTCTTACTTTTGGAGAAGATTGGAGATTATTACATGCTTGTGGATTATTGATCTTGGACTCTTTTGCATTGGAAAGCTTGTTGTTTGAACTTGGAAAAAACTCCATTATGGAGAGGTAGGATCTTGGCTGTTGAAATGATCTTCTTTTATTTTATGCATATGTAAATGGTTGAATGTTTGAATGTGTTGTTTTATTTGTTGGCTGGTTGGGTAGATGGCTTAGGGATGGTGTAGGAGAAGGCTATGGGGTTTATTTTGTGGGAGGCATAAGTGTTTTGGGGAGGTATAAGTGTGGAGGGAGTTGGGATTTGGGTTCCACCTTACAAATAAATAACTTGCATTTCTTTACTCGTTATGGGGTGCCATAAGAGGTTGCAGAGGCATAAGGAATGTGAGGAATAAGGGGTACTTGGGGGAGGCATAAGAGTATGTCAGGGATTTGAAATGATATGTATTTAGGTTGTTTTTTCTCAGCTGGTGATACCTATTTTCCCTTGGGAGGCATAAGTAGCATCCCCCATAGTTTCTTGCTCCTTTGGCTTGTATGATGAAGCCTGAGTTTTGTTTGTTATGTGTTAAAGTGGTTGAAAACTGTTGTTTTGTTTTGGACTCTATTTTGAATGTGAAAATTACATGTGAAAGATTGCCCTTGTGATGTGGAATCTTGTTATTGAGATGAGTTGAGTCACATTTCTTATTGCAATGTGGTTGGGGCTTGGGGCCAATGAAGATGGCTGGATTCTCCTTTCATTAGATGTCTTGGTTGGGTGGAGAGCATTTCCTTTCCCATGCCTTTGTTGTGATCAAATTGGAGAATGTTTGGATTTGCATGTCATTGTTCTGGAGAAAAGGAAAAGACAGTCTGTGACAATCCCTTGTGAGAATTCGATTTGTAAACGTTTTTCCCACTTGAAGTGGATGAAAATGTAATATTTTTGTGATGGAAAGATGTCTTTGTATCGGCTATGAAGTTGTAATTCAAAATGTGAAAGAGGTGTATTCTGTTTTCTGTTTTTGAATGTATGAGAAGGAAATTGTATTATGTAAGTTGTATTATTTTTCCACAAATGGAGTTACTGTTGTTTAAAATCTGTGTTGAAATATGTTGAGGAAACTCTCTATTTGAAAGAAAGAAATACGTATGAAGAAAATACATTACTCTGTTTTGTTGAAATGCATGATGTGAAAAATAGAAGTTGCATCCTTGTTCTATAATTTTGATTGAAGAAAAGATAACTATTTAAAACTAGAATGGAGTGAATTTAATGTTTTTATAGTATGGCAAAAGAAATAGATTAATCTCTGTTTTTGAGATGTATAAACTTCATTTTTATTTCACTGTAAACTCTGCACAATTTTATTAAAAATGTACAAAACGACCCTGCAACCTTGGAAACTAAAATAAAATGATTGAATTGAGATTACATGATTCAAACGACACCAAACAAACTAAACCACTTAAGAAATTGTTAGCGAAACCTTCAAATCGAACAAAGACAAAACTGCAGTCATTTTACTGCCAAAGGATGGAAATTTCGAATTGATCTTCAATCTAACAATTGACACTTGCAACCCATCCTAAATTCCTCTAAGAGAAACCCTCCATGTCTGTTTGGCATGTTGGGAAAGGAAAGAGGTCGAATTGAATAAAAAAATTTCAAGTCAAGTCAAAGTGCTTACTAGTTTTCATTTTATAAGCATGCAGAGCATTTTTATACAAATTTACCCTAAAAATATTATCCAAATTAAATTCTTGTGGTCTCGTGCAAAGAGGACATCGATATATTTCTTAAAAGTGATCATTTGTCCACGATGGAGCTCCCTAGAAAAATTTATGGCATTTTGAAGTTTGTAGATAAGGAAAATCTTCATGCGCACATGCCCTTACGCACTTACACACCCAAAGCACCTCTTGTGCTTGCCCTTCCATGCCCTTGTGTGCCCTTGTGTGCGCTTGTGTGCCCTTGCACACCTGGCTTGCATGCCTAGGTCTATCTTGCGCACTTGGGATAGAATAAGTCTCTCCTACACCCGTCTTGCGTGTCTGAGACAAAATGAGTCTCTCTCGTGCCTGCTCTTGCATGCCCGAGACATAATGAGTGTCTCCACATCTGTCTTGTGCACCCAAGACAAAATTATTCTCTCTTCCATGCCCACCTTATGTACCCTGGAGAAAAAAAGAGTTTCTCCCATGCCTCTCTCTCGTTCCCGAGGAAATTTCTTCTGCGCACCCCGCAGAAGATAGTCTATTTTGCGCTTAAGATAAGTTTCTTTCTCTTAGTGTTTTGTAGGACGTTTCATCATCCATTGTAATGGAATCTAGATTTTGTTGGGAACACGTAAACAAAAAAAAACTTATCCCTTATATTTTCCTAACTAAACCTAGGTTGTTCTTGATCTCAAGTAGGTTGTTTTTGCTGGCATCACAAAAGTAGGCTTGACATATTACTCGGATTCATTCTCGGATGAATTCATGATTTTATTAGGTTTTTCTTCTTTGTTTGGGCTAGTCGGGAGTCAATTCCTTGTTGATTTCCACCTTCTGTTTTAGTTTTTTTGTTTTTATTGAGCTTTCGTGTAAATATTATGTAAGGGCCCTTGAAACCTTTTCAAATTATTATCAATCAAAAAATAATAATACATTGTTTAATCTGATTGTAATTATGCCTTCATGGCATCCTCATGTGTGGCAATTCTATTCGAGAGAATCTGTTTAAATTGTTTTGGCTATGAATAAATTTGTTGTTTTTCCTTCAATAAATTCAAAATTTCATTCTTCTCCAAAATAGTAGTTGGTATTAGAGCTTTCGAGATCTTGTTTGGAATTTAGCGTGGAGCATTGGAAATGTGGCCCGCTATTTTAGAAATATGGAAAGTGAATTTGTGGTGAATTATAGAATCCACTCTGAGCATCATTTAGAGATGTGGTTGTTTGGAAACTACACAAACCTAGGAAATATTTTCTTAAAGTTTAAGACATGGGTTGGAGGAGTGGATGTGTTAGAGGATAGGAGTAGACTGATATTTTTTCAATGGAGAAGGAAAAGAAAAGCATCACAGGGAAGATCTCTTGAACAACCTATTCGGAAATTATTAAGACATGACCTCCTTGTTTGGCGCAGTGGCATATTCATTCATAGTGTGGAATAGCTGTACAAAGGAATGCATGGCACAAAAAAGAAGGCAAGCCTCATGTATTACATCAAGGTAAATATTATGTGAATTTATATTTGGTTATTTTTTGTTCGATAATTTTTTAATAATTGTGTGGTAGTCCTAATCAAAACGTAAAACCTATTGTGTTTTCCAATCTCTTTCATTTTTTCCTAATGGTTGGAAAATAAAAATGTGAGGCACAACAAATGTCAAGAAAAGAATGTCTAGAGAAAAGACCTTACTAGATGTAATCGAAAGCAATTTCATTGAAATTTTTTTGTAGACTATCCCTCACATCCGGAAGAATAAATCAATGTTGAAGTAGAGAATCAAAAGCAATGTCATTCATGAAAATATTATTTTCTAATGCTCGGCTCTTGAAAGGGCCTAATTGTGCCACTTAGAAGATAAAGATGCACACCATTCTCTTGTTTGAATATCCTTGGGAGATATTTAGTGTCGTAACCACTCATCCCATTGAGGTAGATGAGAAAATGAAGTATGATAAGGATGATGTAAAAGCCTTGATTTTGACCACTCTGAACATTTCCAATGAGGTGAAACCACACATACAAGATGTGATGACATCAAAGGTGGCCTACTTTACTCTCTCCACGATCTATGAAGAAAAGAATTTGACAGATATTCGTACTCTTTAGTCAATGTTTCAAACCATGAGTATGAAAGAAGGCAAGGAAGTAGATGAATTTTTGCATCATGCGGTGAAACTACAAGCAGAGGTTCGAGAACTCAGAGAAGTGTTAGAAGATACATTGCTTATCCCTCTCACATTGTGATTTCTTCCTTCCATGTTGAGGAAATTCATCACCACATTAACCATCACAAATAAGGAGGTCATCTTTCCAGAATCGGTGAAATTTCTTCAACAGAAGATGCCATCTCAAAATTGCATGAATAATTTGAGGACATAACATTGATCTCAAAGTAGAAAAAGATTTGGAAGCCTCGTAAGGGACAATGAGAGAAGAAGACACAAAAGTAGCCAAAAAAGCAATAAAATAAGTAGAATTATATAAAAGTGAATGGATGGGGTCACATCTACACCATGAATATTCACGACACTTTGAACTATTGCTACAATGGTCACACAAAATGCAATTCTAGAGAAGAGAGAATATTTGGCCGAGGTGATTCATATGAATCCAAGTGGTGTCATTTCCAAAAGAAGAAATAAGAGCATGTCAAGGCTGAGCCACATGATGACCTAGATGAATATGTCCCAAAATCAACATATTTCTGCACATATAAAGATGATGTGGTTCTAGTCTCCCAAACATCATAGCCATAAGATAATGTTTAGTTGATAGAATCTAGCACCAACAATCATATGACGATTGATAGGAATCTGTTTGATTCATTGAATAATTAACACACTAGATATTGATTTCAAATTGCAGCATAAGGAATATGTTGTAGAAGGAATAGGTAATGTCATCATTCCTCTTGAGATGAGAAGATATACTCTCACAAAGGTTCTCTATTTCCCTTTCTTGACAAAAAATATCCTATATGTCTCTCAGATATTGAATCACAAGCTCAAGGTGGATTTAATGGTTCAAAAATGCATCAAATCTTATTAAATATCATGATAAGGTATGATACTTTCTAGAGATTTTTTGAAGGATCATTTATTTGAATTATATGTAGTTTCATACTCTACAATTTCTTTATTTTCCTCCATGGTGGAATCCACTACACTCTAACATTATCGATATGGGTATCTTTCTAGCAGCTCTTTCTATTAGATAAATTATAAGAATATGGTAAGAGGACTTCCTCCACTCTTCCATTAATTACCTCTTTGTCTTGGAAGTCTAGTGATAAAACAACATCGGTATCTATTCGAGTCGAGTGCATTCCATGCTAACAATCATCTCAAGGTCTTGCATACCAATCTATTTGGACCCTTATTTGTTACATTTCATCGATTTTAGTACTTCTAGTTGTTTACTCATGACTGATCCCACAAGAATTGGGTGTTCTTTCTCCAAAATAAGAGTGAAGCATTTTCCAAGTTTTATATATTCTATAAGAGAGTTTTTACTAGACCGGGAGTCCTTCTTTTACTCTTCGTAGATCAAGGGGGAATTCATGTCAAATAAATTTTTGGAATTCTTTAAGGAGCACAACATCACACATCACTTAAATTCCCCTATACTTCCCAATAGAATGAAATTTCAGAACACTACAATTGGAAAATCATGGAGATGGCTTATTTCATGTTTTCCATTGCGAAGATGGAGAATAAATTTTAGGTAGAAGGGGTCCAAATAGTTTTATATCTTCTAAACCAAAAACCTATATAGATATTTTTAGAAAATACACCGAGAAGAGGTATAGTGTAATCATAAGTCTTCTATTTCTAATTTAAGAGTATTTTTTTACTACATATATGCATGTCCCGGATAATAAGGGGAAGGATATTGATAAAAAGACACTCGAGTGCAATATTTTGGGTTATAATTCTACCTCAAATGAATATTGTCTCATTCATCTTGAGAATAATAATATATATGAGAGTAGAGATGTGGTTTTGTCATTCGACTCATTTCCATAGAAAGAAGAGTCAGTACTAACCTCATCTCATAGATTGCTCTCATCATCAAATGATGCACATGAGAATTCTTCAGATAAGAAAGATGAGCTACAAGGAGAATTGTTTGTTGATTTTGCTAATTTGGAAACAAATTATTCTCATAACATCAACGACAACATCCAAAGTGGGTCCAAAGCATCATGAGAGACTCCCACTTGAACTCTCTCAAGGAACTTCATCAATATTTAAAACGAGAATAAATGTGAGAAATGAGATAAATATCACACTCATGAGTTCAAAGTGTTTGATGACACAAAACCTAATTCATTTCATGAGGCACCTAGTCAACCAGAGTGGAAGAAGGCCACAAATGGATAATACGACACCTTGATTTGAGAATAAAACATGGGAAGTTTTCGATCCGGCTATAAGTAAGAATTCAATTGGTTGTAAGTTGACTATCAAAACAAAATACAGGTCATATGGACCTATCGATAAGTACAAATCATGAATAGTTGTAAAGGTACATGCTCAAAGATGAAGAAATTGACTATGATGAGACCTTTGCACCCATTACAAAGATAAAAACCATCGAGTTGTCATGTACTACTAGTACAAAAAGGATGGAAACTTCAATGGATGAACATAAAAGTTCTTTCTTGAATGGTGATCTCAAATAATAAGTAAACATGACCCATCAAGAAGGACTTATCAATGAGGAACATTCTCATAAGATATGTCGTCTAATTAAGTTTCTTTATGGAATTAAATCGACACCTAGAGCATGGTACATTGAAATAGATGATCACCTATTACAATATGGATTCACTTGTAGCTACTATGATTCAAATAAATATATCAAAAATATAGGATTTTTTTCATTTTGGTTGTTTATGTGGATGATCTTTTGATCATAGGAATTTTAATCAATCTCTTCAAATATGTTAAGAATGATTTAATAAAATCCTTTGAGATATGGTAGAAGAAGAATCATATTTTTATCTCCCAGATGAAATATGCCAAGACACTCTTGGAAAAGTATGGAATCTCTGATTGTAAACCTATTTCCACTCCAATGGAAAAATGTTTACAACTGTCTATATTCTAGGATTCACCTCAAGTTGATGGTACTTATAACGCCCACAAATTTGTACTCTCAAAACAAAATAGAACCAATAATTTCATAGTCAAATATACGGTAATTGTAATTTTTAAAAAAATGGGTTTTACAAGGTTAGAAATTTCCACAATCAATAAATTTCTTGGTTAAAGTCTTTCTACATAAGCTTGTGAAAGTTAGAATTAAATAAATAATTAAATATTATTAATTTACTTCCTAAAATATGTTTATGGTATAAAACAATACATTGCCAAGTTCCAAAAGTTTTATTAATTATATTTTACCAAGATTCATTCCTTTTCTAACACAAAAGGTTTAATTTTTTTGCCTAGCCACTAATTTACCCCATTCACCCGGCTACCCATGTTTTGTAATAAAGTAAATTTCATTCCTAAAAATACCTTCCACATAAGTGAGTTAGGGTTTAATTTGGGCTATTCGATTGAAACTATCCTAGCCCTTAGATTTGGGTTTCCCTAAATATCCTTATGGTTCTCTTTTTATTTCTAGTTGCCCCAAACAACATCATTTTTTTCATTTTGTTTTACAGGTTTTGGAAGAGGAGAAGCATGAGGAGCAATGAGAGTAAGAAGTGCAACAATGGAAAAAATTTCTTTGTTTTAGTTGTGAAGGATTTTAATATTGCAAGATTCTCATTGCTTAATTTAGAGAAATCACCATGGATCTATTATTTTTATTTAATGTAAACATTCTTTTTGAGTTCAACAATTAGGGGAAAACCCCATTTCATTAAATATATGGAATTTGCACATTTGGGAGCCAAAAGAGAGATTCAAAGGCTTAAACAACTAAATTCAATTAATTACTAGTTGTTGGTAGCTTCCTTTTGATGGCTTAAAGCTTAGATTTCAAATGAATTTAAATATGGGTTTTACACAGTCAAATTTTAATATTCCATCAAAATTGACAAAACCACCACCCTACAAAGGTCAACGGTCCCGTGACTACCTCCCTTCCCGGGGTGGTTCATCGACTGTCACTTTGAACCGGGAGGAAGTTCTTATACCGCCTCTCTACATAGGGTGGTGGTTCTGTTGCCGAAAAATATAACCTTCAATACATGCATTTTTCAACATTTTTTCTACTTAAGTTGGTTTCTAATGTAACATTATGTTTAATTAAAGTGTCTTCTAGTCATTGGATGCTAGATTGATAATATAGCTAGTTTCATAACTCAAATTACATAAACATCAACACATTCTCTATTCTTTCTTTTGCAATAAAATGTAAAATTGAGTATAACATCAAATACATTCATTCTCTTTCACATATTCAATTTTTCCAACAAAAAAAAGATGAACTCAACATCACTTCCTTTCAATACATGTTTATTTTCCATACATACATACATACATACCTTCCAAGGGACAAGGGAGAGAGGATTTACAAAATTAGAGCCTACATTAAAGTGGTGATACACCTGAAAAGGAAGTTGCTAATCACAAATCTAACTGCCTGAAATGAAGAGAGATGAGAAATAGAGAGGATGGACATGATGCATCACAGACCAAATATAAAGTTCACATAGAACACCACTTCAAACCCATTAAACATAACTCCCAAAACCTGCAATAGTCATCAGAGATATGCAAAGTATACCCTACAATGATGAGAAGCAAGAAGAGACAGTAAAATAAGCAAAGGATGGACAAAATGCATCACGAAACTGATTTTATTGCTCCATGAGTTCACACAGCACATCATTAGTGGGAAAAAGGCTAAAAATGTCATTACAAGGAAAAGAGAGGAGGCTTAAACTCCATAGTCAACCCTAGAGAAGAAAGGGAGAGGGGGGCAGGAGAGAATTATGACACCCTCTCTTACAAGCGAGCCCACGATTACAATTTATAGAATGAGAAAGAGAGAGAGAATTGTAATCCCAAATTTGTCATTTCATACACTTGCGAGTTACGATAAATGAGTGCAATTGATTATATGTTTCTCGAAAAATTATTTCCCACTTGCTACAAAAGAGTGAAAAATGTATGCCCATGCCTCATTAATTGTGGTGGTTGGGCTTTGAATAAAGTGCATTTTTATGATGTAGAAAATTTTTAATTTTTCACACATTTATCCTTAGTGACATTGATAACTATGATTCCCATTGCATATAGGACATTAAGACCTTTTCAATGATATTAAATTTTTCAAATTTTGATTACTGGATAAAAAGTTATGCCTATTCAAAGTTTGACACAAAATTGACATTTTCATTTGTTACGTGGATTTTTCAGTTTTCTGCAACATTCCATGAATTTGGTTTTCTTTAGCTTTCCATGGACTTTGTTCTATGGATTTTTCCGTAGACATTGTTATGCGGCTTTATCCGCAGACATTGTTTTATGAATTTTTATGCGGACTTTGTTTTGCAGTTTTTTCCGCGAACTTTTCTCGTGGTTCTTTCTACGGACTTTTGCCGTGTGTTTCACACGCTTTGTTTTGCAACATTTTTGTGGTATTTTCAATGGAATTTTTTCAGCTTTTTTTCGTAGATTTTTAGTGGACTTTTTCTATTTCTTTTTCTATGGATTTTTTCCATGGCTTTTTGTGACACTTTATTCTATGGCATTTTCTTCAAACTTTTCCACAGACTTTTCTCTACTGATTTTTCTTTAGATTTTTATGCAAAATTGTGCAATTTATTAAAATTACCTTGGGGGTGAATTTTGGATAAAAATTTGGCAACCTCTCGGGGACATCTTCCTGCTAGATGTGTGACCAATTGCCTGAAGCATCCATTGGGCATGAAGTCAAGCCTAACCTTGAAGAAATTGATCTTTCCATTTGAAAACTTTTCCCTAGGCTTGTATGAACTTAGCATCTGGGATGAAACCTCCTTGGCTGCTTCTTAAAGATGATTTTGGGACTTTGGATAAAACCTACAAAGTGTCACCAAAATTGAAAATTTGATCAAGAAAAAGGTGTGAAGCATTATGAGCTTGCAGAACCGATCTATTGGGGTTGAATGCATGCACCGTGAAACCGCCCCAATAATGTGATTCTCCTCATGAATACTACCATTGGATGAAATGTTGAAGATAGAAATGCCCCGAAAACTAATTTCCTGATGTAAGAAGGGAAATAGGAGCTCAATCGTGACTGATCTATTGAGACATAAAAGATGAAAACATTGAAAACTATCCCCCTGTCTAATTTAGTTGCTCTATATTTGGATTTAATTGAAGATAACAACTATGTCCGGCACCATTGAACCCCTTATTACAACATTTCCTCTCAAAGAACATAATGAATTGTGCAAGAGCAACGAAGACATAAAAACCATGTACAAATTATAAAAATCATACATGCCCAAATTGGAATATACAGAATGTGCACAAGCACTTATTCTTCTAAAATAAAACCTACCTACTCTACGCTAATCGAAAGAAAAGAAAACACAAACAAATCCTACAACCGGAGGGAGAAGTAGCTCCCCTTTGTCAAAATAGGCAGCCATGTATATGATTTGAAGTTGAACATGGTTGTTATTACGAGTGAAAAACTAGTAAGAGGCCAATCCTCCACCCAAATCATCAAGGTATCAATTGGAAACAAGACAAATACCTTTTTATCTTGCTCTACATTTGTATTGAATAGGCATTACAGCTGATCCTTAGTACTCTAAAACTCATCCTCATGCCCAGAATAAATTATGACTGGTGGAAAATCCTCTTTTCTCTCCAATGATACCAAGTATTTGATTGGGCATGGTCTGATCCATGAAGTTTTCCCATTGCTCTAAAATTCAACTCCAAAAATGGAGTCTTCTTATGGACCTTCCTAAAAAAAGAGGTTGCGTGCATGTTGATTTTTTTCTTTACAATGCTTCGTAAACAACTTATCCTCTTCCTTGATGACTGATATGTAATGTGTGTCATTGTTGTTCTCTTCCTCCTATTGTGACGAACATGGAATATTTAGATCTTCCAACCTTGGTTCCAAAGAGTTGTTACGAAATGCAAGCTATTGTAATTGAATGTTCTTCCCCATGACAACAACCCCTTGTGATTAGAAAGTGGATGTTGGAGAATTAAATGTTTGTGAAATCCATGGGATCCTCTTCGTCAAGCAATATTTCAAGTCGGATAGATAATCTACCTCCTTGTTGTCCTATTGTATGATCTTGACCTCCTCCATGGTGTCCTCCTGATCTGCAACTTGCTCACTATGGTTCCCCTCATCTTCAAACATGAAGTTTGAAATCTCAAACTCTTCTTTGACATTAAAGCTCGAAGGGGATGAAATGGGAGGAAGAACTGAATTTTGTTATGTGGCCTTCTTTGTATTTGAAGCCTTTGAAACTATATGGTTTTCCTCTATAAATGGAATGCACTCCTATTTTGGATTTGGAGCAACTCCTTCCATTACTTGTGGCTTGACCTGATCCTCCACTAGGGTTTGACCATCAAGGGATTTTATCAATCTCGAATCTAAGAGCCAAGCTTACAAGCTTTGAATAATTTCTTCTTTTCTTTTGTTTTCTTATCACTACACCCCTAGACTAGATTTTTGAGTCTCTTCCCAACATGGACTCGGGAAAGTAGGAGGAATGGTGGGTGGGGTCTCCACTAGTTGTTTCTTTATTTGTGGTGGATGTGAAGGTATTTATTTTGGCTCTTGTGGCGGGAATTGGATTTGTAAAGAAAAGGGGTAGAGAAATTAAGATGGGATGAGATACTAGAAGATGAAGAAAAGGATTCCAAAATAGAAGCAATGAATGGGAAGCTTGGAAACCAAATTTAAATTTGAGATGGCAATTCTTTTGGAATGGAGAAAAAATTACTAGATGATGATGTAGGACATACCCATTGACAAGGTTTCTTAGAACCAAGTCTCGTAAGCCTCTATCTCCTTGGTCCCTTTGTGCAAATTGAGGCAACATTTAAACCATGAAGTCAAGCTTCTCCTATGGGCTATAGTGTCTTGGAAAAGGGATTTCCCATGGACAATATTCCTTGCAAAAAATTCTAAATGCCTTCATTTGTGTTGTAGCCCTGGATTGAACCATGCTAGCCTCCATCCTCTGAATTTTCTCCAGAAGGTCAACATTATCCATTTGACTATTTTCATTATATACATACCCTTGTTTCGATATGTTTCATAACCAAACTGGTTTTGACACTACTCATATGGGTAAGCATAATGGTTATGAATCTGATCATAATGTTGATCTGGAGGAGTTGAGAAATACATTGGAGGTGGATTGCACCACTGCTGCTGCAAGTGTGAATTACAAGATGGGAATGAAGCCATGACTGCACAACTTCATGAATGGAAGAAGATGAAAGACGTGGAAAGAATAATGGGTAGAAATGGATGGAAATAAATTATACAAATTAGAGAATGGGTTTTGATCGATGGAGTAACCAGATGTGATTTTTATGTGCCTCTAAAGGATGAATCTCACCAAGAACACATCTACTCAATCAAATGAAGTGGTAAGGTGATTTTAACTTGTCACACTCAAGGCGTGCTAGAAATATTATCACCAAAAACAACACCTTGTGATTTTTAATGCATGGGTGAATGAGCAACTAGTTTTTTTGGGTGATATTGGGTCATCTCTCAAGATGTGGGACGTGCGAGTGCTTGAGATGATCCTCCAAAGAAGGTTGGTTCGTGCTCCCAAACTACCTACCAAAATCAACTCTAATGTAGGAAAATATATCTAATACTAGTCTAACCTTCCAAGGGACTAGGAAGAGAGGATGCATGAAATCATACCCTACACTAAAGCAATGATACACCAAAAAGGAAGTTGCTGATCACAAATCCAATTACCTAAAATAGAGAGAGGTGAGCAATGGAGAGGATGGACCAGATGCATCATAGACAAAAGATTAAGTTCACATAGAAAACCACTTCAAAACCATTAAAAACATCTCCAAAACCAACAATAAACATCAAATATATACACAGTATACCTTTCAATGATGAGAGGAAAGAAAGAGAGTAGAAATAATCAAAGGATGGACAAAATGCATCATGAAACATATTTTATTGCTCCATGAGTTCAAACAAGTACATTATTAGTGGGTAAGAGGAAATAATATTCCCTTACAAAGAAAGAGAAGAGGCTTAAAATCCACATTCTACCCTAGAGAAGAAAGAGGGAGGGGGGCAGGAGATAAAAATGACCAACTCTCTTACAAATGAGCCCATGATTACAATTTATAGAATGAGAAAGAAAGAGAGAATTGTAATCCAGAATTTGTCTTTTCATCCACTTGCAAGTTTTCATAATCGAGTTTAATTGATGGTATGTTTCTTGCAAAAGGCTCCTCACACTATCCCACATGTTGCAATAGTGAAAAATGTCCGCCCATGCCTCATTAATTGTGGAATTTTGTATTTTCATGTTGGAGACATTTTTCAATTTTTACACATCTATTCTTAGTGAAATTGATAATTATGATTCTCATTTCGTAGAGGACATTGAGACCTTTCCAATGATATAAAATTTTCCAAATTTTGAGCATTAGATAAAAAATTATGCCTATTCAAAGTTTCGTGCAAAAAAATTGTCATTTTCTTTTGTTTTACAGATTTTCAAGTTTTCTACATCATTCAGTGGATTTGGTTTATGCATGCTTTCCATAGAATTTTTTCTTCGGATTTATCTACGGAATTTTTTCTTTTTATTTTTCCACAGACTTTTTTCTGTGGAATTTGTTCTGTAGCTTTTTCGCGGACTTTTTCTGTGGACTTTTTCCCCGGATTTTTGTGGCACTTTGTTCTACGACATTTTCCATGGGATTTTATGTGGAATTTTCTTTGTGGATTTTTCCGTGGAATTTGTTCTATGGATTTTTTTGTGGCTTTCTCCGTGGACTTTTTCGTAGCTTTCGTGGCACTTTCTGCGAGAATTTTCATGGATGTTTCTCTATAGCATTTTCTGTAAAATTATGAAAGTTATCAAAATTACCTTGGGGGTGAATTTTGGATAACAATATCCACTGGGGATCAATTTTTTTAAATAAATAGCTCTTACAAGCATGTCCATCATGTCATCTAGATAAGGAATATGAAATCAGTACTTATTAGTAATTTCATTAATATATATTATTTCGTACAAATCCTTCACATCCACGTTTCTTTGGAGTCAATATAATTAGGGTCAGATACCGGATCATACTTTATATTATATATCCTTTTATAATTGATTATGATAGTTGTTTTCTTAATTTTGCATCTAATGTTGGGGTCATCATGTATGCATCTTGATTTTGTAGGGATGATTATGGAATAAAATCAGTGTGATGTTTAATATTTCTCTTGTGTGGAAATCCATCTGTAACACTTCCGGTATTACATCTTAAATTTATTGTGGTACATTTGTTGTTTGATTTTTATGGGTATCACCTTAGAATATTCTTTTTTTGCAATTAAAGAATATCAAATTCTGTCATCTTCATCTATATTATAAAATACATTGTGGACAACATGTTATTTTTGTGATTTTCTTATTTAAGTGATAAAAAAACCTTTACTCCATCTTTACTAAAGTTGTTGTGTAGTGCCCACTCCTCTTCGACATTGATCTTACTAGGATTTTTGCTTACTATGGATTAGATACCTTGAATTTGTTATCATATTTGATCGGTAGACTTTGATAGATGGACATTACTATATTTGATTAGTATTTTGTTAGACATTATATATATTTTGATTATGGATATGTGGTGACTCATAGTGTGAATTATGTGCATGGATTGACATTTCAGTATTGATGATGATCTAGAGTTACTACCTTCTATATGCACTGACATATTGGATTTTGATAGATAGATTTTGTTAGATGACCTAGCTAGTCTTGTGACCTTATGGTTGATTGATGAAATGATAGAATTGAAATATCTTGAAATTTTAAACAATTGGTGAATTGCTTGATTTTAGTGATGATTTAGTTATGTTATTTTATGATGTAAATGTATATGTATATGTGTGTTTTATTGAATTGATCTCATTTATATGGCCACGACGTAGAGAGAGGTATTGTTTTGATTTTTTCTGGAAATTGTAACACAACAAAAAAAGGGGATAGGAGACCAAAAATGAAATAATTTTGGGTATTGGCAATAGGTCACCTTAGTAACTTGTTTTTGGTGTATGTGGTTATTGTTATCACCGAATCACAGAGACCTTCTATGGTCTATACCAGCGCATATACTTGAACTCATGGTGTGATTGGATAACATGGGTACTATCTCCAAGTTGTGGGACTTGCTACTTGAGATAGACCTACAGAGAAAGTTGGTTCTTGCTCCTAAACTACCTGCCACAATCTACTCTAATACAGGGGAAACTAACTATTCTAATCTAAATTTCTAAGGGACCAGGGAGAGAGAATGCATAAAAATGAAATCCTACACTAAAGCGGTGATACACCAGAAAAGGAGGGTGTGAGAGTAGTTTTCAAATGCGTGAGATGCAGAAACAAAGTGCACACTAGAAGGAGTGATGACAGTTCTCCACAATATAGCAAAATGCATTCACAAAAGTACCTTGAACATACACAATGATAATGGATCCCTGCAAGAACATAATAATAGACACAATATTCTTATAATCAAGGTTGAAGGGGCAAGAAGAATTGAAAACACAAGCAGGGGAAGATACATCCACAAACTTATATTTTATTACTTCTGATATGCACAGTTCAATCAATTACAAGATAAGGGCTTGGATCACCATGTAAGGAGTCCACAACAAGGGCTTGCAACACATTGGCTTCACAAATAAATTTGGAAGACATTTTCTACAAAAATACCTCCTTTTACAATGAGCCCAACACTCCAATTTATAGAAAAATGAGAAGAGAAAGAGAAGGGAAAATGGAAATCCCGAAATCTGTCCTTCAACCACTTGTAAGAGGCATTAAATGGAGTAAAATGATTATATATTACTTGCAAAAGGCTCCCCATACTATCCCAGGTGCTGCAACAGAGAAAGAATGATGACCATGCCTCTTAATTACACTCCTAACCACCAAATAAAACACTGTTATGAACCCAGCCACGTTTTCTTAAAAATATCAATCAATATCTCATCAAATATAGAATTTATTGATTGTTGTGCATCAGGCTCGGAGCCACAATTCCAATGGTACCAATTTTGTGTGATTTCGTTGAGAAATGCAAAAGTTATGTCCTTCTCAGTGCGGGCAGCTATTTTGGGTCCAGCGGGCGTTTTGTCATTTGGCCGACGGTAATGGGAATTAACCGACTAAAGCTGAATATGTTTTTGGCATAGAGGATGTCGTGTTCATTCGAGAAAGTCCAATTTTGTGAAAATTGGAGCTCGGAATCAAAAGTTATGGCTGTTTGAAGTTTCATAGGTCAAACATTAACTTTCTTCTTTGCCTTGGGCCGATTCGGCTTTTTGCGTCCCCGTGTACTTTTGTCCCAATTGTCCCATGGACCTCCTAGGACACATTCTCCCGCATCGGCCGGTTCGGTCTTCCTTGTCTCTCTTTGCGGCCTTTTCACCTTTTCTCGCCCGGTGCGTCCCTCGCGTACTCGCGCACTTTTGTCCGACTGTCCCTAGGACAAAAATCTCCGAATCGCTCGAAATGGATTGTCTTTCAGAAAATCGGCCGATTCACGTTCCACGCGTACTTTTTTCCTGGATTTCCCAAACTGCGTGAAAACAAAACTTGATGATTTTTTCCACTTTCAGCCGTTCGATTTTCATGTCCCTCGCGCCCCGACGTCCCAATTGTCCGCTGGGCTAGTGGGACAAAAATGTTTGACTTATCGATTTTATATTTCGGCCCCAAGCTTGGTATGACGAACCTCGATACGACCCGAATTGGTACGACCCGAACCCTTCAGACCCGAAATGCTTTAAAACAATCCTACAACCTTATTTTTGTATTTTTTCCATTTTTTCTAACTTGTTGGGATTTCTTCTTGGATGGGAGAGTTAGAAAAAAGCCGAGGGGACCCAAAAAACATGATTTTGGGCCTCAAATCAATCTACTTGCTCAGGACTGAATAATTTGATGCATGTTATCAAAATTACCTTGAGGGGTGAATTTTGGATAACATGATTATATTGTTGATAGATTGGTAGGAGGTCCCCATTGGGGTAACCTCAAATGTGACCTTGGGTAAATGTGTTGTTTCCCTTTTGGTTTTAATTATTTGTGAGTATGTAATTTATTGTAGCAATGTGATTCACTTTATTATTGTTAGTTGATGTGCTCTATTTAATCTAATTAATCTTGTTAATTAAAGTAATTTGGGATGTGACCAAGGGGTATTTAATTTTGGTATATTTTCCTTGATTTTATTTTGAATTTGAAAGGATTTTTATTGGTTTAAGTTTTGTGTACTCATCATTGCATAGGAAAACTCGGATTTGGGCTTAAGGGCCATTTTTGGAGGCTTGTGGGACAAGTTAAGCTTGTCCCACATCTCTTAAATTCACCTACCAACTATACATATGGATTAAGGGGTCAAAAATAGACCCCATTATGTTATTTTTAAGGTAAAGGTGATATTTATTGCACTTTCTTACATTATTTTTAATTGTGTCCTTTAGAGGTGTGGGTAAGAGTTTGTGTGTGTAAGAGGCTTGTCATTTCCTCAACCACCAATTTATTGAGCTTTGGGTTTGGGTTTGACCATGTGATGTGGAGTTGAAGAGAAGTGATGTGGTATCCTACATTGAGCCATCTCATTCTCCTCTTTCCCTTTTCTATTTATACAAGTTTATTTGATGGTTTTGGGGTTACATATTTTATTTTCACTCGTGAATTTTGGAGGAGCTTACTTTTGGAGCCTTTGTAAAAGCTTGAAATATTGTTTTGTGCTTGTGTTGCATTTGTAAAAGTCTTGAAGCTTGGGGTTTTGGATTGGATACTCTTGCAATGGTAAGGTAGGGACTTCACCCATGTATTTTTATTTCTATTTGTTGTGAAAATGGTTGTAAATGAATATATGATGTACGTTTTTTTTTGGGGAGTAGAATAGTGTTAAGGTTGTTTATGAGAATGAAAATGGGGATGTATTGAGGGAGGGATAAGAGTTTATGTTTTGCATTTATAGGGATTTTTGGGTCGGGTGTCCCACCTTGTGATAATAGGAAATATTTCTTATTTAACTTTCTATGTTGATTAAGGGAGGAATAATAGTTTTGAGGAGGAATTAAAGAACTTTTGGGAGGGATAAACGATTTGAGGGAGGTATAAGAGTTTTGTTGTTATGTGATTTTGGAGGCTTTTAAGGTGGGCATGTAATCCCATTGGGAGGAATAAGTGATTCCTCATGTTTCTTCTCTCCCTTGGCTTGGATTGGAAGCCTTTTTGCTTGGGAAAATAATATTTTTGTTGTGATATTTGTACTATGGTTATTGTGTTAAAAATTTGCTTGATTGGTTGTTGTGGAAGCCATTAAAAGTTGCTTTGGTTTCCTTATATCTCTTATTGATTCATTCTTGGGGCTTGGGGCCAATGAGGAGGAAGGATTATCCTTATAATTAAATTATTGGTTTGGTGGAGAGTGTTTCCTACTTCCCTTATTTTGTTATTGTGCTTAGATTTTGGAAAATGGTGGAGCTCAAATTAAGTTTGGACATAGTTGCATTTTGAAGAGAAAAAGAAGGAATCCTACCTTTGTAAAAAAAATTCCATGTTTTCTCCACTTATGTGGAGGGCTTGTGTAACTTGTATTTTAAGGTTCATCTTCTTGTAAAGGTATTTTGTAAAACTAATTTGAATTGGTTGTTCAAGAAGTTCTCATGTCGAGAAAGGGGGATGTGAAGTTGTATATTATTGATATTAAACTTCATTAAAACTTCTAATTTTAGGTCATGATTGTATTTGATTTCATAATGGAAACCATCCCTATTTGGAATGGGAAAATATTATATTCAAACTTAAATATTTGACTCAAAAGTGTAATATCATCTTATTTTAAAATATTAATGGTATCCAAAATTCACCCCTCGAGGTAAATTTTGATAACATGCATTAGATCCTTGACTCCCGAGCAATTAGATTGATTTAATGCCGAAAATCATGTTTTGGGTCCCCTTTCGATTCTCGCTAACTCTCCCATCCAAGGAAAAATACCAAGTTAGAAAAAAATTTGAAAAAATTCAAAAAATGAAGTCGCAGGCCTTTTTTAATGCATTAAGGTCTGAAGGTTGTGGGTCATACCAATGCGGATCGTACCAAGGTTCATCATACCAAGTTCGTGGCTGAAATACAAAGGAATCGGCAAAGTTGGAACTTTTTGTCCCAGGAGATCCACGGGATAGTTCGGACGTCGAGACGTGTAAAGACAAAATGGCCGCAGCGTGAAAATTCACAAAAGTGGAAGTTTTTGTTCCATGCGGTATTTGATAGCTGGGACAAAAGTATGCATGGTACGTGAATCGACTAATTTTCCGCAATTCGGTGAATTGTGGGTGGTGTGGAAATTTTCATCCGGAAAGTCGTGACAAATGTACATGCGGGATGCACAAAGGTGAAATCACCGCACAAGGAGCGAAGTTAAGCTCGAATCAGCCGATGCGGAAGAATGTGTCTAGGACATCTGAAACACACAGACCTGATTTTTTTGAAATACCTGCAATTCAAAGGAAAAGTCAAAATTTGACCTCCCAAACTTCAAATGGCCATAACTTTTGACTCCAAGCTCCAATTTTCATAAAATTGGACTTTCTCAAACGAGCATGACAAAACTGGATTTCTTAATTTTAACAAGGGTAGATATATTTAAATAAAATAAAAATATTCGGCCCAATTCAGTTAATGCTCATTCTCGTCAAATGACAGAAAATGACTGCCGGACTTAAAATATGCTCACACTCGGAAGGCCACAAATTTTGTATTTCTTAACAAAATCACACAAAATTGGTATCGTTGGAATCGTGGGTCCGAGGAAGACACAAAATAATCAAGAAATTCCATATTTGATGAGAAATCAATGGGGATTTTTCATAAAACGTGTCTGGGTTCATGACAGTGTTTTATTTGGTAGTTGGGAGTGTAATTAAGAGGCATGGTCATCATTCTTTCTCTACTGCAGCACCTAGGACAGTATGGGGATCCTTTTGTAAGTAACATACAATCATTTCAATCCATTTAGTTCCTCTTACAAGTGGTTGAAGGAAAAATTTCGGGATTTCCATTTTCCCCTTCTCTCTCTCTTCTCATTTTCCTATAAATTGGAGTGTTGGGCTCATTGTAAGAGGAGGTAGTTTTGTAGAAAAGCTCTCCCAAATTTGGGTTTTGAAGCCAATCATTGCAGGCCCTTGTAGTGAACTCCTTGCATGGTGATCTAGACCCTTATCTTGTAATATATTGAACTGTGCATATCATGAAGGAATAAAATACAAGTTTGTGGATGCATCTTCCCCTACTGTGTTTTCTTGCATTCTTCTTACCCCTCCAACCTTGATTACAAGAATATTGTGTCTATTTTTATGCTCTTACAGGGATCCATTATCATTGTGTATGTTTGAGATGTTGTTGTGAATGCATTTTGCTAGATTGTGGAGAACTGTCATCACCCCTTCTAGTGTGCACTTTGCTTTTGTATCTCATGCATTGGAAGACTACTCTCACACCCCTCCTTTTCTGGTGTATCACCGCTTTAGTGTAGGCTTTCATTTTCATGCATTCTCTCTCCTTGGTCCCTTGGAAAGTTAGATTAGGAAAGATAGTTTTTCCTGCATTAGAGTAGATTGTGGCAGGTAGTTTAGGAGCAAGAACCAGCTTTCTCTGGAGGTCTATCTCAAGTAGCAAGTCCCACAACTTGGAGATAGTACCCATGTTATCCAATCACACCGTGAGCTCAAGTATATGCACTTGTGTAAACATAAGGGTGTTGTGATTTGGTGATAACAATTAGTGTTCTTGTAATGGAAATGTATGTTGAATTTATAATTTCTCTTTGGTAATGGATATCATTATATTGAAAAACAAAGGAAACACCTTCTCATTTATTGTAAAAGTTAGTATGTTGGAATGTTGAATGTTAAAGTCAAATTTCAAACAAGTTTAAGAGAAAGTTTTTATTTTGTGTTTAAATCAAAGAAGTATTTGTAACTCCTCCACATTTAGGAATAAATATAAATTTATAATTACTTTGCACTTATATTTTACTATACAATAAACTTGATTGATTGTTTATGTTAAGATAAAACACAAAAAATACAAATATAATTATATATAATTATATATATAGATAAATTAGATAAATTAATTGTAATATATATATATATATATTTAATACTTCTTATATTGAAAATTCGTATTCATAGGTGAGTGGCTTTATCAATGTAAATTTTATATAATAATAAAAAGAAATTGTTTGAAATTGTGAATGGCCCGTAAGGGCTATAGGTTATATAAATTTACAATGGGTGGGGAAACTCCCCCAACCCTTACTATAAATAAGGTTTGGGTGGGGGTGGTGCCCCTCCCTAACCCATTTAAACCACAACTATATGCTCTATGCCATGTAATAGGTTATGACAACTAGTTGTGTAGTATTGTATTTGTTTTTGCCTACAACACAAATTTTATCACTTATCCTATGTGTGTGTGTGTGTGTCTACATACATACATACATACATGCATGCATGCATGCATGCATACATACATACATACATACATACATACATACATATATACATACATACATACATATGGTTTTAAGAATGATGTATACACACAAATCTATGATTATCTATGCTTATATGTACACACATATACATACATAGACATATACATTTATGTGTGTGTGTGTGTGTCTATATATATATATATATATATATATATATATATATATATATATATATATAAAACCTTTTATTCATGGAGTTTAATTTAGATATATATATATATAGACATACATACATATACACATATGTGTGTATATGTATGTATGTATGTATGTATGTATGTATGTATGTATATATTCTAAATTAAACTCCATAAATAAAAGGTATATATATATATATATATATACATAAATGTATATGTCTATGTATGTATATGTCTGTACATATAAGCATATATAATCATAGATTTGTGTGTATACCTCATTCTTAAAACCAGAAATAAAATGGGGCAAAAATTCCCATACTTGAATAGGGTAAACTCAATAAAATACACAAATAACAAATAATAATATGAGGAAAAATTATGATAGGGTTACAATAAAAATAAGTAACTAAAAATGTGTGTATCCATCCACGAACTTGAGCATCCTTCCATGGCCTCCATGCTCCCAAAACCTGTAAAACAAAATGGAGCAAATGAATGAGTTTAGGGTAATAAGAAGAATAAGAAGACCCCATAAGGATATTTAGGGTTCTTTTGAGAATACCTAGATCTAAGGGTCCTCATCCATCTAATCTAAGGGTTGGGAATAAACCCTACATCACTTAAGTGATGGGGATTTTTGTGGGAATAGGATTTAATAAAATGTTATGGGTAATAGGTGATTGGGGCCACTTAAGGGTATTAAGAAGTTAGAAATATTTTGTGACATCTATTGTTATAGATAAATGATTTTTTAAATGACATTAGAATTATAAGGGTAAATTAAATAATTTTGTGAAAAGGGGTAACTTAAATAATGAATTATAAGATTTAATTAATGGAAATTAACAGGAACCCTAGAAGGGGGTTTAAACCTGAAATGATTTGGAAGGAATTAATAATATCTAATTATTAATTTAGTCACAATAACTTTATGAATATGTGAAATTTATTAAACAAGAAATATTTAATCTAGTTGTTAGTTATCGGATGATGACCCTTATAAACAAAAACAATTATTCCGTAATTTTCTATAATTAATTACCACATGGGTTTTATCTTGGGTATTATATGTGAAATTTGTGGGCGTTACATGTTGGTACTCTTTTCACCATCATGTATTACTTTTCTATCAAATTTCCATGGTATCCAAAATAAAAACACGACATCTCACACAAATATCATCTTTTTAGGAATTTCCTATAGATAATTTAATTAGACATTTCTTATCTACTATAACTTCATTCGCTTTCTTAAACCATAATAGCCGATAGTGGAAATGATGTATTTCACATTACAACCCTAACTTATCTACCATTTCTTTAGAAACCATATTTTCACAACTTCCACCATCAATGATAATGTTACATACATTTCCTCCATATGTAGCTTGTTCAAACAATATTTAATAAGTAACCATAGCTCACCACCTTGAAAGTGTTATTTCAATGGGGTAGTCAATATTCTTCTCATCATGATATTATATCCCACTTCTTGAACAACTTATATGTCATGAAATATTTAACCTCATTTTCAATCAAATTTATTCTAGGATGATCATCTAGTCTCTTCTCTTTTCCTTGATATTGTGGACATTAAAATTCCCTATGAATTTCTTAGCAACACCTATATAAAACAATCGAATCCTCTTCCACTTCCATAGTTATTTTTTCTCCACAATCTTTCCATCTCTTAATCCCTCTCTCTCTCTCGTTTAGTTTTTTAAACCTTCCATGCTATCCTATTTTCTACCATGAAATTATTATCCTTCTATGTTATTATTCCCACCATCAACTTTTATTTGAGATGATTTTCCTCTATTTGGTTGTTCAAATCTTCTAGAACCCAGTAGAGTATACTTTTCTTCTACCTTTGAGGCTAATTGATAAGCTTCTTCTATGTTATTATTCATATGCATGCTTAGTCATATTGAATAGATTATTTCAAACCATTTACATACATTGTATGTGTTTTATATTCCATATTAGTTTTCTCTCTTGAAAGAGACAACTTATAAAATTAATTAGTATAGTCTTGGATGATGTAATATTTTTGCATAAAATGTTGAAATATCTTGTATCAAGTTTGAGCATATTCCATAGGTAAACAAATATCTATATTTTACTCTGCATCTTGCTTCAATTATTAATATTATCCGTTTTCCCCTCTCCTTCTACAAGTGATTCTACCATATCATTGCATTACCCTTAAACCTTGTGAATGAAACATTGAACTTTATTATCCTTTTTCAAAGGCTTCCATTTAAAGAAAAAGTTCATGTTATTTAACCACTCTTTCAACTCCTCTAGGTTTAAAATCCCACCATAATAAAAAAATATACACCTTAAATCAATCATTCGATTCCTTCTATTTATTTAATAAATATTTCTTCAATGGTTTGTGATATGTATTCTCCTTCTTGATTATTTTCTTCTTCTTTTTGATCTTAATCTTATTCAATATCATCTCCACCATGCCTTCTCCTTGGACACATAAAGAATTATAATAATTCCTCTACTTGCCTCTACAATTTTATATATCTTTGTGCATCTATGCATAACCCCCTTAATTCTTCCCACCATATGTTGAACCTACACTATGATACCAAACAATGAGGTCAAACAAACAACAAACGAATTATAATAGGAGAAATAAATTTTCAACTAAAACTCTTGTAGTTATCCTTATTATTTACTATTTAAATTACATAATAGGTCCTATTCAAATTCCAAAAGAAATCTTATTAAACTTTACTTATAATTCAAAGTTGACTACAATTACTATTTTTGGTTAAAATTACATTTTACTATAGTATCTATTTTTAGTAAGTTTCAAATTTTAGCTTTCTGATCCTAATAATTTTCACACTTTATCCACATGCCTAAATTAATTAATATCTTGAGTTTCAACTTAGTTTGACTCATTATAACAAATATGGTCTATTTTGAAAATGTTAGAGTAGGTATTTACCTTAGCTCATGTTCACCTAGGTACATTATTTACCTTTATTGTATTTATCCTCACCCACTTATGTGTGTGGATATTTCTTTTTATTTATTTAGATATGAGGAAATATTATCTAGTTGATAGGTATAGTTCTTTCCTTGATATATGGTATTGACTAGTTCTTTCCTAGATATATGGTATTGACTAGATCCTTGATGTCTAGTTCTCTCATAATCTACGGACTTGACTAGATTTTTTTCCATGATTTATGGCTTGATCGATGACCTTGACTGGTTCTTAGATTGTTATTCCTTGCTATATAAGCAAGGCCCATTCTCATTGTATTTCATTGAGTTCCATAATAATATATGAGATTGCTACTCATTTGTTTGCAAAGGTTTATGTAAAGTTATTCTAGCGAATTGCTTTCATCTTATTAATCGTGATGTTTGATTAGCATCTATGTTCTTGGCTTGGCATGATCTAGTTATCGTTCCTTTTATGGTATCAGAGTAGGAGATTTCTATTGACATCCATCTGTAAGTTTCATTTTGCAAGCATTTTATAAAATATTCATATATTCGGGATTTGTCTATATTTTGTTGTTGTGTGCATTTTTATGCAAAACAGAGGATTTCATTGGATCCGGAAGGAAGCAAAACCATAAGATTGGCTATAAACTTGACCATTTTGAAGGTAGTCAATTTTTGGTTTTTTGTGTGCTTGATCTAGAGAAACGATCTTGGATTCACTTGGGATTCATGTCGTTGAGAAAAGGAAAGAAAGGAAAAAAATTTCTAGGTTTTGTTGGGTTTCTTGAGATCCGATCTGGGTATTTTTGTTGTGGCATAGCATTTTTGGTTTATGCGGGAGGTCTTTTTGAAAAGACGTTTCTTTCATCTTTTGGCGGGGTCACATGGTTTGACGCATTTCTTTTGGTATTTGGGAAAATCCAGTTATTCTACTATTTTGGGCGGTGAAGGTCATTTTCAACACAAATCCAAAAATACATGTTTTAGAAAGAAGCATTGGATGTGACTTTCTTGAAAAACAACGACACATCCCAAAATAGTAAGTTACACACACCCGTTGAAATCCTTAGCCCCTGGTCATATGGTATGGTCATATGAGGGCTTAAAGCTTGTCATTCCTAGTAGGTTCTTAAATCCAGCGCCCTTTCATTATAGATGTGTGGTGAAGGAAAGAGCATTTTATTGTATTTTAGTGGAAACTAAAATAAATAGTAGAACATAATATTGAAAAACTTGTGTCTTTTGATCGGTAACTCAGTTTTGACTGCCATTTTTTGCAAAAGTGCGTAGTTTTTATGCTCTTTCCATTGGAAATATTTATTTTGAGAATTGAACTATAATTATAAAGTGCCATATTGTAAGACACACTCATTATAAAGTGCCAAAATCTAGGGGGCTCTTGTTGCATTGTTTGGGGGTCTTGTTGCATTGCTTGTTTCTTGCATTTCTTTTGGTGATTTTTTACGGATGGCATCTTTATCTACTTCTGCATTACATCATGTTGAACCATTAACAACACATAATTACCACACATGGAAACAAAGAATGTAAAAATTAATTATGCGGAAAGGATTATGGGCTTTAACTTCTTCAAAACAACCGATGTTCACTAGAGAATATGAGAAATTTTAGTACCAGTGCAAATTTGATGAGTGTATGGGTTTGATAGGAACTTATGTAAGTGATAGTCTTTTATTTCATTTGGAAAAGTGTGACTCTCTTTTCAAAATATGGGAGAAATTGGAGGATTTATTTGGTAAGGTGGATCATATGAGAGCCATGCAACTTGAAATTGAGATCACCTATCTTAATCTTGAAGATTTTCCAACAATTATAGACTATATTACCAAGTTCAAGCATTTTTTGACACAATTGAAGGGGAGTGGAAGAGATAAGAAAGATGAAGAGTGTGTTTACTTGATTCTATCCAAGTTGAGAGGACCATTCCAAATTTTTTTTCTACTACTTTTTCTCTAGCATGGATGCCTTAGGTGACACCTTCAAAATGCCTAACTTAGAAAAATTTTGTGAAAGAATTACTGGAAGAATCCAAATTATCTCACCTTTATTCTTCCACATCTCAAAAGTCATTAGTTTCATCTAATCCTAAGGGAAAGGGAAAACCAAATAGTAAAACCAAATCCACACCTTCTCCATCTCAAAATGCTCCTAAACCCAAAGAAAACAACTCAAAACCCAAGGAGTCTTCTAAATCCAAGAATAAGTCTAGCCGTTCATGCTCTTTTTGTGGGGGTAGTAATCATGAAGAAAATAGGTGTTATAAGCAAATGCAAGCCTTAAAAGATGCAGTCAAGAAACAAAAATTTCTATCTCCACTCCACCTCCTTCTAATCAGCATGGAAAATCACTTAATGTTGTTGGAAGATCTCAGTCACCACTTGCAGACAATTGGGTTATAGATTCTGGTGCTTCTCATCACATGACTTCTTCCAAGGAGTCTTTTGTTTCTCTAGGTTTGAGTTCTACTTCCAAAATTGAGGTTGGAGATTCTTCCTTTCTTTCTGTTGAGGGAAAAGGTGATATACAACTTGATGGTGGAAATATCCAAGATGCACTATATGTTCCTAACATCACTACAAATTTACTTTATGTATATCAAATTTGTCATTCTAGTTAAGGGAAAATAGTGACTTTTACACCACATGGGGTAGAAGTAAGAACTTTGTTGGAGCCTTATTCACTTGTTACTCAAGGTATTGTTTATCATAGTTCAATACTATATCACTTTGAGGGTTTTGATGACACTTCTTCTATAGGGACAGGATTGGTTTCTCATTGATTCGAGAAAGTAAGCTTTGGCATGAAATATTTGGACATCTCAATTATAGATATTTGAAGGAGTTAAGCACTCATGGTATGGTAGATGGTATTCCTAGAGTTTATTGTATTGAGGGAGTTTTTCATGGTTGTGCATTAGGGAAACAACACCAAGATCCTTTTCCTAAGAATTTGTCTAAGAGAGCTTCTTCACCACTTAATCTTGTGCATAGTGAGTTGATGGTTTTTCCTACCCCATCTTTCAATGGAGCTAAGTATGAACTTACATTTATTGATAATTTCTTGAGGCATACTTGGGTTTATTTTCTTAAGTACAAAAGTGATGTTTTTTCACACTCTAAAGTCTTCAAGGCTTTGGTTGAGAAACAATCTTCTAGTAGCATAAAGAACCTTCACACTGATAATGGGGGGAGTACTTCAGAAATGAGTTTTCTAAATTTTTGGCAACTCAAGGCATTATTCACCAACATTTTGTTCCTCATACTCCACAAAAGGATGGATTAGTAGAAAGGAAAAATAGAACTTTGAAGGAAATGGCTAACTGTATGATGTATTCTAGAGATTTACCTCCTATCTATTGGGCAAAAGCAGTTAATTTTGCTAACTATATTCAGAATCACACACCACATAGAGCACTTGAGAATTTGATTCCAGAGGAAGCTTGGTCCAACACTAAGCCAGATGTCTCATTTTTTTGAGTCTTTGGGAGCCATGCTTGGGATTTTGTGCAAAGAAGAGAAGGAAAAATTGGATAAGTAGAGTAAACCCTTGATCTTTGTAGGGTATTGTGAGGACATGAGAGCTTATCATCTTTTAGATCCGATACACATGATCTTCTTTTTCAAACACATGTTTAGTTTGATGAGTGTTTCAATCCTCATGATTATTCATCTTCTTTCATTCCTTCTTCTTCTACATCTCATCTTGAGGATGCTTTCTTTGAGGATATTGATGAGGAGGTTATAGATACCATTGAGGATCCTATTCCCACTGATGTTGTCACTATGCCTAAGTGGGATCGTACTCTAGTTTATGAGGCAACATCTTTCATAGATAATCTTCCACCCACTAGGCATCATCACACACATTCTACAGGTTCTGAAATTTTGTGTCAAGTAGTTTCTGAGGATCCAAGTCTTTTCAAAGGCTCATGGGATACAGGAGTGGGATGATGCGATGATAGCTGAGTATTCTTCTTTGATGAAGAATCATACTTGGGATTTGGTATCTCTTCCTAAAGGAAGAAATATGGTTAGGTGTAAGTGGGTATACGAACCAAATACGTAGCTAATGGGTCCATTGACAAGTATAAGGCTCATCTTGTTACAAAGGGTTTTTCACAAGTTGAAGGTATTGATTACTCTAATAATTTTACACCCATTTCTAAGATGGATTATGTACGCCTTGTACTTGTTATTGCTGCATCACAGGGTGGCCTATATACCAGATGGACGTGAAGAGTTCCTTCTTACATGGATATCTACAAGAGGAAATATATATGGAGCAGCTGACTAGATTTGTTGAAGATTCTTCTCTTGTTTGTAGGCTCCGAAGGTCTCTCTACGGTCTCAAACAAGCCCCTTGGGCTTGGTATCAAAAGATGGATTCTTTTCTCCTATCTATTGGTTTTGCTTTTTTATTCGATCATACAAAGTGTATCTCCAACATGTTGGTGAGGATATTGTGATACTTGTCTTGTATGTTGATGATCTATTACTTACTAGCAGCTCTTTTTCCCACATTCAGAGTATTCAGAGGGCTCTTTCTACACAGTTTGACATGACAGATCTTGGGCTATTGCATTATTTCCTTGGTTTGTAGATTTCTTAGACATATTCAAGGATTCATTTGAGTCAGCAAAAGTACACCCATGATCTTCTTAGGCACTTTGATATGGCTGATTATAAGCCAAGTCCATCTCCTTTTCAGTCTGGGGTTACTCTTACATCCACATGTACCACACCACTTTGTGATCCTACGTTGTATAGGAAGTTGGTTGGGAGTCTCATGTACTTGACCCATACTTTCCCTGATATTTCATTTTCAGTAAGGCTTGTATCTTGGTTTACACATTCTCCTTATAATAGTCATTGGTAGGCTGCTAAAAGGATTTTGCACTATTTATAGGGCACTTCCCACTTTGGCCTACACTACACTAGGGGTTCTACTCAGTTGGTTGGGTATATAGATTTAGATTAGGTAGGTTCTATTGATGACAGGCGTTCTACTTCTGGCTATCTTTTCTATCTTGGTTCTTCTCCAATTGCTTGGGCATGCAAAAAGCAATAGGCTATTGCACTTTCATCTTTAGAGGTAGAGTACAGGGTAGCAGTTATAGTGAGTCAGCAGATTCTTTGTCTTTACCAGTTATTGACAGAGTTTGGATTCCCACAGGATTCACCGATTGTACTTTGGTGTGACAACAAAAGTTCAATTCACATTTCTCGCAACCTAGTTGAGCACCAGTGGACCAAGCATATTGAGATACACATCCACTTCATTCGGAAACACATTCATGATGGATTTCTTTTCTTGGAGTACCTTCCGACTCAGCAGCAGGTTACAGACATCTTTATGAAGCCTTTTGCATCACCTTGCTACCTTCGGTTGCGTGGAATGATTAGGGTTTCAGTGTTATGTTTGTGGAGCCTATTTACATGTTATAATGTGGTACACCTTCTATGTGTTACACTCGAGTATTTTTGGTAGTCCCGCTCGCGGTGAGTGGGTCGGGGGGTTCAGAGAGTGAAGCCCCTGAAGAAAATTTTCATGGGTGGTTTATTAACCCATGGGTAATGGGTAACCGTTATGGGATATTTTTGGGCCCATGGTTTTTTCGGTCTTTTTCCCATTGTTTTGATACCCATGGTTTTTGCCCTTGGTTTTGATACCCACAGTTTTGTATCAAACTTCTTAAGCAGTTGTCTATTTATATGGTCTTATGCATATGATAGATGTACAAGTAAATGTATTGTAGATGTGTTTTGAATTCGGGTGTGAATTTTGTAGAGTTTGTTGAGCATAGCTCTAAATGGATCTGGGCATTGTATTGAGAGAGTGGAGGCTTGTAATAAAATTTGAGCAAGTGATTCTTGGTGGACGTAGCCCAAATTGGGTGAACCATGTTAAATCTTTTCTCTCGTGTGTTGTTATTTATTTCGCACTTTTATTTGAGATCTGTAATATTTTATGCATATTATTTTCTACTTTTATGATTCTATAAGGGATTATTCCGCATATTTTATCTCTTATTTCCTAACATTCGGAAGTTGTTCTTGGGGGTGTTCATGAGAACATCTTCCTTCTTCTACTTCTCTTTCGTTATAGCAGAATTATTTCCTTCTTTTGGTTCGAGATTTCTTCATCGATATATTGTACATGAGTACCTCATCGGGCCTAGTTACCGGGACTCATACTGTGGACATGCCACTTCTATTTTAGCCCCTAGCTTCACTAGAGTGGGGGTGTTAGAGTAGGTATTTACCTTAGCTCATGTTAACCTAGGTACATTATTTACCTTTATTGTATTTATCCTCACCCACTTATGTGTGTGGATATTTCTTTTTCTTTATTTAGATATTAGGAGATATTATCTAGTTGTTAAGTATAGTTCTTTCCTTGATCTATGGTATTGACTAGATCCTTGATGTCTAGTTCTCTCATAAATCTATGGACTTGACTAGTTCTTTAATGACTAGTTCTTTCCATGATTTATGGCTTGATCTACGACCTTACTGGTTCTTAGATTGTTATTCCTTGTCTATATAATTAAATCCCATTCTCATTGTATTTCATTGAGTTCCATAACAATATATGAGATTTCTACTCATTTGTTTGCAAAGGTTTATGTAAAGTTATTACGGCAAATTTCTTTCATCTTATTGATCATGATGTTTGATTAGCATCTGTGTTCTTGGCTTGGCACGATCTCGGTTATCATTCCTTTTATAAAATGTTGAAAAAATTAAGAAAAAAACATCAAACCCAATTTTTGAGTCATAGATGGATGCTTTATGACTCCAAATTTTTTTCAAAACATGTTGTAAGATAATACAACAAATTATCATAGTGTATAAATTTTTTAGAGAATTCAGTAAAAGCTGGATTCATTTTGGTTATCGGATGAATGTTATGGCCTCCATAAGATAGATCAAAAAAGCCACACGGGTAATCCCGAATAAATTATACACTAGGAAAAGTGAGCAAGCTTGGGTTACACAATGGTAGACCAAATAGTTTTTAGAGCCTAGTTTTCCAAGAACAAGTAGAAGAATAATGAGAAAAATAATAGTTAATTATACGCACCATTTTAAGCTTGGGATACAATAAAGCATAACCTTTCTTGGGTGAATAAATTGGAAATGGTGTATTTAAAAACCTATAAACCATTTCCAGTCCTTCAAAAAATTCCTATCTCAATAGAAATGTCTTTGAGAATGGGATTTCATGAATCGGGGTGTCCATTAGTGAAAAAATATTTGTTATTATCTTCAAAAGTATAGGTAAAAATCCAACAATATAAATGGCTAAAGTTGTGTTGCAATGTGTGAATCCCTTGTTATCACTGAATCAAAAAACCCTTATGTTTACAAAAGTGCATATACATACTTGAGCTCACGGTGTGATTTGATAACATGGGTACCATCTCCAAGTTTTGGGACTTGCTACTTGATATAGACCTCTAGAGAAAGCTGGTTCTTGCTCCTAAACTACCTCCCACAATCTACTCTATTGTAGGGTAAACTAATTGTTCTAATCTATCTTTCCAAGGGACCAACAAGAGAGAATGCATAAAATGAAAGCCTACACTAAAGTAGTGATACACTAGTTAAGGAGGGTGTGAGAGTAGTTTTATAATGTGTGAAAACTAGAAGTAAAGTGCATATTAGGAGGGGTAATGATAGTTCTCCACAATCTAAAAATGCATTCACAACAATATTTCATACATACACAATAATAATGGACCCTTGCAAGAGCATAAAAATAGACACAATACACTTGTAATCAAGGTTGAAGGGGAAAGAAGAATGCAAGAAAACTCGGCGGGGAAGATGTATCCACAAACTTGTATTTAATTGCTTCATGATATGCACAGTTCAATTTGTTACAAGATAAGGGCCTCGATCACCATGCAAGGAGTCCACTACAAGGGCTTACAGCACATTGGCTTCAAAAAGTAATTTTGAAAAAGCTTTGCTACAACTAAAACTACCTCCTTTTACAATGAGCCCAACACTCCAATTTATAGAAGAATGGGAAGAGAGTGAGAAAGGGAAAATGGAAATCCTAAAATCTGTCCTTCAACCACTTGTAAGACACACTAAATGGAGTGAAATGATTGTATTTTACTTCCAAAAGGCTCCCCATACTATCCCAGGTGCTGCAACAGAGAAAGAATGATGACCATGCCTCTTAATTGCACTCCCAACTACCAAATAAAACAATGTCATGAACCCGGCCACATTTTATGAAAAATATTCATTGATTTCTCATCAAATATGTAATTTATTGATTTTCGTGGACTAAGATCAAATCCATGATTCCAACAGTACCAATTTTTTTGATTTCATTGAGAAATGCAAAAGTTATGGCCTTTTGAGTGCCAATAGCTATTTGTGGTCTACCAGATGTTTTCTGTTATTTGACAGGAATGAGCATTAACTGACTAGAGATGAATATGTTTAGTTTATTTAAATATATCTACCCTCATTAATCGAATCAGTAGAGGTTGAATGCTCATTCCAAAGAGTCCAATTTTATGAAAATTTGAGCTCAAAGTCAAAAGTTATGGCCGTTTGAAGTTCGGGAGGTCAAACTTTGACTTTTCTCTTTGTTGTGGCTATTTCTACAAAATTGGGTTTGCGTGTCCTAGCTATCCCCGAACATATTCTTCCGCATCGCCGATTCTAGCTTCCTTGTCCCTACGCGTCCTTCATTGATCGGGCCGTTGACTTTTGCATCGGCCGCATCCCATGGTCCCTTTTGTAGCTTTTTCACCTTTCCACGCCCCACGCGTCCCGACCGTCCTAGAAAAAAATATCCTCACCACCCACAATAGACTGACTTGTGGTAAATTGACCAATTTGCATCCTGTGCATACTTTAGTCCTGACTATCCTAGACCACGCGAAACAAAAACTTTCACTTTTGCCAATTTTCACTTCTGTGGCCATTTCGGCTTTGTGTGTCTTGTTCATCCTTGTGTACCAACTGTCCCATGGACCGTCTAAGATGAAAATGTCTGATTTTTTTATTCCTTTGTATTTCAGCTCCAAACCCGGACAACGAACCTTGAGTACGATCGTAGTCTCGGATCTCGCAATGCATTAAAACAAGCCTGCGACTTCATTTTTGCATTTTTTCAATTTTTGCTAACTTGTTGGATTTTTTCCTTGGATGGGGAAGTTAGAGAGAAACCAAAGGGACCCCCAAAACATGATTTTGGGCATTGAATCAATCCTACTAGCTCGGGGTGATGAATCTGATGCATGTTATCAAAATTACCTTGAGGGTGAATTTTGGACAACATCCCTTTCTTGAAAATGCTTAAGGTTATGCACCGAGTGAACCTCGTAATAAGCACACTATAGAAGGTAATGACCAGTGACTATAATGCCCACATTTTCCTGTACAAAACCCACAAATTGATAGGAAAATTTATGACATAATTTATTTTTCTTAGATAGGTTTCAATGGGATAACCCTCAATTTGATTTAATTATTTCTCGATTAATCATTCATTCATTTTTATTAAAAATTAATTATTATTATGTCCATTGAACATTTTGGACTTAAATCCTCTTCCAGGATTCCCGTTAAAATTTTGCTAATTAAACCTTACACGTCATTGGCTAAAATACTCTCATTACACTATTTATTTAATTCATCCTTATAGTTCAAAATCATTTATTTATTTAATACTTTAGGGCCAAGTATAAAATTATATTCCCATTAAATTAAGTTGAAATAAATTTAAACCCCGTGATAAAATTATTTAGTTATCTTGATAAACAAATCAATTTAAATCATGTCAAAATTCAAATCGTTTCTAAAAATGTCACTAGACTATACAATAAGGTCACATTATAATCTTGCCCCTAACACCCCCATTTAGTGGCCCCATTTACAAGTTTCACATAAATTTTATTTAAAAACATATTCCCACCAAAAGCCTCGCCTAAATTTTGTAGGGTTGAATCACAACCATTAGATGGATTCTTGTAGGACCCTTAGATGTAGGCAATCAACTAACCACGAACATCCTTATGAAAATCTCTTATTCATTTCTTTTGGCTTATTTTCTCATTTTAATTTTTTTAGGTTTAGGAAGAGAAGAAGAAGGGAGGCCGTGGAAGGATATTAAAGCTCAAGAATGCATACTCCTTTTTTTTGTTTTTTCAATTTATAACCCTCTTCTAGGGTTTCTTTATAGTTTTATTTACTATTGTAATACATCATTTGTATTTTCCCTATTAGGGTATGGGCATTTAAGCCCCATTTTAAAATCTGGTTTGAATAGTGATATATTGATTTATTATTGAGTGTCTGTACATGTATATACATCCCCATATTTATAGGTATACATATATATCCATATACACATATGTATGTATGTGTGTATATATATACATATATATACGTATATAATTCCTTATAGCTTAGCCATAGCCGCGGGTTTCATCGATACACAAACCATGTTTTATTTTTGGTTAAGGCCGCGTTAGTTGATGCGGCCGCACTGATTCAAAATAGTCGAAGGTTTTCATTTGGCATGGTTTGAAATATATTGGGGGGTTGGAGGTCGCCAACCCCACCCCCATTCCATATTAATATGGGGTGGAGGGTGGGGTCCCCCCATCTCCTAAACTTATAACTATACAACAAACCTTTACACAACTGCATAAGGCTTTATCTACTCAGCCCAAGGTTTAGTCACTATAAATATATATATTTTGTTATTTAATAAAAAAATTAATATCTATTAATTAATATTATAAAATGTAATTAATGTTATATATATATAATATTTAATGTACATTTATATAAGTAAATATAATTATTGTGTGTGTGTGTGTGTGTGTGTGTGTGTGTGTGTGTGTTCGCTTATTTTAAGTGATCAAGAGAGTTGAGTAATATAATTATATATAAGACATTTTATCCATAGTATTCTACCTATATTAATAAGAGCAAAAATGAGAAAACTAATAAAATTTCTTATTCAACCTTATATGATTTGTAAGGGGAATATTTTTCCCTATTCTAAGAATTCTAACAACTATTTTCTTTCTTACAACATAATAAGAAATGTAACTATAATTTCACTATTTTCAATATGCCTTCTTTTCAATAAAAACAAGCAACTATTTCCTTTCTTTCACAATAACTAAATGACAATCCATTTTAAGAAACAAGTGTATTTTAACAAGATCATCAATATTTTTTTAAAATGAAACAAATCACACTTTGGAGGAAATAGAATAAAATTTGATTAGAAATAATTTCATTTCCATTTCAATCCCATTTCAAACTTTCTACTTCATCTAAACAAATTGCACGATTTGGTAGTTTCCTTTATTTTATACAAGAACTAAACCATTTAAAATAGAAGTTTTCATTCAATGCACTCTTGATAGAGTTTACAAGTTGAAGAGATTTCCATGGTAACAAATATAATTTTCCTTTCCTATTTTCCAATATGCATACATTTGAAAACTTGATACAACTCAAAATTTCACCACAAAATTACAAGAAGTCGATAATACTTAAAATACAAGTTACAAGCCCTCCACTTAAGTGGAAAAAACATGGAAAAATTCTTTTACAAGAGGGATCCCTTCCCATTTTCTTCAAATCCACCATGGCCGAATCTTCACTTGAGCTCCACCATCTTCTTCAAATCTAAAACACAACAAACTAGGGAGTAGGAAACACTATCCAAAAAACCAATAATCTAATGAGGAAGAGAAGCCTTCTTCCTCATTGGCTCGAGCCCCAATAATTGGACAATAAGGAGTAAAAGAAAACCATTGGAAACTTTACATGGCTTCCACAACAAAATTCAAAAAACTTCCAAAAATGAGAACAACAACAAACTCACATGCACACACAAGTTTCCCAACACAAAGGCTCAAAACTCAAGCCAAGAAAGAAAAAGGAACATGGGGATCTACTTATGCCTCCGAAGGGTTTGGGTGGCCACCTTAAATCCTCCAAGAGGTCAATCACATAACCAAAAAAATTTATGCCTCTCTAAGAAAAACAACTCTTATACCTCCGTCAATAAAATAAACAATGTAAAAAAATTTACTTCTCAACAAACCACTCAAAATCAATAAAATCCTTTCAAATCAAACACAAACCAAGGGCCACCAACTCACGTTAACCGACCCCTTTGGTCACATCTAAAATTACAATAGTTAATCAAGTTTAATTAACTTAATTGGAGTACTTAACAAAATATAATAATAATGACTCAAAATACTAAACTAATAAAAAATACTCACAAATAAATAAAACCAAAAAGGGAAAACAAAAAATTTACCCAAGGTGACATTTGAGACCACCCCACCAACGGTAACCTCCTAACCATATAACAAAAATAAACAACATACATTTAAACAAGTTGCAAGGTGACCTATTGCAAATACCTCAAATTCCTTCACGATTGGTCTCCTATCTCGCATTTTTGTCATGTTAGAAATTATTACAAAAATAATAACAATACCTTTCTAGACTCGTGGCCATATTAATGACATTAATCCAATAAAACAAACATATACATATCAATTAACACAACTAAATCATCACTAAAATCAAGCAATTGCATCAATTGTTTACAATTTCAAGATATATTAATTCTTCTATTTCATTTACAACAATAAGATCACAAGATTAGCTAGGTCGTCAACAAATTATATGTACTAAAATACAATGTGTCAAAAATATCTTACAAAGTGGTAACTCTAGACCATCAATGTTGAATGGTCAATCCATGCATGTAATCCATCATATAAGTCACATCATGTCAAAAGTCAAAAACATCCATGTAGTCTATCAAAATACTAAGAAACTATAATAATGTCCATCTACCAATTTCTAATGATCAAATATGATAATATTACGGGTCTCCAATCAAGGTAAGAAAATTCCTAGTAAGAACAATGTCGAAAAGGAGTGGGCACTACGGTGACTACCACACCAAGTGGGAATTAACAAATAGCATTTTTCTAAACTCATATCCATTCATAATAAATGAGGGTTTGACAATCTCCCGAGATCTCCAAATACTTTTGATAAAAAATTATCCAAACAAATTTATAAGAGATTTGGTAAAATGTAAGTTTGGGAGTCCCACACGCTTCCCTCTTGGAACCTTCAGTAAACCCTTAATTGTAGAGCTATGGAAAAAAACATCTCGAGACCACAAATATCATTGAAAATAAATTTGGAATATAACTTTAAATCCCTTATTAAACTTTTTAGAAAGGGGATTTCCAATACCTTACCGGGGGACTTCAAATCCCCCTACGAAATAATCGAGTGATAAAGCAGGGGACTCAAAATTCCCCAAATCAAGATCTAATTGATCTGGGGATTGTGAGGACATCATGTAACAACTATATCCCATCACATTCATTAGGAAAGTAACAATACTCCTAAGAAACCCAAGGAAAACAATTCATATGCTTATATAAGTTTGCAACATTCGAAATCTCCTAGCATTTTCTCATGTTTTTGTAAGAAGGTTGTATAGAATCCTAACAAGAAGAATAGTAAACATGGGTGTCCATAAGAACTTTGGAACAAATATGAAATTTAATTCATAATGACATAAACTTGATGATCCAATATTATGACTTCTTTTTAACTTAATCAATAACATATTGCTAGAATCGAGAAGAGGTGGAAGGAATGGAAAAGGGATTCCATAAATTTGGAGGATTTCACTATATTGACTCAACTTTCATTAGAGAAGAAAGAATCTTGGCGGAGGAGGAAGAAAAATTGTCTAAAACACTAAGTTTATCTCTATATAATAATTTCACCTAAGGTGACCTAATATACATTTGGGAAAGATAAATCTCATTGGATGTTGGCCGATCATCAATTTAGGGGAGAAACAAATCATTCAAAAAAATTCCATTCATGATCTCGAGTAGGAGGTAATCATGGAAGTGTAATTATTTTCAACAATCCATTCGAGTTGCATTTGCAAGAATATAGGAAAATCATTTGGTTTCTAACACTTACACATAAGATGCGAGAAGAAAACCTTGTTGAATAGATTAAAAAAATGCAATCCGTTCATAGTAATTCCCATTGAAAGAGAGATATGAGGATCCACATGATAAAGGAATGGCCATAATACTGATAATGTTATCCCCAAATCCAAGTTCTCTGAGTATGGAAAAAATGAATTTCCATTTTATCTATTTCGTAGTATTTCACTAAATCAATTCTAATAGTTAGGGATTTTTATTTGGACCATCGATCCCATTCCATACCATGATAAAATTATCTTAAATTTATCTTCTTTAGGTAAACCCTATTTTCTCTAGACTAAATTTTTTAAGTAATATGTTACATATGTGCATGGAAAGATTTGAAAATGATGTGATAAGAGACATCAAGGAATGTAATTTACCTCCAATTGGAAATGAGATCTATATCCCGCATATTGTAAATGAACTTTATGTTCCATTGGTCGATGAAGTAGATAATAGAATTGGAATCAAAGGCCTCCAAATAAACCGAACTACGTCATTACCATCCACATCCCAAAGGGTTATATAAAATGCACAAGTGAATTATCCATTTAAGAAAGCGCCTCAAAAATATCCTCAATAGTTAAAATTTTATCACAATAAATTATTTTTCATTGAGAGAGGTTACAATCTACCATTATTTACATTGACTTAGATCCATTTTTCAAGGCCATACAACCCTCCTAAAATTTTAAAACTTGTTGATAATGGCGCATGAAATCTTGGACCATCTATGGAACTTTATACATGTGACATGATCCTTCCCAAATAGTTTTTATTTGTTGGTGAAAATGTTTGGCTCTAAGGAAATGAAAAAAACTACTCACAAACATGATCACTAGCTTAATGAAAATGTCATTTATCTTTGATCTAAGCACCTTAAGCATTGTAGGCATAAGATATTTTGATCTACTTCCTCATATTCACCACTTATTTCTACATTATTTCATTAAAGATATATTTTCCAAAATTATACAAGGAGTGGATCATCTCAGAGGTGGTGAAAGAAGATTTTTTGCACCATATATGCACTAATTCATGGATAAAGGTGCACAAAAACACATCAACCTTTGAATGCCATATTTTCATAATGTAATCTAACTTGTTTGACTAGATAGGTGGGATACAAGGCCCCATACCTGTTTAATATGATGAAGGGTGGTGTCATGATGTAAAAGATAAATATCTAGATAAAACAAAGTGGTGTGAACACATGACCAAAAGATTTTCTATTTGAGGCTAAAACAAATAATCTAGTGCTAAAGAAGTAACAAATCACGTTAAACTTTGATTGATAACTTAAAATCAATGGAAAAGGAGAAAACAATTCACCGATAACATCACACAATCAAGATTATAAATTCTTTATTATATCCTTTGTGTAAGCTAGAATAATTGTTGCAAATGAAAATCAAAATGAATAAAAATATCCCGTTAATAAAACCCATATTTCTTATGCATATACATCAAGGATTAAATTTTCAAGTAACTCATTGCATGGGTAGATTTCCAACAAGGTAAATAGAAATTTAACCCTATTAGAGTCACCACAAATCACCCAATGGGAATAATTAATCTCATTGGAAATTGAATGCCCAGTGTTATCTTCTAAATTGAGTCACTAGATTTGTAAAAATTAACTACTCCAAAAGAGTGATTATAAATGTTGATTAACCATCGGGATCCAAATTTTAGGGTCACATCCATGATTAGTATAGTGAGACCTCCAATAAAAGGTGATAACTTCCATAATTGTTTCATGTATAGGCTCATGATGAGTAGTCATAGATAAAATACATAGCCGGATAAATTTATTCATAATGAACTTCAAGATATGTTGATTTTTGAGATGCCAAGTTACAAGAATGTCCCTCACCCATTTCCTAACCCTAGTGAGCAAGGGATTAGTGATGGAAACATACAAGGGTTCCGTGATGGTGGCCAAGTTGTAGCAGTGCTCTGCATTAGGGTGGCACCATTTTTTTTCTCGGCCCTAATCTCAATCATGGGGTTCGAATCGAGGGTAATCCCTCAAAACTACGTTTGCACCGCATCCTTTTCAACAATGGTAAAGGCTGGAAAATGGGCAAGAAAGCATCTTTATCTAGCTCTTAAACCTCATGTTCTTAAGCTTCTAAAGGATCTTTTGCAATAGGTGTCGAGCCATGAAGAGGACTATGGAAATTGGGGTCTGATATGTTGTTTTAGAGAACTTTGGCCTAATATTTCTCAGTTATCTATTTGGATCATAGAAAAATGGGGGCCTGTTATCAAGGGTAAGGTCGAGCTTTATCCTTGATCCAAAGCTTATTTTACTACTATTTTTCAGTTTTAGTGAATATCGGGATGTAGTTCATAAATGGTTTTTGTTTTGGGATGGTCATGGTCTTATGAAAAAACTATGCTACCCATATTTTGACCCTTTAACTAACTCTTTTGATACGATGCTAACCTAGGTTAGATTACCGAGTCTTCCACTGTAACCTAGTTTGACTCTTGCTTTGAAGCCATTAGAGACACATTGGGGGAATTTATTAAAGTAGATGCTTCCACTCAAATTTCCATGCATACCTCTTATGCTTGGATCTTAGTGGACTTGGATGTATCTCAAGATCCCCTTGAGAAGATTAATTTGTAGATTCTTTGATAGGGTTTGATCACAAAAACTAGACTATGAATTTTTTTTTTTGATGCCATAGGTGCTACGAAATAGGTCATTTGATCAAGGATTGCAAGTGCTCCAAGATCAAAAGTGGTACTAAGAAAGGATGGCAGAACGGTTATCTTCCTGAGCATTACACAATGGAAGCCCCTGTTGGTTCAATTCTGTTGGTCTCAGAAAACATCCCCTCGAGGGTCAAATATATACATTACGAATGAAAATCCTCTTTAGGTTCCTCATTCTGAAATTACAAGCCTACCCTCTACAATCCTTCCTAGGTTGGATGAGTAGAAAGATCTTGTTTTTATTATTTCTTTAGGCCTATTTCCTGTATTGATGTTGTTATTCCATTTAGGACTGATTCTGAAAAATGATTTCAAAAACGATGGTTTGATGATAGTCCAAAATAATAAAATATTTTCCTCGAAACTAAATTTAAAACCAATGCATATGAAGCTTAGATCTCACCCTCAGGTTTCGATATTTTTTCTTCTTTTCTTTGTTGGGTGTTTCAGTCCTCATTTTCTTTGTCTCCTATGAGATTAATTTTTATATCTTTCTTGTAATGGTCCTTGGAGCCTTTCCAAACTTTATCAATAAAAAAATAATAATGGATAAAAAAAATATTGACATATAATTTCTATTTCTACAAATCACTTCTGAAATCTTAAACAATGTATTTACAAATAGAGTCTTTTAGAACCCTAAAATTTTAGGACAAACGTTTTATTAAAAATGATCTTCCATAGACACATCCCTTGAATTTAGGCCTCAAAGGGCATCGTAACTATTTTATAAAATTCATTGCTGGTTAGAAAGAAAAAATTTACTAGACTATGTTTAATTTCTAAGTAACAGTGCAATCTCACCTTCCTCAAGGAAATGAGCAAGGATGTAAGAGTTTTGAATTATCTTTATGTGGGGAGAAAGCTGGAAGATGTGACATATATTAAAAACTACCCTTTCCTTGCAAAATATTATAAAAACATGTTAACTACATGAATGACTCAAAAGGAGGAGAACATTATGACAAAGTAGTAGATGTAATTTTGTGAGATGGAAAGATATAATCCATAAAAGGATTGGATATAGAAGATCCAAAGATCTTAGGAAGGGTTAATGCAAAAATAAATTGGATATTTTGTGGTATTTACGACCTTGGAAGTGTCAAGAAAAAGGTCAAGAATGAAGAATTTCTTACAATTATTTTAAAACCCATAATGGTCCAACCATGTTTTCTAAACTACCAAGAAGGAAAAACATCGGAATTGAATATATTTTTAACACTTAGCTATCAAAGGGAAATAACAAATATTATAGTCTAAAGATTGAAAATGAATACATGTGTTGGAAAGGTTAACATAAAGCACCCATTGAGTGTATCAAGATTCCAACACTGTATGTCAATGGTTTCATTGAGGTCTTGAGAAAGGTTGACATTAATAAAGAATCATTTTTGAAGTTGGATACATACAACAAAATAGGTTACGTAGTTATGACCAAACCTATAGAGGAACCAATGAGGTCTAAAAAATTATAACATGCCATGGGAAGGAATGAAATTCCACTCAAACCGACACATTTAAAGTCATACGCTCATAAACCATAAACTCATGAATCCAAGGGGACACAAAAGGAGGAAAATGGGAACAAACCAGGTGGAGGAATTATGCTACACCATAACAACACTCCTATGTCGAAAAATTGAATGGGAAAAACATGTTATCATGATGCAAAATTGAGACCAGGTCATTTAGACTAAAGAGAAAAGCATTGTTGTAGAGGAAATACTTGTAGAAAAACAATGTATTATGCAAAAATACTCAAGTCAATGACACACCGAATCGAAATCATCAATGTGTAATAAGATCTCGGGAAAAACATTGCTTCATGAAATACTTTCAACACAAAATTCATTAATTTCTTCCATGGAGGCATCATCATAGTCCATCACATTTTATATTACCAAAATACGTGAACCGGAGGGTATTCATATAATACCCACTAAAAGGTAGGAATTCCTAAGATACCAAAATAAATGCAAGTGCATGCAAATAATCCCACAAGAGGCGTGATATAATTAGAGTCGAAAACCCGGAGGGGTCACTCGTACAAAACATGAAACCCTAATAGAACATATTTATGTAATAGTTTTTGAATTATCTATAGATTAAAATTATTTTTAAAATAACCCTCTTAATAATACTTATTATGGAATTTTGATAATTGACTATAAAAAGATCTAGTTACCATTTTACATGGTGTTGGATGAACGATTAGTCCTTTTTAATAAATGTAGTAACCAAAGTTCATATTTCAATTTTTAAAATTGTAATGTTAAACTTTTTTAATAGGGGTATTACTTTAACAAATTATATGTAGAAAATATTTTTATTAAACATTGATTATCTTAACAAATTAAGACTAACTTTAGTTCATCAAAGATAATTTAAAATAACATACATTAAATAATGTGCTCAAGTCATCTATATTAATTGTTGAAATCTATGAAGTATATAATAACTAGAAAACATGATAAATATAATTATTTTTTAACATTAATTAATTTCTTTAAGGAAAATTCTAGAATAAATTAAAATGTCATTGATAAACCACCCAAAAAAATTTATAATGAAAGTGATGATTATGAGCCTAGTGATTATTTTGATTTGGTAGGATACTTACTCCTGAAATTAAGTGTTGTTAAAGTCATATAAGTTTCTATATTCACCCCTACTTAAATTTTTTATTCATCTTGAATTATATTAAAAACAATTACATTATATATATATATATTACACTTGATTTTTATTTACATTTTTCATTTTCATACTTAAAAAGTTGTACAAATTTGAGAACATTAACATTATTTAAATATTTTTATATGACTTCTTTCAATGGTTTTTATTTTAAATACAAAAATTAATAGAATTAAAATAATGTCGCTAAAAATAGTAAATAGTATATATATAACTTGTAAATGCTAAATTATATAATAATCAATTTTATAAGTTTTTAATATAAAACATTAAAAAGTGTAAACAATGTTCAACCTATCTAATATTATAATATATTTTTCCATCACTTAAATATATAAACTCAATTCTATTTTCAACTCCTTGATAAATTCTAACCATTGTAAGAATTTTGTTGAATCTAGTTTCACTACTAGCTAGTGACGTAGTGGCCCAATCTACATTGAACATAAATATTTGAGTTCTATAATTAAAGGATATTAACTAAGAACTTTTATATTTGTAGAAGCAACTTGAGGATTCTTTGAATACATAAATAAGACATGGGGTGGTAAGAACATATTTAAACATATTTCTAGAGGTTATATATATATATATATATATATATATATATATATATTGAAGTGAAATAGGAGTAGAGGGGAAGGAAAGACAAGAAAATATATTTACAATGCAAATTGTAATGCCCAGATTTTTACGTTAAAAACCACATTAAATATAAATTTAATTACCTAGAAATTGGCGACAATTTATTTGTTTTATTTAAGTAATAAGGTTGCAAGGGTGTCAAAACCTAATCTCCATTAAGTTAATCTCCACCAATTAACTACTACATTACAATGGATGGACCAGGTCTAAGTTAAATGATTAAATATTCTTAATTTATCTCTAAGGTCAAATTAATTATAAACAAATAGGAAGGTGTCATAAATTGATTTACTTGGTTAAGTGTTTTTCTTCTCCTTAATTAACATTCAAACCCATACTTAATAAACCTTATACTTAGTTACTTTAGTTCCATTATCTTAATAGCTTTAATGTCCATTTCATTAATTTCTAAAACATACTAGGAACTAAATAAATGACTTTGCACACAAGGGTATTTAAATGGCCCCATTCACCCATTTACACATACCTTTTAAATTATTTAAAACACCCATAAAATTTATTCGTACCTAAAAATTGTAGGGTTGATCCTCAACCCTTGGATCAATTAAATTGTTCCCACTAGATCCTAGGGTTCCAAACTAACCCTAAATATCCTTAAGAAAGCTTATTAAACCTTTTTATTTTCCCTAATCTCCTCATTTGGTTACTTTTTTTTTGTTAAATCTGCAGGTTGGAAAAATGGAATCCATGGAAGTAAGGAAGGAAGAAGCCATGAAGAATTTCACTAGAATCAAACTTAGTTTAGTCTAGGTGGTAGATTTATCATTGTAATGTCCTTCATTTGAAGATTGAAATGGTTTCCACTCCAAATTTGGAGATGTGATTTATCAATTTCCATTTTTAGTTCTCTATTTGGGCCAAAACCCTACATCATTTTTAATCCAAGAGTTTGAATTTTTTAAAATACCCATTTGAGGATTTACAAGTTTAGAAAAATGAATTTATGTTTTTATTTCTTGCTGGAGGTCTCCTCTTTAAATTTTAAAATTTCCACAGGCATGGATTTAAATTTTTCCGCGTCGGTATGGAACTACCTCCCAAAAGCAGGTCGGTAGTCCTGGGACCGCCACCCTACCTAGGTGGCGATTCATGAAACTCTACCTTACCCGAGCGGTGGTTCAAATACCACCACTTTGCACATGGTAGTGGTCCCATTCTTTAAAAACAAAACCTTCAATTTTGAGATTTTTCAAAAAAATAAAATTCAGTAGAGTGTTTTCAAGATCATCCTTAGCTTGAATTTATGTTCCTAAATTTTCCAGTTGAATGTTTTAATCCATTTATTCATTCCATACTTAAATTACTAAATTTAAAGGATTTCCTATTTCAATAGTAACAAACAACAACTACAAGATCATTTTCATTTCTTTCAACAAAATTTTCTTTCAAGTTCAAAAGTAGAAATAAAACTAAATCTACTTCTAATGTTATTGTTTTTCCTTACAACAAAATGCAATATTTCAACATAATAATTTACTTAAAATTTATTGCATCTTTCCATTTCCACTACAATCATTTGTTCAAATAACTACTAACAACTTTGTTCCACATTAAATTTTTCCATGCATACACTATTAATTTTTTATAACTTCTATGTTCTTTCTTTCCTTTTTACAATAATGCAACTTCAACAATGATAATGAACTTTCTTTTCCTTGAGCATAGCTCATTTATTTCAATGAAAAGAACTTAATTTCTCACAATACAATATAACTAAACTTTTAAACATGATTTACATTTTGATTCATTCCTTTAAATACTAAAATTTGAGGAGAAAGGAAATTACAATATTCCTCAATGATTTTCCTTCAAAATAGTAAAACAACTTGGTCAATGAAAATTACAATGCAACATCTCTTTTTAAAATACAATACTACAAGTCTTCCACCTTAAGTGGGAATAACAAGAAGGATTTCTCACAAGGAAGGATTTATTTTTGACGTCAACAAATTCTCAAAGTTTCAGATCACCAAAAAGAGCTCCACCATGTCTTCACTTGATCACAACAAAAAAATGGGGGATAGGCGACACTCTCCACCCAACCAATAATCCAATGAGGAGAAGAAGCTATCCTCCTCATTGGCCCCCAAGCCCCAACCACAATGCAATAAAATATGGATCCAACTCATGGAAACTATTACAAATCTTCCACATCACAATACAAATATTTCACAACCATTTTAAAACACAATCAACACAAAATACAATCACAAGAAGGAAACTAACAAAATAAACAAGACTAGACAATGTAAGGACAATGGAGAAAGGATATATGGGGAGATCACTTATGCCTCCCAATAGAATTAGGTGCCCACCTTAAAACCCTCGAATATACATCTCAAAACCCCTAAACAAATCTTATTCCTCCCTCAAGATCCTCTTATGCCTCCCACATTCTCTTATGCCTCACTATAATCTCTTATGTCTCCCTCAAAAGAACCAAGTAAGAAATGCAAACATTTTCTTGTCCAAGGTGGGTTACCAAAACCAAATCCCTCGAAAACATAAAATAAACTCTTATGTCTCCCTACATATATGATTTCCATAGCCTTATCCTACACCACACTTAGTAAATCTACCCAAGAACCCAACAAGCATACCAAAACACTCAATAACACACACATATACACGATAAAAGACAAAATATTAAACAAGAGTGTAGCTTATACCTTTCCATAATAGAGCTTGATCCAAGAGTCACACACCAAGCTCCTTAAATCCCAATCCAACACCAACAAGCTAAAAAAATCCACAAGCACTCTAAAATCCTCCAACTCCCAAAATACAAGAGCACATATGAAATGAACTGACCCCAAACAAACAAATGAACTTTCATAAATTGAAAAGGGAGAGAGGGTGGGTGAGGTAACCGTGTAGGATTCCTCATCACTTATCCTAAACTCCACATCATAAGTCAAACCTCAAACCCAATGCACAATAAACTTGTGGTTGAGAGTAATGAAAATCCTTTTACACACACAATCCTAACCCACACCCCCTAAGGTCAAAATTTAAAATCCATCTAAGAAAAATTATATAAATGTAACTTTTAGTCTTATAAAACACTTAATGTGGTATATTTTTGACCCCAAAATCCATAGATAGGGTTGCTATAATAAATTAAGAGGTGTGGGACAAGCTTAGCTTGTTCCACAAGCCTCCAAAATTGGCCCTTAAGGCCAAATCTGAATTTCCAAGGTAAGGTAGAGTGTACAACACTCAAAGTTACTTACACTCAACTAAAAATCACATAGTCCAAAACCCAACAACTCTAATAAATGAATTCATTTGTCACATCCCCAAATCACTTAATAGCTTGATTTAATTACTAATATAAGCACATTAATCAACAAGGGTTAAATAAATTACATCAAAAATAAACTACATACTCTACAATAATTAAATAAAAAGGGAAAAAGTGCACACAAGCCCATGGTCACAATTGGAGGTCATCCCCATGGGGATCCCCTAAAAAAATTAAAACACACAAACCACAACCTAACACAAGTTTCCATGGTGACCTTAGTTGTATCCATTTAGTATTCCACTATGGTTGGTCTCCAATCCCCTTTTGATTGTTGTGATATAATTACCTACAAGACACATGATACCTCCTTCGGCCTTGTGGCCACATCAAAACATCAAGGATAAAACATATGCATATCAATCAATAACCATCCACATATAGTTAATTCATCATATAGACTAACAATGCTATCATTTGTCTAAAATTTCAAAAAGATCACAAAATTAGTCCAAAAGCTAAATCCTACTCAATACAATGAAAATTTTGAATGTCATTAATATATATATATATATAACATAATCATCATCATCAAATATAATATGTCTCTCTATCTATCTAAGAATCAGTAAATTCATATTATGAATCACAATCCATCAAAATTAGAATATATCTATCATCTAACATCATGCTAAACAAAAATGATACAATATTATCAAGGTATAAAGTCAATAGTAATAAAAATGCACGAATAATAAGTGTCGAAGAGGAGTGGGATCTACATCCCCTCCCCTTAGACTCGACTTCTCCTAGAAGTCACCGAAATAGGTTTGAAAACTACACTTATAGCCACGAAGCATCGTCCCATGTAGCAATAGTCTCATCATACTGTCCCACTGGACTCGCACCTGATCAATATCTTGGCATCGAAAGGCCCAAGGTCCTATCTTTCTAAAATACACATGGGCTTCACCATAATCTACCCCTGCTCCTACACATCAAATGTGATCCAATCTAATAAATAATATGTACTTGGGATATATCTCCTAATAACAGATATATGAAACACCACATGCATATGACACAAACTGGGTGGAAAGGCTAGATGATACACTAAGGGAACAATCCACTCCAGGATCTCAAATTGACACACGAATCTAGGATACAACTTAGAGCATTTTCCGTAACATATAGGACTCTTATGAGGTCTAAAAAAGAAAAACACCTTTGTGACCACCTCATAACTATGGTCAACCCTCCTCTAATCTACATACATCTTTTGCTTTTCATGAGCCTCAAGCAATCTCACGATGAACCAAAACAATCTGTTGCTCCATTTCCTAAAAGAATCTTTGGGCCAAGAGATACTCTATCCTCCAAGATATCTCAACTCGATGGTGTCCTACATTCTCTGCAATAAAATTCCTAAAAAGGTTTCATTCCAATTGAACTCTAAAAACTATTGTTGTAGGAAAACTCCACCAAATACAAGTACTCCTCCCACTTCAACTACTGATCCATGATTTACATCTAAAGTATGTCCTCTAAAATATGGTTCACCTACTTCATCTTTCCTTCTTTCTTTGGATGATAGGTTATGCTGAATTCGATACTCATCCCAAGATAATGATGCATGGTAGTGGAGAACTGGGATGTGTATAAAGGGTCGCGGTCGAAAATGATCTTCTGTGGAATCCCGTGTAGTCTAACAATCTCATCTAGGTACACTCTTGCTACTGCACTAGTTGTATAGGTGGTCTTCACCAGAGAAAAATGAGAAACTTTCATCAATAAATCAACCATGACTATAATGGCATCATGGTGGTATCTCAGAATTTGTAGCCCTACTATGAAATCCATGGAAATGGCATCCCATTTCCACTATGTTATAGCATGTGGGTAAAGAAGGCCAGCTGGATGTTGATGCTCGAACTTCACCCTCTAAAACACTAAACGATGCAACACAAAATAATCTACATATCTCTCGAATACCTACCCAATGGTTAAGTTTTCTCAAGGTGACGTACATTTTATTCACCCCCTGGATAGGCTAAATAAGGTACACAATGAGCCTCTGCAAAGATATCATCCTCAAACCTCCATCCCTAGGTACATACATCCGGCCTTTATGTCCAAGAAGTCTATCCGAATCTAAAGATAAACCCATCAAAATTCCCTTCAAGGGTCTCGAGACTCAATTTTTTCTCTAGCCCTAAGGTAAAAACTGTCATGAGGAAGCTTCTTTAAAATCCTACACCGTAAATCTATATTGACTCAAGTAGCCAAATCCAAATGTCTCCGTCTACTCACTACTTTAGTAAAAACATTATCCTTCCCCTTTAAATGATCTATCTCCATGTCGTACTCACAAAGTAACTCCATCCAACACCACTTACGAGCATTGAGATTGGGTTACGTGAAGATGTGACAAAGGATCAAGTGATCAATCCTGAAAAAAAATATTTTTCCAAGAAGGAAATGTCTCCATTGAACCAAAGCATACACACTCTGTAAGATCAAGGTCATGAGTCAGATAATTAAGCTCATGATTTTTTATTTTGTGAGACTTGAAGGAAACCACATGGCCCTCTTGTATCAAAACACCAATTATTCCCCAAGGAAGCATTCATACAAACTAAGAACTCTCCATGCAGATCAAGCACTAAAAGAATTGGGGCTGATGTAAGACATCCCTTCAATGTAATGAAGGCCTAATCACATCTATCGACCATAAGAACTTATTCCCTTTCTAAAAGGAAGTGATGGGGAACATAACCGAGAAAATTCTGAACAAATCTCTTGTAGTACCTGCCAACCCCATGAAAGTGCACACCTCGGTCACACTAATTGGCACGGGCCAATCCATAATAGCTTGAATCTTGTAAGGATCGAGGGTGATACCTTCCCCAAAAATGATGTGAACCAATTAATACACCTCTCTTGCTAAAAAATGCACACTTATCAAGGTTCCCATAAAGGTGATGCTCATGACAACATTGCAGAACTTGGTGAAGGTGCTCCTCATGATCCTCATCGTACACAAGTAAATCAAGATTTCATTAATAAAAATGAGCATGAAGCAATCCAAATATTTCTAGAATACCCTATTAATCAAACTCATGAATATTGCATGGGAATTCGTAGATCAAAGGTACTACTTTGTGAACTCATAGTGGCCATATCTCGTACGGATGGCTATCTTATGAATATTTGCCTCTATGATCCTCAGATGATGGTATCTAGACTTAAGATCTATCTTAGAAAATACTGTGGCTCCCTTCATCTAATCAAATAAATCATCAATTCGTGGAAGGGGGTAATGATTTTTTATCGTTAATTTGTTCATCTCACGATAATCGATACAAGACCGTAGAGATCCATCCTTATTATTTACAAAAATAACCAATGTACCCCAAGGGGATATAATAGGATTGATGAGGCCTTTCTCTAGAAACCCCTCTAGCTATAATTTGATCTCACAGAGCTCATGGGTAGTCATCTTATAAGGAACTTGTGAGATATGATCTGATCCTAGAAAAAATCAATGTGAAAATCTTTCTCATATGGGGGAGGTAACCCTGAAAGATCCCCTAGAAAGGCATCTAAAAAATCTCTCAAGAAATGATGATAATCAAGTGGCATACCACTAGAATCATCTTCTGATATGTTGCTAACTGTGACAGTATACAACTGGAAACCTCATCATGCACATCACTTAAGCTGCATAAAGAATATGGTGTGAATAAAGTTGGGTCTCCTGACTTTTAGTATCACTGATTCCACTACCAAATCATCTACACATAATATTACTTGACTGTAACAATCAAATCTGTACCTATGTGCAAATAACCATTCCATGCCCAAAATAATCCCATAGGAACCCAACAGAAGGATACAAAGATCCAAGGTCATGAAAAAGAGTCCTAGGTGACTATTCACTCCCGGACAAAGGAATCCACTATAAGCTTGGATCTAGAAGCCATCTCCACATCTGAACTATGGCTCTACCTAAATACCACTAGCCTGCATCATTCTACTAAAAAGGGGGAAATAAAATAATCGAGGAACTGAATCAAATAAGACAGAATAGAAATGCCATCAATGCTACTTGTCATCTTAATCACCATGTTCAGGTGCTCTACCTAGTGGTTATCGACTACTCCATATATCTTATGGCTCCTAGCAATCTCTCTATTGTAGGATCAGAAAATGGTGCCTTACAATTATTTCTAGGGTTATAAGGAACTCTCTCCAATGATTCCTAAGTACTTTGACCCGTAACAACTACCAAGTCCCCTCCAATAAGATGCAACCCCTACAGGTACTCTAGTGGTCTATTCCGTGGATCCTGATGTTCCTACTATTGAATGTTGTGGTTGTTGATACAAATATCCTCTTGAATGAGCTCTAAGTGGTTCCTAATTCCTAATTGGTCCCCTAAGAGGAGGCCCCATACTGCATCCCCTTTGAGAATCAAATCTCTGTGGAGGCCTAAATAGAGGATGAACCTATTTTTGCTGCTGAAGTGGTTGTTGTGGTGGTCTGAATAAAGATTTTGCAGAACCATGTCCACCATGAGGAGGAGGATCAGACCCCCTTGATCTTCTATCATGCATCCAAAGGATACGGATACATACTCTATCTCTCGACCTGTTGTGCCTTCCCCTGGTCTCCTTTGCAATATAGGCCTTCTCAATGGCCTCTGTTAATGTCTGTGGGAAATGAATGCACACTTGCCCCTCCAATGTCTAGGTTCAGGCCCCTGATGAACCTATGGATCCTCACCTTCTCATCCTACATATAGTCCACATACTGAAGTAGGTCCAAGAAATAACTCTCATACTCCGCCATCATCATAGATGCTTGACAAGGGTCATGGAAATAATCTATCCTATGTTGAATTAACCTCTTGGAAATTATCTACTTCTAAAATGCTCCTCAAAGAGCTCTCAAGTTCTTATCCTTTGAATCACATGGAGCTTCTGCTCCTCGGTCCTCCACCAAACCTCGATCTTGTCTCTCAGAAGGTGGATGGAAACACGAGCCTTCATGTTGCTAGTACATAGACATAGCTTGAAGCATCCTCTCAAGTAAACTAACCGTGCCTTTCCTAAAATCCTCTAGTTTACCCAACAATATGAGATGAGTGGAGTTTCAGGATATCTCTCGATTTGATATTCCTGTATAGAATGTCTTCCTCTAGGTCTCTCGACACGATCATCATTTTGTCTAGGATCGTAGATATGTCTCTGTGCCTTTTATGCTGTTACCATGACCTCTCGGTGGTGAATCTCATCTAACTAACTCCACATGGGAGTTCTCTACCCTATGCTCATCACTATGTTGGGAAGGTGCATGAGCCTCTATTGATGGCTCTTTGTCATGTCCGCTTTGTTTCCCTCCCAAGGAACCTCTGCGTATAACCGCATTAACATCGTTTAACGTTTGAAGTATCTTAGATAAAGTGGTTGTTACTTTTTGATCAAGAGGTGGTAAGTCTAGGTCAACGTTCAAGAATCCTTTGTCTATTCCATACATCCCGCATAGACCAAGGTGAGAGTTAGTTTACTATTCTAGAATTTACTTTCAGTTTTATATGTTTTCTATGTTTAAATTATCATTCAAGTTATGTGATGGATATTTAGAGTTATGTTATGTTTTATTGTTATGTCTTATGTTTTTAAGAGTGTTTGAGGTCAAGCATTGAAAATCCCATGACTTTGATACCAAGTGTAACTGCCCCCGTGCAATTTCTACATTAAAAAAGCACATTAAATATAAATTTAATTACCTAGAAATTTGTGGCAATTTTTTTGTTTTAAATTATAAGGTTGCAAGGATGTCAACCCTAATGTCCATTAAATTAAATCTCCACCAATTAATTAATACATTACAAAGGATGGACCAGGTCTAAGTTAAATGATTAAATATTCTTAATTTATCTCTAAGGTCAAATTAATTACAAACAACTAGGAAGGTGCCATAAATTGATTTACTTGGTTAAATGTTTTTCTTCTCCTTAATTAACATTCAAACCCATACTTAATAAACCTTATACTTAGTTACTTTAGTTCCATTATCTTAATATCTTTAATGTCCATTTCATTAATTTCTAAAACATACTAGGAACTAAATTAATTAATTTACACACAAGGGTATTTAAATGGCCCCATTCACCCATTTACACATACTTTTAAATTATTTAAAACACCCATAATATTCATTCCTACCTAACAATTGTAGGGTTGATCCTCAACCCTTGGATCAATTCAATTGTGGCCACTAGATCCTAGGGTTCCATACTAACCCTAAATATCCTTAAGAAATCTTATTAAACCTTTTTCTTTTCCCTAGCCTCCCATTTGGTCACTTTTCTTTTGTTAAATTTGTAGGTTGGAGAAATGGAAGCCATGGAAGCAAGGAAGGAAGAAGCCATGAATAATTTCACTAGAATCAAGCTTAGTTTAGTCTAGGTTGTAGATTTATCATTGTAATGTCTTTCATTTTAAAATTGAAGGGGTTTCCACTCCAAATCTGGAGTTGTGATTTAGTAATTTCCATTTTGAGTTCTCTATTTGGGACAAAACCCTACTTCATTTTTAATCCAAGAGATTGAATGTTTTTAAATACCCATTTGAGGATTTACAAGTTTAGAACAATGAATTTATGCCTTTATTGCTTGTTGGAGGTTTCCTCTTTAACTTTACAGGCTTAAATTTTTGTTAGACTAAGTTAAAATTTGCATAGGAGCTGATTTAAATTTTTCCACCATCAGTGATGGAACCACCATGCCCAAAAAGCAGGGGCAGTTCTTGGCCTACCACCCTACCTAGGTGACATTTCATGAATCACCACCTTTCCTGAGTGGTGGTTCAGAGAATGCCGATCTGCATAGGGTAGTGGTTCTGTTCTTTAAAACATAACTTTCAATTTTGAGATTTTTCAAAAACAAAATTCACTAGAGTGTTTTAAGGATCATCCTTAGCTTGAATTTATGTTCCTAAAGTTTCCAGTTGAAGGGTTTAATCCATTTATTCATTCCATACTTAAATTACTAAATTAAAGGATTTCCTATTTCAATAGTAACAAAACAACTACAAGATCATTTTCATTTCTTTCAACAAATTTTCTTTCAAGTTCAAAAGTAGAAATAAAACTAAATCTACTTCTAATGTTATTGTTTTTCCTTACAACAAAATGCAATATTTCAACATAATAATTTACTAATTTTTTATTGCATCTTTCCATTCCCGCTACAATCATTTGTTCAAATAACCACTAACAACTTTGTTCCACATTCATTTTTCCATGCATACACTATTAGTTTTTTTTTCAACTTCTATGTTCTTTCTTTCCTTTTTACAATAATGCAACTTCAACAATGATAATGAAATTTCTTTTCCTTGAGCATAGCTCATTTATTTCAATGCAAAGAACTTTCTCACAATACAATTATAACTAAAATTTTAAACATGATTTCCATTTTGATTCATTCCTTTACATACTAAAATTTGAGGAGAAAGTAAATTATACAATTCCTCAATGAGCTTCCTTGAAAATAATAATAATACAACTTGGTAAAGTAAAATTACAATTCATCATCTCTTTTAAAAATACAATACTATAAGTCTACCACCTTAAGTGGGAATAACAAGAGAAGGTTTTCTCATGACGAAAGATTTCTTTTGGACATCAACAAATGCTTAGAGTTTCACATCACCAAAAATATCTCCACCATGTCTTCACCTGATCACAACAAAAAAATGGGGAGAGGCATCACTCTCAAACCAACTAATAATCCAATGAGGAGAAGAAGCCATCCTCATCATTGCCCCGAGCCCCAACCACAATTCAATAAAAGATGGATCCAACTCATGGAAAATGTTATAAATCTTCCACATAACAATACATATATTTCACAACCATTTCAAAACAAAATCAACACAAAATAAAATCACAAGAATGAAAATAACAAAAATACACAAGGCTATACAATCCAAGGCCAATGGAGCAAGGATCTATGGGAGATCACTAGATACCTTAATACCCTCCTACTTTAATTCCCTCCTACCTTATTTCCTACCTTAATACCCTCCAATATACATCTCAAAACCCCTACACAACTCTTATACCTCCCTCAAGATCCTCTTATGCCTCTAACATTCTCTTATGCCTCCTACAATCTTTAATGTGTCCCTCATAAAAACTAAGTAAGAAATGCAAGCATTTTCTTTTCCAAGGTGGGGCATCGAACCTAACTCCCTCCAAAACATGAAATAAAATTTTATTGCTCCCTACATATATGATCTCCATAGCCTTCTCCTACACCACACTTAGGCAATCTACCCAAGAACCCAACAAGCATACCAAAACACTCAATAACATACACATACACATATACATAATAAAAGAAAATAATTAAACAAGAGTGTAGCTCCTACCTTTATATGGTAGATCTTGATCCAAGATTCACACACCAAGCTCCTTTAAGACAAATCAAACACCAACAAGATCTTAAAAACACCACAAACACTCGACATCCTCCAACTCCCAAAATACAAGAGAACAAATGAAATTAAGTAACCCCCAAACAAACAAATTAACTTGCATAAATAGAAAAGGGAGAGAGGAGGGTGAGGTGGCTCCATGTAGGATGCCACATAACTTATCCTTAACTCCACATCATAAGTCAAACCTCAACCCCAATGCACAATAAATTAGTAGTTGAGAGGAATGAAAAACCTCTTACACACACAAACCCAACCCAAACCACCTAGGGAAAAAAATTAAAACCCATGTAAGAAAAGTGCAATAAATGCCACTTTTTGTCTTACAAAACAATTAATGGGGTATTTTTTTGACCCCCCCAATCCATAGGTAGGGTTGTTATAAGAAATTAAGAGGTTTGGGACAAGTTTATCTTGTCCCACAACCCTCTAAAATTTGCCCTTAAGTGCAAATCCGAATTTCCAAGGTAAGATAGAGTGTAAATTACTCAAAGTTACTTACACTCAACTAAAAATAACATAGTCTAAAACCTAACAATTCAAATAAATGACTCCACTTGTCTCATCCCCAAATCACTTAATAGCTTGATTTAATTACTAATAGAAGCACATTAATAAAAAAGGGTTAAATAAATTACATCACAAAGGGAAAAAGTGCACAAGCCCATGGTCACAATTAGAGGTCATCCCTCAATGGGGACCCCCTAAAAAAATTAAAACACACAAACCACAACCTAACACAAGTTGCCATGGTGACCTTAGTTGTATCCATTTAGTATTCCATTGTGGTTGGTCTCCAATCCCCCTTTTGATTGTTGTGATATAATTACCTGCAAGACACATGATACCTCCTTCGCCTTGTGGCCACATCAAAACATCAAGGATAAAACATATGCATATCAATCAATAACCATCCACATATAGTTAATTCATCATCTAGACTAACAATGCTATCATTTGTCTAAAATTTCAACAACATCTCAATTCTATCTTTTATCAATTTCAACAAGATCACAAAATTAGTTCAAAAGATAAATCCTACTCAATACGATGAGAATTATGAATGTCAGTAATACATATATCAACAACACATCATCATCATCAAATATAATATGTTTCTCTATCTATCTAAGAATCCACACAATCATACTATGAATCACAATCCATCAAAATCAGAATATATCTATCATCTAACATCATGCTAAAAATGATACAATACTATATAGGTCTAAAGTCAATAGTAATCAAAATTGAAATATTATATGTGTCGAAGAGGAGTGGGAACTACACAAACAAATCATATGTTACGCTAGTAAGAGAGCCCCATGCATCATTCCATCATCCATATTGCAAACAATATTATGATATATTGAGGTTTATATGACAATCTAGTGTAAGCCAATAAACCATTATAAGATTGGTTATTTATTTAATGAGGATTTTTATAGATTAAGCAATTCTAAGATACATTGGAGAGTTATATTTTACTTAAAATAGAGTGTATATACTTAAAATATAATTTTGATGCATTTCAGTAACTTTTTTTATTTGCATATCTATGAATTCCACAATAATAAACTAGATATGTCCAACTTTGAATTAAAAATTTCAGGAAAATATTTGTATCCCAACAATCATTTTCACGGTCATATTATCCCTTTCCTACCAACCTATTTTCTGAAATTTTGTAGCTAACAAAAGATACTAACATCCCGACAAATCAATGGTGTTGTTGAAGTGTTGGATCCTGAATGAAAATTAAAATGGTGATTTGTTTTTCCTATTTTTGGGAGGAATGAATTTTATGGATAAAATAGCATTATCGATTAATAGATGAGAGTTTTTATTTTTTACATTTATCTTATTTAGAAGCATGATATATTTAGGTTTCTTGTGGATGCGCAAGTTATATTTATGTGCATGGATTTGGTCTTTGTAGTATGAGGAAAAGAGAGAATTTTATTGTATTCCTCAAGACTAAAATAATAAGAAGGATTACCTATTTCTAGTGGATGTAGCTCAAATTGGGTGGACCATGTTAAATTTTGGGTTTATCGGTGATTGGTGATTCATTTTTTTGTTTAAATTCCACTTTTATTGGTCATTTGTATTTTGATCCCAATAATTGGTATCGAGCTAGATTTTTTTGGTAGAAAAATATCATAGAAGGGTTTCTTATTTGAGTGGGAGGAATGGTAGAAGATAGCAAGTTTAGGCTTCATAAGTTTAACGGCCAAAAATTTTAGATATGGAAGATTAAAGTGGAGGACTACCTACATCAAAATAAAATGGAAATATATGAAGTAGTTAGCTATGACATATGAAGAATGGGATGTTATTGGTTATAAGGTACTGGGAAACATATGGTTGTGCCTTTCAAGCATTGATAGCTTTAAATATTTCTAAGGAAAAGACAACGGTAGAACTGATGAAAACATTAGGTAAATTGTGTGAAAAACTCTTAGCCTCCAATAATTTATTTCTCATGAAACTTTTGTTTAATATGAATATGTCGAAGGGGATTCATTAAATGATCATTTAAATAAATTCAACATGATTACTAGTCAATTAAGCTCTTTAGGAGTAAATTGTGATGATGAAGTGAGGGCTCTTTTTTATTTTGTGCTTATTTCCTAAAATTTAGAATAATTTGGATGTGGATATGATTAATTCTATTTTTGGTTCAAAAACAATAAAGTTTGATGATGTTATTGGTCTGATTATTAGTGAAGAAATGAGAATAAAAACCACATGTGATTCATTTGGTAATGCTTTAAGTGTACAGAACAAGGGAAGACATAAGGAAAAAATAGAGATTCTTAGTTACCATGGAAGGTACAAGAAGGGAAGATATACATACCGAATCGGGATGGTATGATGAAATTATTGAAAAACAAGGCATGCAAAGAAACATTGTTCATCTTTAAAATTAGGAAAATATCAACAAGAATGGAATAAAGAGGAAAATGTAGCAAGTGATGTGTTACAAGATGCTTTTATTCTTTCTTAAGTCAATTTATTTTTGAAACGATCATTAGTGGAAGGGTCACGCGATTCCATTAAGTCCATCCAAATGAACCTCATGTCCAAGGATTATCTCCAAGATTCGTCACATATTCCCAACCCTTATACCTCCATCATCTCCTCCTTTTCAAGGCTTTTCGGGACTTACAATCTTCTCTAGATTTTCTTTTCGGGCCTTACAAGCTTCCTTAGCAAGCAAGGATATGAGGGGATTCAAAACCAAATGGGAATTCATCCTATCCCCCACGAGAAGGGAGTGATAATAATACATTCATGGATTCCCAAGAAGCCATGAAGATGAAGTTCCAATCCCATTCCCATAACCCACTCCAAATCCACTCCCCATTGGGGTGCGGGGAGCAAAGAAAACCAAGGTATAAATTTCAAAACAAAGCAAAACTCAAGAAAAATGAAATCCCAAAACTAACCCACAAATAAAAACCATTACCAACACCTAACACATACACATGCAAGAAAATTTCTAAACCAAAATAAAATGAAGCATTACACTTACCTCACACTCCCGGGAAAAGTCCTCAAACTCCTAGCTCTTTGAATTCTCAATCTCCCAAAGCTCCCCTCTAAAGTTCTCAAAAAAAAAAAACTCCCAAACATCAATATTCAAACAAGATACAGGAAAAATCTCCATCCCAAAAACCCATGGGAGGGTGACATGTGTCACCCTTCCAAATAAGAAAACCCTTTATGTCAACCAGCTCACTTTCCATGTTCCGCCACTAATAAATGCAAAAACGGGTCAAAATCAAATTATCCACCAAATACCACATAAAATCCAAAGATCACCCATGTGAGTTGATAGAATAAGATTTAGATGGTGAATTGTGAGAAGGTTGAGTGAGGAAGAGGCTTTTGTGGTTCACAATAATCTTCCCCACCCATAGATTAGGTCCCATGGACCATTTTTAGGTAATGGACACCCTTACCTTTTAATACATGCATTAAAAATGCCCATAAAGATCAAATTCGGGATTTGGAGTTGAATGAAAAAATCAGGGTGAGGAATGTTCCCACAAAATTAATTATCAACTCCAAACACATCCCTAAATAGGTTCAATGTACAATAAAACACCCTATAACACAAATAATTCGAAATGACCACATTACCACAAGGAAACCCAAAATCGGTGAGAAATGAAGTAAAATTAATTTTACCATGTGGTGCTCAAGGTTAGGAAGATACCCATATGATTAAATAAAATTCACATGCAAGCTTCAACCAAATTCCCAAATTACAAACAATCGCCAAATGAAACAAGGTGAGAGAAAGGTTCAAAAAGACTACTCATGCATATTTGGTAGTGCTACCACCGAGTCTCACATTCACCAAGTGTTATACCTTGAAAATCCTACACACTCTAGGAACACCTTAAATCTTTTCGAGACACGACAAAATATACATATAAATCATAATGAAAATGACTATAATATATTAGTTAAATATGATTTAATCACATCATATTCTATCAATGCTATATAGAATCGTGATCAAATATCAACAATACATACATCAAAGTCATGATATTTATTGAATACCATATAACAACATAATCTATAAAATCTAAAACAAATCATAATGTCATTATCTCTAATCAACATGAAATGACCATGTCAAATAGTGTCTCAAAAGTACCCTGACAAATAAGAATCTCATATACCATATGATGATAATCATAGCAAGTGGAAATCATAATTTACCAAAATCAAATATCAAATTTCTAATATGTAGTAATAAAACTACTCGGATTGAGTCAACAGGTCCTTTGATAGATAGAAAATATGTAGGCACTACAATGTTGTAGGTAGTTTCCTATTCTACCTAGGGCTTAATCCCCTTGGATGCAAACATGTTTTTTAATGGGATATTTAGATCGGGACATGGACACTCATGATAACATAATAGAAATATTATTTATGTTTATTGTAGAATTAGGTGACATCATATTAATATGTGCCAAATGTGTAGTGCCCAATCCTCTTCGACATTATTTCATTATGATGTTATTACTGTTTGATTGATAGTTAGACATTTTGATTATTATATATTGATCAATCGATGATATAATATGAAGATATTTGGACTATTGATATGTTTTTATTTACATTTTGATTATGATGCACTAGATGATGATGATGGACAATTATATATGTTGATTTGGAGTATTTTTATTTATACTAACATGTCATATTATGGATGCATCACCTATGTTGGTTGTTTTGAGAAAAATTCGATTTTATGGATGTTAGAACTAAATTAATTAATATGATGATAGGTCATAGAATTATTAATTTTGGATGACGATTATTTATTTAAATATGTATATTTTTCTTTATGTTGTTGATGTGGCTTTACGGACAGAGAGGTATTTTGTTTGTGTTGCTAGGAAATTTTATCACAAACATTAAAAGGGGATAGGGGACCAACGATGTAGAAGGATGTTGTTTTTTTGCAACATGTCCAAATTTTGAAATCTTGTATATAATGTTATATTGTGTTATTGCATGCTTTGTTAGGAAGTTCTTGTTGGTGCTCAAATTTTTCTTGCCTCGTTGGTCATTGAAATTCTTCAGTTTACAGGCTCTATCGCGTTTTCTATCTCCCCGTATTGATGCATGAAAACTCTATCCTCCATTTCATTGCCATGATTAGTCCCTTCCTTGGTCAAGGATCACTTAAATTCCATAAAAAAATTCGTTTTTCCTCTGTCCATATGAAAGAGTATAACTTGGGCATAAAACTCAAGTTTTTCCTTTCCTTCGTTTTCCACAGTCACATTTTGTTCTCGCTATCATTTGTGTCCCAAATATCCATGGAAACATGATTATATGTGGCTTGGAGGATCAAATTTGGATGTTATATCATTTGCAAACTCACTATCCATGAAGAAAGATTCATTTTCGGGGTCAAATGGTGATTTTCCTGCATTTTATGGTTTGACAGGTCTATTTTTCTCGATCAAATTTATATCTTTGCATCAGTGGGAACGTGGCCCTTTCTAGTTAGATGCAGCTTGGTGGGGCACTTTATAAACTCTAAGGCTCGCTTCAACTCAAACCTTGTCCATGTGGAGGGCCAACACTCATATAAAAAATCACCTTTTGGTTTGGCCTAGGAGTTGTGCCAGGGAGACACATGGAGGTTTATGTTGCCTTGCCCAGACTTAGACAAATTTTTATGCAGCCAGTACAATTTTGGTGGAACATGACACGTGGAGGGTTGGCACTCATTTGAGGATTCGGCTCAGCCTCCTACCTTAACAACTGCGAGAGGGAGACATGTGGTGGCTTCATCGGCTCCACTCTATACTTAAAATTTCCAAAGCATTTTTGAAAGTCCTGGGACATGTGGAGGGACTGTGCTTGTTTGGGAACCAACCCCTAAGTTTTATTTTGAAGAAGCACCAAGAGGACACTTGGAGGCTTCCACTCACTTTTCCCTTTGCTTGGACTTTTCAACGGCCAAAGAAAAATGTCTCGGACCCTAAACATGTGACGCCTTCCATTGAACCTTAATTATTTTTTATCAAACTCTTCCAGACTGAGACACATGGTGAGGCCACTCTTATTTGGGGTCTCTGTTGTTGGGGACCATCTCAAAGTGCGCCATTGAGACACGTGGAGTATTTCACTAGCTCCTTTTTACACTGAGACTTTTCAAAGGCCAAAAGGCATTTTTCTTGGGCCCAAGGCACGTGGAAGGCCCGTTCTTGTTTGGAAACTTTCCCTGTACTTCTCCTTATTTGGTGCATCAAGGAAACACGTGGATGGCTATAATATAAACTAGGAAAGGGAAAAATCAAGCTGTTGCTATGTATTTCACCTATTTTCCCACCATTTTTCTCGAAGACTCTTAGAGATGCAAATATGCATGGGTTTTCATCATTTTTGATGAAATTACTTGTCATCTTTGTCGAAGTAAAGTGCCATTGAATAGATTGAACTTAATTTGTGACTCAAGGATCATTAAGGTCAATATTTTGAAGTTTGAATTGCTCAAGCACTTGCGTAAATGGGAATTACCAGAGAAGTTGGATGCATGGCAGAATTTTAAAGGAAAGAGAGGGAAAATGATGAAATGATGAAGGGTGCAGGCACAAAAGATGAAAAAGGTGTTTTCTCGAGAGAAAAGAGGATTACTGTTAAATCCAAATGCGTGCAGAGCCTCGAAAATGATTAATAAATGGATTTATCACATGACAAAATAAAAATTATTACAAGGATTGCCAAAAATTGTGGCATGACATCCTAGTCATTACTCGAGGTCCCAAGAAATTTGATCAGTTCATAATTAGTCCACTTGGCGCAGCTTCCGGATGAAAAATTGTTCTGGTTCACTTTCCAAGACAAATTGGTAACAAGCAAAGGTCCCTCAAATATTCTTCTCTTTGGGGGAAATTGAGTGAGTGAAATGTATAAATGCAATGAGAATACTCTTGCAAATGGTTGGGGGTTGAATTCTTAAGAGAAAATTTGAGAAAGTTGTCTTCCTAAGAGACCAAGCCGAGATAACATGTTATTTCCTTCTATGTTAGATTTTCTATCATGTCAAGTTGGTTGCAGATGTATAGCCATTGATGAGCACTGATATTGCTCTAGAAGCTTTCCCTGTTGATGAATCTAAGTAATTTTGAAATTAATTTGTGTCCAATCTCTAGCAATTTGTGTCTACTTTGTTTTAGAATGTCTGCAAATGGTTTCTTTTGTTCCTATTGCAATATTACATTGAAATATTTGTGAAATCACATAGGATCTTGTCCCTATGACAATTTAGTGGTATTTGTAATTTCATTTCAAGAAGAGCCTTCATCTTATGATGAGATAAACAAATTTAAAATAAATTCACTATCAGTTATTGATAAAGATTGTCTATAAGTCTTTGGGTGTACCTTAGGCATGATTGATAAGAGATTTTGGTGTTTAATTGAGTCTTTCAATTCGATCCTTCATGTTAGAGTCTCATAGATTGTTTGAAAACGTGTCGATCTTGGCCTTCATTGAAGTACACCTTCTGGTTGAAGTAACATCTTAACTATAATGAAGCTTTTTGTTGTTGAGTTGTCCATTGTTGTGAATTCCCTCAAAGATTTGGTATCATAAACTTTATCTTGCTTCATCTCCCACCAAAACCATTCAAAAACCATGAATCCATCCTAAACTACCCATGTTTGCCATGTATATCTCAAAGGAACAAAATCTATTTACTAACATATGCAGTAACAATCAGTTTTCTTAAATTCTTTAGTAACCTTCACCTTGTGTTGAAAATATCTCCATCTTTTAGAAGTGACAACTCTTAAGAATGAAATTATGGAGTATTGACCATATTTTCCCAAGTTTTTCTTCATAAAATTTGTCTAAAAGAATGATATATCCATCTCCTTCATCAAACAGAGGTTACACTAAGGGTCCTCTCACCTTAGTAAAAAGGCATGGCCTAAAGTAGTGAGTACAAGTCAAATCCTCTTGAAGGTGCTATTCATCTCTCCATAAATCTGAGTGATAAAGGGCCGTTATATCTCATCCTTGGTTTCAAAATGACACACACTATGATCTATCTACCTCTAAGCTCCATGTCGATCGTGTGTTGCCTGCTTGACTTGAAAAGGAGAATGAATTTGGATACCAAAAATCATGGTGCCATTGTTGAGGACTGATTTGCATTGCCGGGGACCTAATTTACATTGCCAAGGATGATTTGTTGATTTTTTGCTAGTTCATATCCATTTGGCCCATTAACAACACTCATGGTGTCGTTTGGGGACTCTTTGAAGTATTTGAACAAAGGTGTATACATACAAACCTTGGTAATACTTCTTACACATGTTGTGTGCTAATACATTGTTGAAACATCATTATCTATTCAAATCTGTAAGAATTGTTCAAAGTTGTGAGTTCTAAGTGCAATATTTCCAGCTAAATTCTGTATCATCATTGATAAATTTGGGTAGGGGAAGAGAAGATCCTGTAATATTTGCATGAATCTAGTATTGAGAAACATTTGATAGGTCTTTCATAGTGCATTTCCATAAAATAAGGTGAAAATCCTTAGTGGTGACTCCATGTTGTTTGAATTCTTTATAAATACTAGTGTCTTAACATATATCAAGTAAGATTTTCATTATTATTCGTAATATTTGGAAGGAAGAAGATCTTTCTTTGCTAAGGACCTTAGTAGAAGGTTGTTTTATAGAGCTGGGAAAGTATAATTTAGAAGGATGAAGAATTTGGAAGGTTTAAGAAAAGAGATATCCATTGGTGAAACTCATCAGCCTATGATTAAAGATTGCAATACTTCCTCAAGTTCTTCGAATCGGGTAGCCTATTTTTGAATTGAATTCTCCATTTGAGAGGGTCCTTATTTTGTATTTGAAACATTTTCTTCTCAATATGCCCCTTTTTTTTCCAAATCGATAGATTTTACCAAGAAATAAAGTCTTTAGAGGGTAGTCATCTAAAAATTGCATCCATGTACCACATAGACCATTTAATCCTCATCATTTTGTTTCTCTTATAAGGCCACCTCCTCTGAATAATATGGCTTAGCCTCCACCTGACCTCCATTTGTTGTTAATACTTTTGGTCCCATCAATTTTAGAGGTATGGTGGCTATCCAAATGTTGCGCCACAAGATGTAAGAAACAAATTGCGTAAGTTTCAAGGAAGTAATGCAATCACTGGTGATTAGCACTTGAATCTCTTTATCAATATGATGGAGGACTTCAAAATAGAGTTTGAGGATGTATACATTAAATTATTTATCCATACTATAGAAGAAGATTCAAGGGACTGGTATAAATCTCTGCCAAATAATTCCATTGACACTGGACAGAGATGAAGAATGCTTTTAGAATGCAGTATGATGATAAAAAAAACCCTATGTTTCTTTTATCAGAGTTTGAAAATATAATAAACAATCCTAATGAATCGAGTGCATTATTTTAATACTAGATTTAACAAAACATTGAGAATACTGCCTATTAATTTGAGGCCATGTGATGAATCATGTCTGATAAAGTATTCAGATGCATTTGATAAGAAAGTTGCTTACTATTTGAGGGATAAGAACCTTGGGACTTTGAGGCAGGCCTTTACCATGGCTCTGTAAATTGAGAACAACATTAAATCAGTTGGAAAACCTCCTAAGAGGGAGGGTTTTAAACCTATCAACTATGAGAATCCTTAATCAAGTAAGGCTGTGGATCTTGAGGAAGTTGTAAAGACTTTGGCGAGTTGTCAAAGAAATTTATTATAAGCTAGCCGGGGGTAGAGAAAGGAATTAAACAAGGTTTTCAAGGTCAGCATAGGAAACGAGGACAAGACACATATACAAATCATCCTAGAAATGATCGAGGTTCGACGATAAAGGTAAAGGACCCATGGGAGCTAGAAAACCCCAAGCTAGGGAAAATAGAGTAGTGCCGATCCTCTAAATGCCATAGTTTTTGTTGTTGAGGAGAAAAATGAAATTGATTAGTCGTAAAAGTGTTTCTTGCCCCACCCGCCATGTGAAGTAGATCAAAAATTTGAAGAAGCTCATGATGATGACAACACTGATGATGATGCATGCATGGTGGATTTCTCTACAAGCTCATAGCAAGAAGAAACTTCAATCTGAAGTAATAAGTGCAAGAACTACTGCAATTTTTGGGACTGCATTCACTGTACCTCTTCTTCCTCCCTCTCATGCTTTAGAAATAGATATGGTACAAGAATTTGAACTTCCTAATAATTATTTTGAGTAACTAAGAGCTCTAATGATTAAGAAGTATGATGGAGGAATCCCATCATAAGAGGATAGATAAGTTTTCATGAATGTTATTATTACCCAAGAAAAAGAGTATAACACAAGAATTAAATCTATCAAAGGGAAAGGCCTCAAGCCAAACCAAATACCCAGTTCTCACCAATGTCCCAAAAGAGGATTTAAAGAAATATGCATCTGGCAAAGGTCTTGTTGTCTCAAGTAGAACTAGTGTTCCCACCCATGCCCAAAATGTGAAAAATCTTGTGCCATCTAATGAGTTTGTCAATATTTCTCCAAATGTTGCTTTTCCCAAATACATTCCCTATGAAATTTCCCAAGTCTTGAGTCAGATCAAGATTTATGTCCCAATTGTTGAATTGCTTAGGATTCCTGAGCACAAGAAGAGGGATTTTGAGTATTTGGGATTGGAAGAAGATAGGAGTGCCCAAGGAAGAAATATAAATAATGTAAACACTCCTCCTCTAACCATTGCAAACCTAGAAAAATCACTAGCATTGGAGGAGATAGGTGAACCACTTGAAGTTTACTTGGGAACATCTTTGGTTGAGTCTCAATTAAATGTTGATCCATTTTTACAACACTAATTATTAAGGACAGATTGTTGCACAATTGTATGTTTGATTCCAGAGCATCATGAAATGTTATTCCTCTTGAGGTTATGAATGAATTGAACATTAAAGTGATAACTGCCTATGGAAAGTGTATTGCAATGGATTCTAGAGAGGTACTTTTTGTAAGATGTGTAAAAGGTTTGGTGGTACAACTTACATCTTATCCAGGTAAGAACTTGAAACTTGATGTTGTCATTGTTGATTTCCCTGCCAAATGGGGCATGTTTTTATCAAGAAATTGGGATGCAAGTGTTGGTGGAAGTGTTCAGATTGATATGTCTTTTGCCACCATTCTAATTGAAGGTAGCCTTGTAAAGTTGTATGGAGAGAAGAAGATGTTGCACCTCATTGAAGATCCCAATAATTCTTCTTATGAAGTGTTGTATGCTGATAACTTTATTGGGTTTGCTAATGGAAAAGAACATAATATTGATCAATGTAAATGTCTTGAATAAGTAGGTTTACCTTGGACCTTGTTATTCGATGGATCTTGTTCCAAGTTTAGAAATGGTGCTGGCATTGTTCTGATTTCTCTAGGCCAAGAAGAGTTTGTCTTTTCTTTCAAACTTAACTTTGAATGCACTAACAACATTTTTGAATATGAAGCACTATTATTAGGCTTGAGAATTGCATGGAAATATGGTATAAAGGATATCATTGTCAAAGGGAATTCAAATTTGATTGTCAAGCAAATTAGAAAACTTTATGCTACTAAAAATCGAGAGAATGAAAAAATACAAGCATGCCATCTTGGATTTGATTGAAATTTTTGACTCTTTTAATAGTGTGCACCATGATAGAAATTTTAATGTTGTTGAGACAAGTTACCAATGCTAGGATCTAGATTTGGGAATGTATACAGTGTCTCCATTAAAATACTAACAAGGACATTTGTCCCCGATAACGTTAAAAATGGCAAGTGTTTGATGATGATGCCCAGGTGAAATGGTTTCTATAGAACCAAGGCGAGATTTTTGAACAAAATATATATTGGGAAACAATGGTGTGTGTTGCTAAAATAAAGGAAACTTTATTCGGAAAAGACATCATCCAACTAAAGACAAACACAATTCCCAAAGGTTTAGTGGGTCTTGAATCAAACTTTGATAATGTTGCTTGCATTATTAATAGAATTATGTCATTTTCAAGAGATGTGAAGAAGAGCACGACCTAGGAAAAAGAAAAACCACGTAAAATCTTGTTAGGAAGTAATCTCAAAGCAAGGAAGAGAAGCATTCCTATGTTCAATTACTGAAGAAATATCAAGATCGCCTAGCTTTGTCTTACTCGAGTTGAAGGCATACATGGAAGATGTGTTCCAACATGAAATTCCTCTTGAATATAATGCAAGGCCTTTCAAGAAAAAATAGATGCCCATAAATCCGTTCCTTTTTTGAAGATGCATGAAGAAATGAAGAAGTTGAGGGATGGAGGGATCATTCAACCCAAAAGGTACTCATCATGGGTTATAAACCTAGCACTGTCGGGATAAAGAATGGTGACATAAGGCTATGCGTAGAATTCAAGAACCTAAATAAAGCATCATTGAAAGATAATTACCCTCTTCCAAACATGGAGAATATGCTATAATCGGTAACTAGTTACGAATTGTTATCCACTTTAGATGGCTTCTCTGGCTATAATCAAGTTGTTGTGAAGGAGTCGAAAAGAAGAAAGACTACATTTACCACTCCTTTGGGAACTTATGTCTATGTCAAGATGTGTTTTGGATTAATGAATGCTTTGGAGAAATTTTCCAAAGAGAAATGGATGAAGCATTTCTTTGGTTATATCAATGACTTCATTATTGTTTATCAAGATGATGTAAATGTATTTTCCAAAAAAGAAATGGTCACTTGTAACACTTAGAAATAATGTTATTAAGATGTAGAGAGTATGTCATATAATTTAATCCCAAGAAGTTTCATTTTGGAGTGTAAAAGGAAAAGCTGCTTGGTCACATTGTATCAAAGAAAGGGGTCATGATTGATCCCGAGAGAGTAGAAGCCATAAGAAAGGTTCCAATTCCAATAACTAAGGAGGGATTTCAATCCTTCTTTATAAAAATAAACTTTATCAGAAGATTTTTGTCTAACTTTTTTGAGCCGACCATCCCCATTACTAGCATGCTAAAGAGGGACAAAGTTATTAAATGGGAAGAAGCTTCCATTCAATATTTTAATGGGATCAAGGAAGCACTAAAGCATGCCCCTGTTTTGGCAGATCCAAATTACAAAAATACTTTTTAAGTATTTTCTTTTGCTTCAAAAAACACCATTGCATCTGTCTTATTGCAGAAGGATGATGAAGGGGTTGAGAGACCAATTGGATTTTTTAGTAAGGTATTGTAAGGAGCTGAGTTTAAGTACACCATCATGGAGAAGCAAGAATTTATCTTGGTGAAAGCAACAAAAGTTTTCAGACCCTACATCTTGAGCTCTAAATTTGTTGCTTATGTTCCCCACACCATGGTGAAAGACATCTTATCAGAGATGGAGGTCTTAAGCAAAAGATGTAGATGGGTGAACAAGTTACAGGATTATGACATGGATATCCAAACCACGAAATTGGAAAGAGGTTTGGGCCTAGCTAATCTTATGGCTGAGAGAAACTTGCAAACTATTGAGGTGAATGAAGTAGAAGGAAAAAGGGTGGATGTCCTTAAAAAGTTGGTAAGCTTTTAATGGTACAAGGATATAACCTTTTATATCAAGCATCTATGCTGCCCTGAATATTTGAGTAAAAATCATAAAAGAGCTCTTAGGTTAGCCTCTCTAAAATATGTCATTATTGGATTTTGGGTTATCTTGGAAAAACCCGAGGGAGTTCTCTTGAGATGCATTACTGAAGATGAGGCCTAGAAAATAATTGCTGATCTCCATGGAGGAGTTTGTGGGGGAAATTTTGCTGGAAGAGTTAGAACACATAAAATCTTGAGGGTTGGTTAGTGGTGGCCAAGTCTCTTCAAAGATACAACTTTATTGGTTAGGAAATGTGAAAGTATCCAGTGTTTTTCTAGAAGAAGGAAAGATTTAGGCTCCCTTCCTTTACATCCCGTGTCAATAAAGCCCCATTTAAGCAATGGGGAATAGATTTCATTGTCAAAATTTATGATCCTTTCGGTCTTTGGTCATAAATGGATTCTTGTAGCCACTTATTATTTCACTAAGTGGGTGGAAGAAATCCCCACCAAGAAGGCAACATACCAAGTTATCATGGAATTCATAGTGAATCAAATCATATGCAGATTTGGAGTGCCAGCTAAAATTATTGCTTATAATGCCATGAGTTTCTGAGCCAAACCTTTTGTCGCAATGTCCAAAGAGTGTGGAATCAATTTGACATATGCTTCTAACTACAATCCACAAGGAAATGGACAAGGTAAGTCCAACAATAAAAACTTGTTGAAGATCATTAGAAGAACCTTGGAGATGAACAAAAAGAAGTGGGGTGAGCAACTGAAGTTTGTTGTTTGGGTTAATGAGAATCACCGTAAAAAGAGCTCTTTGGTAAAAGATGATTTGAGTTGGTATATGGAACTTAATCTTTGTTTCTCCTTCATGTGTAGTTGTCTTCATTTTAGTTTGTTTAAAAAATTTAAGATCAAGAAGTTAGTCAATATGATGCTTGAATCAATCAAATTATCGAGTTAGATGAAGAAAGAAGGGCATCCCATTAGCGACATGTGAAGTTCAGAGAAAATTTGAAGAAGTTATTTGACAAGAAGGTGACTCTAAGAGATTTTAGCATTTGGGATCTTGTGATTTTATGGGATAGCAAGCATGAAGATAAGGGAAAGCATGGTAAATTTTATGCATTGTGGATGGGCCCTTATTTAATTGATATTGAATTGGTGAAAATACATTATTCCTAAAAGACTTAGACAAGGAACTACTTGAATTGCCTGTTAATGGCAGGCATTTGAAACATTTCCTTGATTGATTTCTTAGAATCAAGGTATACTCCATTGTACAGTGTATAGTTCTTTTTTTCGTTCTATTTTTGTCTTTTTGTTTGTTTTGGTCCTTGGTGACCTGGTTTTGTTGGTTTCTTAGTTTTTTTTTTTAGGATGGTTATGGTTTCTCTCATTCAGTAAGATTTTTCTTTGATTTCATTGTCTAATGGTTTGTTTTTGGCACTTTGTCTACTATTTAATCTTGTGGCACTTATAGGGAGTGCCCATCCCCAAGTCGAGCTGATGTTAATGCTGAAATTAGTGTTTCCCATTTGTCATTGAAATTCTTTAGTTTGTGGGATCTGTCATGTTTTCTATCTCCCGTATTGATGCATGAAAACTCTTTCCTCCATTTGGTTGCCATGATCAGTCCCTTCCTTGGTTGAGGATCACTTAAAAGTCTAGAATTTGTTTTCTTATTCCTCTGTCCATATGAAAGAGTCTATAACTTGGGCATAAAACTCGGTTTTTTCCTTTCCTTTGGTTTTCCATGGTCACGTTTTGTTTTCCCTGTCATTTGTGTCCCAAATATCTGTGGAAACGTGATTGGATGTGGCTTAGAGGATCACATTTGGGCCTTATATCATTTCCAAATTCTCTGTCCGTGAAGAAAGATTCATTTTCGGGCTCAAATGGTGATTTTCCTACATTTTACGGTTTGACAGTGTATTTTTCCCAGTCAAATTCATATCTCAAAGCATTAGTGGGAACGTGGCCCTTTCTGTTTAGATGTGTCTTAGTGGGGCACTTTAAAAATCTAAGGCTCACTTCAACTCAAAACTTGTCCACGTGGAGGGTCGACGCTCATTTGAAAAATCACCTTTTGGTTTGGCCTTGGAGTTTCACCGAGGGGACACGTGGAGGTTTCCGCTACCTTGCCCAAACTTCAAATTTTTTTTGTGTGGCTGAGTACAGTTTTGGTGAGACTATGGACACATGAAGGGTTTGTGCTCATTTTAGGATCTACCTCGGGGTCCTACCTTAACAATTGCGACGAGAGAGACATATGGAGGCTTTCGCTAGCTCCGTTGTATAGTTAAACTTTCTAAAGAAATTTTAAATGTCCTAGGACATGTGGAGGAACCACACCTATTTGGGGACCGGCCCCTAAGTTTTATTTTGAAGTAGCGTCAGGAGGAAAATTGGAGGCTTCAGCTCACTTTGCCCTTTGCTTGGACTTTTCAACGGCCAAAGAAAAATGTCTTGGACCCTAAACACATGGCGAATTCTACTAAACCTTCAAAATTTTAAAAAAACTCGTGAGACTAAGACATGTGGTGAGTCCGCACTTGTTTGGGGTCTCCGCTATTGGGGACCATCTCAAAGTGTGCCATTGATACATGTGGAGGCTTCCACTAGATCCTTTTTACACTGAGACTTTTCAAATGCCAAAAGGTGTTTTTCTTGAGCCCAGGCACGTGGAAAAATGTGGATGACTATAATATAAAGTACTTGTCCTTCATGGTTATGCTAAGGGAACATGTGGACGACTATAATATAAATTAGAAAGGCACAAAATCAACGATTAATGTGTATTTCACCTATTTTTCTACCATTTTTCTCCAAGACTCTTGGAGATGTAAGTATGCACTATTTTTCATCATTTTCTTATTAAATTCCTTGTCGTCTTGTCTGTAAAGTGCCATCGAATGGATTTGGAACATAATTTTTGAGTCCATAGATTGTTAAGGTTGATATTTTGAAGTTGGAATTGCTCAGGCACTTACAAAAATGGGAATTACCAGAGAAGATGGATGCGGAGCAAAATTGCAAAGGAAAGAGAGGGAAAAGGATGAAATGATGAAGTGTGCAGGAAAAAAAGATGAAAAAGGTGTTGCCTCTAGAGCAAAAAGGATTACCTGTCAGATCCAACTGTGAAAAGCCTCCAGAAAATTATTAAAAAGGGATTTCTTGCATGAAAGAATTAGAATGATTAGAAGGATTGCCAAGAAGTTTTGGCATGGCATCCTAGTCATTAGTTGAGGGCCTAATAAATGTGATGAGTTCATAATTGGTCAACCTGGAAGCTTCCGGATGTAAATTTGTTAAACGTCACTTTCGAGACAAATTGGTAATAGGAATAGGTCCCTCAAATATTCTTCTCTTTTGGGGGGAAAATTGAGTGAGTGAAATGTATAAATGTAATTAGAGTGCTCTTGCAAATGGTTGGGGGTTGAATTCTTAAGAGAAAATTTGAGAAAGTTGTCTTCCTAAGAGACCAAGCCGAGATAACCTTTTTTTTTCTTCTATGTTAGATTTTCTTTCTGTAAAGTTGGTTACAATGTGTATATCCATTGAGGAGCATTGAGATTGGTCTAGAACCTTTCCCTGTTGATGAATCTAAGCAATTTTGAAATTAATTTGTGTCTTCTTTGTTTCGAATGACTTCAAATGGTTTCTTTTGTTCCTATTTCAATCTTACATTAAAATGTTTGTGAAATCACACAGGATCTTGTCCCTATGACAATTTAGTGGTATTTTCAATTTTATTTCAAGAAGATCCTTCATCTTGTGATGAGATAAACAAATTTAAAAGCATATCAATGTCATTTGTTGATAAAGATTGTATGTATGTCTTTAGGTGTGCCTTAGGCATGATTGATAAGAGATTTTTGTGTTTAATAGAGTCCTTAAATTTGAGCCTTCGTGTTAGAGTCTCAAATATTGTGTGAAAACGTGCTGATCTGGAATTCCATTGAAGCACACCTTCTGGTTGAAGGAACATCTTAACTATTATGAATATTTATGTTGTTGAGTTGTCCATTGTTGTGAATTCCCTTAAAGTTTTTGTATAATCAACTTTATCCTTCTTCATCTTGCACTAAAACCATTCAAAAACCATGAATCCATCATAAACTACCCTTATTTCCCTGTATATCCACATAGGAACAAAATCTATTTACTAAAATATGTAGAACAATCAGGATTTCTTAATGTCTTCAGTAACCTTAGCCTTGTGTTGAAAATATCTCCATCTTTTAGAAGTGACAACTCTTAAGAGTTAAATTATGGAGTATTGACCATATTTTCCCAAGGTTTTCTTCATAAAATTTGTCCAGAAGAAGGATATCTCTATCTCCTTCATCAAACAAAGGTTACACCGAGGGTCATCTCACCGTAGTCGAAAGGCACTTTGCATAAATTAGTGAGGACAGGTCAAATCCTCTTGAAGGTGTTATCCATCTCTCAACAAATCTGAGTGACAAACGGCTAGTTAGATCTCATCCCTGACTACAAAATGACACACACTATGATCTATATGTCTCTAAGCTCCATGTCTAATCTGTGTTGTTGGTTGGCTTGAAAAGGAGAACGAATTTGGATACCAAAAGTTCCCATAGGGGGTAACCTCATTTATGTGTCCATGGGTGTAATGTGTTTCCCCTTTTTAATTTTTTTTTTCTAATTGTTTAAATTTGTTGTGCATGTGTTTAATTGGGAAATATTGTTTCTTTATTAACACTTGCTAATGTATCTTAATTAGCTAGTTTATCTTAAATTTAAATTAATAAGGAAGAAATGACATGTGGGAAATAAATTGGGTAGATGGTCCTTGAAATCTTATGGATGTAAATTATATTTGTGTTGGGTTTTGAGTTGTGTAATCTATCCCAACTTCAAAATTCAGATTTTTACATGGGTGGATTGTTTGGAGGCTTGTGGTATAAGTTAAGTTTCTCCCATGCCTATTAAATTCATCCAACAACCATACCTATGGTATGGAGAGTTAATTTTATGCTTAATTATGTTTTTGGGATAGTAAAAATGGTAAATAATTTTATTTATTACTTACCACATTTAAGTTTTTCCTTGATAAGCATGGTGTGAAAGTTAGAGTGTCATGTGGGCATGTCATAAGTCTTACATGTGCATTTAATTGCTTTTGGTTTGGTGTTTGACTTGTGTGTTGGAATGGAGGGATGATGAAGTGGCATCCTACATGGAGCCACCTCATCATCCTCACATCCCTTTTCTATTTATTCGATGATTTTAATGGATTTTGGTTACTTGAATTATTTGTTTATCTTGCATTTTTTAGAATTGATCTCAGTTTTCATACTTGGGAGGTTTCTTTGGAGTTACATCTTGGATTGATCTTGGGAGAAAGATTTAAAAACTTGTTGAGCAAAAGAATTGGAGGCTTGATGGAGAGGTAGGCTCTCCTCTTTTTCATATTTGTATTAATGTATTTGATGTAGAAATGTTGTTTGTTGTATGTTGTATGAATGTTGTGGTTATGTTTTCTTGTAAATGAGTAGATTTCCTTAATTTGGGAGTGGGAAATAAATTTATGGAGCCATTGGGGAGGGAAAAGGGGGATGTGAGGCATGAATTTTGGAGGGAGTGTGAGTTTGAGTTCCATATATGAGGAGTGAAAAGGATAACATGGATATAGTTTGCATATTTTCATGTGTAGAAACAAGTATTTGATTTTGTTTTGAGTTTTGCACATGGAGGATTTTGATGGAGCTCCTGCATCACTTGGGAGATAAAATGAGGTGGTGCTCATATTCCATTGCTCCTTGTTGGCTTGTTGTTTTCAAGCCTTTGTATTTTTTGGGAAGGTTGTGATATTGTTTGAGTGTATTGTTAAAGGTGTTATTTGAATGTGTTCTTTTGTGGAATGATTTTTGTAGAAGCCTCTTGTAAAATTTGTCAAATGTTAAATAATATCCCAGATTGTACTTTGGTTGGGGCTCGGGGGCCAAAAGGGGATGGCTTCTTCTCTTATTGGATTATTTGTTGGGTGGAGAGCATTGCCTACTCTCCTATTTTTTTGTTGTGTTTAGAATTTAGAGAAGATGGTGGAGCTCAAGTGAAGATGTGATCATAGTTATACTTTGAATAAAATGAAAAAGATTGTGCCATTGTAAAATTGTTGCCATGTTGTTTCCACTTAATGTGGAAGGCTTGTAAACTTGCATTTTAAAAGAAAAGTTATTGGATATTCTATTTATAAAATTTTCAATGTTAGCCTTTGTTGTAAAATGAAAATAGAGAGCTTGAAATTTATTCTTTTACATTTGTTGAAAAGAGGGACTATTATATTGTAAGAATGAACCAAGTTCTTGAGAAAATATTCCATTATTATATAGTTATAGTTGTAACATTGTAATGGTTGGAAAGAAGAACTTGAAATTTGTATTCAAATGGAAAATATATTTCTCTCAAAACTGAAAATAAATTCATATTTTCTTGTGATTTCCTTTAGTGAAATGGTTGAGTTGGAATTAGAAAATTTTTGCAAGTGATACTTAGTTTTTACTTATTGCAATAGATATCATTCTTATTGTGAAAAGGAAGGAGTTACATTTTATTTTTGATAGTAAAAGTAGGCATTTTGAAATGTTTGGAAAATATAGTCAATCTCATATTAATTATAAGAATAAGGGATCTTTTCTCTTCATTATTGTCTTGGGATTGGACAAAAAAAAGCCTTTAGTTTCTCTATTTTTCACTTATAAATGAATAGATAGAAATTTTCAAATCATCTTGTCTATATATAAACCCCCTAATTAAATGATCTTAAGTAAATGTTTAAACCTTTTTAGTACAAAATGTGTAATGCTAAACATATATTTACATATATATAATTATTTGTGAGCTAAGTTAAGCCATTGTGTGGTTATATGTATGTATTTTAATAATATTATGTTTGGGAATGGGGAGGGTTACCAAACCAACCCCATTGATACTATTTTTAAATGGTATGGGGGGTGGGGTCAACAACACCCCCCACAAATCTAAACCCTTGCCACTTAAAAAAAATGTGGCTATTACGGCCTACACATTTTTTATTGTGGTCTGCATGTTTTTAAAGTGGCGACCTATTTTATAATCATGTGTGTGTTAATTTTATTGGTTCCAAACTCATCTTTAATGATTCAAAAATATAAATATATGTGTGTGTGTGTGTGTGTATATATTTCTTGTTCTATATATATATATATAATAGAAAAAGAAATATATATATACCCCCAAATCACATGTGTATATACACCATTTTAAACTAGATCTAAAAATGGGGCAAAAATGTCCATACCCAAATAGGGAAAATACAAACAAAATATGCAATGGGTAATAAAAATGTGAACAAACCCTAGGAGAGGGTTATAAATGGAATAAGAAATAAAAATGTGTATCTATCCTTGAGCTTGAGTATAATTATATGGCCTCCACTCTCTTTCTTCTCCCAAACCTACCAAAATAAATTGAGTAAATAAGACAAAATAAATTAATAAGATCTTTTCATAAGGATGATCGGGGTTTGTTTTAATACCTAAGATCTAAGGGCTCTAATGAATCCATCTAATGGTTGAGAATCAACCCTACAAAAGTTAGGTGAGGATATTTTGGTGGAAATGTGTTTTTAAAGTAATTGTATGTGTAACTTGTGAATGGGGCCACTAAAGGAATGTTAGGAGGTAGGATTAAAATGTGACCTTTATTGTTGTAGTATAGTGACTCTTATAATCGCCTTGTTTTGAAATTAATTAAATTAAACACAAGATAACTAGACAATGTTTATTATAGGGATTAAATTTATTGAACTTAATTATGGGAGCGTAAGTTTGGACTTTAGCCCTAAAGTATTAAATAAATAAATGATTTTAGAACTATAAGGATGAATTAAATAATTTTATAATAGATTTATCTTAACTAATGGTTCATAAGGGTTAATTAATGAAATTTAACGGGAACCCTATTAGGGGAGTTAAGCCCAAAATGATTGGATTTAAATAATAATTATTAATAGTTAATTAAAATGAAGAATTTATTAATCGTAAATTATTTAAATCTAGTTGGATGTTAACTATTGAACTCATTTAGACAAAAAAAAATTATTTCGTAAATTTCTAACTAACTAATTATTGGGTTTTGTGTGGGAAAAATGTAGGTGTTACTCTTCGTATCAGAGCCTGTGGGCTCAATGCTTGTACCCCGGGCACACTTGGAAACACAAAACAAAATAAGTAAACCTAGCACAACTCTAAACCTAAAACACACAACATTGCAAAATTTTTTTTAAAATGTAGAAAACCTAGAAAAATGAAACAAAACCTAGATGATGATGAACTAACCTTCATCTTGATCTATGTAGGAGGCATGGATTGGATGATGAGTTCTTGCACGTCGAGTTGGATATACCACCCCAAGAGTAAGAGGTTTTTCTATATTGCCATAGATACTATAGACATTATAGGATGTCAATGCAGATATACGAGGTGAAGAAGTGGGGGGATAATCTAGTTAGAATGATAGAGATCCATTAGTAGAGGCTCGTATCCCTTCATGAAATAGTGAGGAGTATAGAGAATAGAAATTCCATGCAGAGTTAGCTAGGCCAGATTCACCATAGAGGGGACATGGAGATATAAATATGGGACATAGAGACAGATCTATGATCCCTGGGCCAAGGGATGATCATGCGGAGAGACCTAGGCGTGACAATAGTCAAAAGTGGTAGATTACATAAGAGAGATACTTACGTTACACCCACCTCATTTTCTCGAGACAAAGAGGATTTAATGTAGAGGCATGGTTGGTTAGCTTGAGAGGATGCTTCAAGCTATGTCCTTTTCAAGCAACATGAAATATCATGTTTTTAACCTACCTTCTGAGAGATGGAGATGGAGTTTGGTGGAGGAATGAGGAGAAGAAGCTCCATGTAGATTTAAGACATTTACTTAGGAGCTCTTTGAGGAGCATTTCAGGAGTAGACATATCTAGGAGATTCATCCAATAGTGGATTGATGAGTTTCATGATCTACGTGATAGGCCTCCATGATGGTATCAGTACTAGGGTTGTTTTTATGATCTACTTTAGTATGTAGATTACATGTAAGATGAGAAAGTTAGGGTTCATAGGTTCATTAGGATCTCTGAACTTGGACTTGGGTGGGACAATGTGCATTCATTGTAAGAAGACACTATCAGAGGATGTGGAGAAGGCCTACATTACACAGGAAACTAGGGGTAAGACTCAAAAATCTCCAGATAACATGACAAGCCATATATAGCATGTATGAAGATAGTAGGTCGAGGGGATCAACTCCTCCTCGTGGTGGAACACTTTAGCATAGTCTTCCTTTAGGTCTTGTTCTCAACAACATTGGCAGAATTGACCTGACCCATAATTTTTCGATCTACACAATGATGCTCAGAGAGGGTGTAGTATGGGACCTCCATCTAGGGGTGCAACAAGACACAAGATCCACCTCAGAGCACATCGTCAATAGTACGTCCACCACAAAACCCACAAAGATCTATGACGGGATCATCAGGTTCTAAAACATGGACTACTTGGGCCACCTAGAGGATTATCTCTCAGTGGAGAGGACCAGGTAGTTGTTATGGGTGTGGTGTACATGGACATCATTAGAGAGAGTGCCTCAGAACCCTGTTAATTAGGGTAAGGCACCTATTTTTGAGCCTACGATTTGGTGACATGGATAGGAGCCACATGATTTATGCAATGGTCGAGAACCACCAAGAATAATCAGGGCATGGTGATTGAGACCACATGTAGCATTGGTGGTATTTCTACCCCTATCTTATTTGATTTAGGCTCTTCAGATTCTTTCATTTCTCCATCATTAGTAGAGCGATGCAGGATGGTGGCAGTTAGGTAGGGCCTTAGTTGGGATGTTGAGATGGCTTCTAGATCCAAACTCTTAGTGGAATCCTTAGTTAAGGAGTGTGTAGTGGACCTAGGACCCTTCACCACGAATTTGGATCTTTGTATCCTTCCTTTGGGTTCATATGGAGTTATCTTGGGCATGGATTGGTTTTCACACATAGAGCTAGAGTTGATTATTACAGCAAGGTTATATCTTGTGTAGATGATTTGGGGGTTGAGTTAGTGATAGTTGGAGTTAGGAGACCCATCTCTATTTGCACCATATCTTATATGCAGATGAATATTTTTATGGATGGGGTTGTCAGTTATATGCCATCACTATTAGTGACCGATCAGAGGATGAGACTCATGGACCATCACTTGATGACCACCCCATTTTGTAGGATTTTTTGATGTTTTCCTAGTGAGTTGCTAGGGTTACCTCCCCCATGTGAGATAGACTTTCATATTGACCTTGGTTCCTAGAGAAAAGCCTATCTCATCTCACATGCACCATATAGGATGACCACACCTGAGCTATGTGAGCTCAAGTTGTAGTTAGGGCCTTCTTGAGAAAGGCCTAATCCATCCTAGTGTATCTCCTTGGGGTGCACCAATGATTTTTGTGAAGAAGAAGGATGGATCCTTGTGCATTTATGTGTGGACTACAGATAGATGAACAAAGTAACGATAAAAATTGTTACCCCCTTCCATGGATAGATGATTTATTTGATCAAATGAAGGGGGCCACCATATTTCTAAGATAGATCTTAAATCAAAGATACCAGGCTGAGGATTGCGGAGGAGGATATCACAAGACAATTTTCACACACGAGATATGGCTACTATGAGTTCATAGTAGTGTCATTTGAATGAAAATGGCCCTTGAATATTTATGAGTTTGATGAATGGGGTGTTCAGGAAATTTTTGGATCACTTCATTCTCATTTTTTGATGACATTTTGATATACTCATGCATGTGTGAGGAGCATGAGGAGCACCTTCACTAGGTTCTACATTGTCTTCGTAAGTAGCAACTATATGGGAACCTAGAGAAGTGTTCCTTTTTCTAGTTAGAGGTTCATATTTAGGTCACATTATTTATGGGGAAGGTATCATCATCGATCTTTCCAATATTAGAGCTATTATGGATTGGCCTACACCAACCAATGTGATCGAGGTGTAGTTTCATGGGATAGAAGGTTATTACAAGGATATTTTTAAGGACTTATCTTATATTGTGCATCCCATTACTTCCCTTCTTTGAAAGGAAGAAGTTTTTTGGTCAGATAGATGTGAGAAGGCCTTCAGGACACTGAAGGAATGCCTTATGACAACACCTATTCTTGTAGTGTCATAGATCCTCAAAGGGATTTCTTTGTGTGTACATATGCTTCTTTGGTAGGATTAGGAGGTGTATTGATGTAGGAGGGCCATGTAGTAGCCTTTGAGTCTCAAAAAAATCAAGGATTATGAGCTCAATTATTTGACTCATGACCTTGAGCTTTACAATAGTTGTGCATGATTTTTTTTATGGAGACATTTCCTTTTAGGTAGGAGATTCATTCTCAGATAGATCACTTGAGTTTTCATCACCTCTTCACGCAACCAAATCTCAATGCTCATTAGTGGTGTTGGATGGAGTTTCTTTGTGAGTAAAACATGGAGATAGATCATGTGAAGGGGAAGGAGAATGTGTGGTCGATACCTTGAGTCATCGGAGACATTTGGTTATGGCTACAGTAGTTGGTATAGACTTGAGGACAAAGATCTTGAAACAACTTCCACATGATAGCTTCTACCTTTTAGTTAAAGTAGAGATGTCTCAAAGACCCCTTGAGGGGAAGTTTGATGGATTTTTATTAGAGGAATATTTTCTTCTTCAGTAAAGAGGTCAAATCTATGTACCTAGAGATGGAGGATTGAGCTAGGATATCCTTTTTGAGACACATTGTGCACCTTATTCAGCCCATCTAGGTGTGAAGAAGATGCACACCACTTTGAGATAGTTGTACCATTGGAGAGGACTTCAGAGAGAATGTATTTTAATTTGTGTCTTGTTGTTTGGAGTGTAGAGGGTGAAGGATGAGCATCAACATCCAACTGGCCTTCTTTACCTACATGCTATACGAAGTGGAAATGGGACACCATTTCCATGGATTTCATAGTAGGGCTACCGACATCGAGATACCACCACAATGCCATTATGGTCACGGTGGATAGATTGATGAAAGTGGCTCATTTTTCTTCGATGAAGACCACCTATACATAGCTAGTGCGGTGGAGCGAGTGTACTTAGATGATAATTTCAGACTGCATGGGATTCCATAGAAGATTATTTGTGACTGTGATCCCTTATACACCTCTCATTTTTGGACTACCATGCAAGCATGCCCTTGGGATGAGTATCAACTTCAGTACAACATATCACCTAGAGAAATTGGATAAAGAGCGGTGAATCATATTTTAGAGGACATGCTTTGGATGTACATCATGGACCATCATTCAAGATGGGAGGAGTATTTGTACTTGGTTGAGTTCACATACAAAAAAATTCCAGAGTTCTATTGGTATGAAACCATTTAATGACACTTTATTTCATTGTGTTTAGGACACCATTGAGTTGGGAAAGATTGGAGGAAGGAGTATCTCTTGGGCCAGCTTTGTTATAGGACATGGAGCATCAGGTTGTTTGTATCAAATAGAAGTTATAAGAGGCAAAAGATAGATAGAAAAATATGTAGATAAGAGGAGAGTTGATCATAGCTATGAGGTGGGCATGAAGGTGTTTCTTCATGTCAGACCTCATAAGATTCCTATCCATTATGGAAAAGGCTCTAAGTTAGCTCCTAGATTTTTGGGTCCATTGAGATCTTAGAGTGGATTGGTCCTTAGCTTATCATCTAGCCTTTCCACCCAGCTTGTCTCACATCCATGATGTATTTCATGTTTATGTCTTAGGAGATACATTATAGATCCCTCTCATGTATTGGATTGGACACATTGTTGGTGTAGGAGAAGGAGAAGGTGTTTTTGAGCCCATTTTCATCATAAAGAGAAGGACCATGGGCCTTTGAGGAAGTGATATTGACCAGGTGTGGGTCCAATGGGATAGGTACGATGAGACTGCAACCACATGGGAGGATGCTACTTTGTTATAGGCCCAATTTCCACACCTATTTTAGTGACTTCTAGGAGGAAGTCGAGTCTAAAGGGAGGGGGATGTAGTGCCCACTCCTCTTGACACTATTTCATTATGATGTTATTACTGTTGGATTGATACTTAGACATTTTGATTATTATATCTTGATCAGTAGATGATAGACTATGTAGATATTTGGACTATTGACATGTTGTGATTTACATTTTGATTATGATGCACTAGATGATGATGATGGACAATTATATATGTTGATTTGTAATATTATGATTTATACTAACATGTCATATTATGGATGCATTACCTATGTTGGATGTTTTGAGTAGAATTATGATTTTATGGATGTTAAAATCGAATTAATTAATATGATGATAGATGATAGAATTGTTAATTTTGGATGATGATTATTGATTTTTATATGTATATTATTCTCGATGTTGTTTGATGCGGTTGTAAGGCCAGAGAGGTATTTTGTTTGTGTTGTAGGGACATTTTATCACATACATCGAAAGGGATAGGGGACCAACCACGGAAGGATGTTGGGTGTTGTGCAACATGGCCAAAATTTGACAACTTTTGTATAATGTTATGTTGTGTTGTTGCATGCTTTGTTAGGAGGTTCCCATAGGGGGTAAAACCTCATTTATGTGGCCATGGGTGTAATGTTTCCCCTTCTTTTAATTTTTTTAATTGTTTTAATTTTTGTGCATGCATGTTTAAATTGGGAAATATTGTTGCTTTATTAACACTTGTTAATGTATCTTAATTAGCTAGTTTAGCTTAAATTTAAATTAAGAGGGAAGATATGACATGTGGGAAATAAATTGGGTAGATGGTCCTTGAAATCTTGTGGATGTAAATTAGATTTGTGTTGGGTTTTGTGTTGTGTACTCTTTCCCAACTTCAAAATTTGGATTTTGACTTGGGAGGCTTTTTAGAGGCTTGTGGGACAAGCTAAGCTTGTCCCATGCCTCTTAAATTCATCCAACAACCATACCTATGGTATGGGAGTTAATTTTAGGCTTAATTATGTTTTTGGGATAGTAAAAAGGGTAAATAATTGCACTTGTTACTTACCACATTTAATTTTTTCCTTGATAAGCATGGTGTGCAAGTTGGAGTGTCATGTGGGCATGTCATAAGTCTTACATGTGCATTTAATTGCTTTGGGTTTGGTGTTTGACTTGTGTGTTGGAATGGAGGATGATGAAGTGGCATCCTACATGGAGCCACCTCATCATCCTCACATCCTTTTCTATTTATTGGATGATTTTGATGGATTTTGGGTTAGTTTTCCTTATTTTCTTCTCTTGCATTTTTAAAATTGGTCTTGGTTTTCATACTTGGAGATTTCTTTGGAGTTGCATCTTGGATTGAGCTTGGGTGAAGGATTCAAAAGCTTTTTGAGCAAAGGAATTGGAAGCTTGATGGAGAGGTAGGATCTCCTCTTTTTCATTTTGTATTAATGTATTTGATGTAGAAATGGTGTTTTTTTGTATATTGTATGAGTGTTGTGGTTATGTTTGTTTGTAAATGGGTAGCTTTCCTTAAGTTGGGTGTGGGAGATGGATTTATGGGACCATTGGGGAGGGAAAAGGAGATGTGAGGCATGCATTTTGAGGGAGTGTGAGTTTGAGTTCCACCTATGGGAGTGAAAAGGATAATATGGATATATTTTGTATTTGTAAGTGTAGAAATAAGGATTTGATTTTGTTTTGAGTTGTGCACATGGAGGATTTTGGGTGGAACTCCTACATCACTTGGGAGACAAAAGGAGGTGGTTCCCATATTCCATTGATCCTTGTTTTGCTTTGTTTTTCAAACCTTTTGTTGTTGGGAAGGTTGTGATATTGTTTGAGTGTATTGTTAAAGATGTTATTTGAATGTGTTATTTTTGGAATGCTTTTTTGGAAGCCTCTTGTAAAAGTTGTCAAATGTTGCATAATACCCCATATTGTTCTTTGGTTGGGGCTCGGGGGCAATAAGGGGATGGATTCTCCTCTTATTGGATTATTGGTTGGGTGGAGAGCATTACCTACTCCCCTATTTTGTTGTTGTGTTGGACTTTGGAGAAGATGGTGGAGCTCAAGTGAATATTTGGTCATAGTTACACTTTGAAGAAAATGAAGAAAGATCCTACCTTTGTAAAATTGTTGCCATGTTGTTTCCACTTAATGTGGAAGGCTTGTAAACTTGCATTTTAAAAGAGAAGTTCTTGGATATTCTATTTATCAAATTTGCAATGTTAGCCATTATTGTAAAATGAAAGTGGAGAGATTGAAATTTATTCTTTTACATTTGTTGAAAAGAGGGACTATTATATTGTAAGAATGAACCAATTTCTTGAGAAAAGATTGTATTGTTATATAGTTATAGTTGTAACATTGTAATGGTTGGAAAGAAGAAATTGAAAGTTGTATTTAAATGGAAAATATATTTCTCTCAAAACTGAAAATAAATGCATATTTTCTTGTTATTTATTTTAGTGAAATTTTGGAGTTGGAATTAGAATTTTTTTGCAAGTGATACTTAGTTTTTACTTATTACAATAGATATCATTCTTGTTGTGAAATGGAAGGAGTTACATTTTCTTTTTTATAGTAAAAGTGGGGATTTTGAAATGTTTGGAAAATATAATCAATCTCATATTAATTATAAAAATATGGGATCTTTTCTATTCATTATTCTCTTAGGATTATACAAGAAAAAAATGCCTTCTATTTCTCTATATTTCAATTATAAATGAATAGAAAGAAATTTTCAAATCATCTTGTGTATATATAAACTCCTAATTAAATGTTTAAAAAATTTAGTACAAAATGTGTAATGCTAAATATATATTTACAATATATTTATAAATTTATTATAACACACATGTAACACACACACATGTGTATGTGTGTGTGTGTGTGTGTGTGTGTGTGTGTGTGTGTGTGTGTGTGTGTGTGTGTGTGTATATATATATATATATATATATACACATATATATATATATATATGTATACATATACATACATACATATATATATATATATATATATATGTATGCATATGTATATATGTATATATATATATATATATATATATATATATATATATATATATATACACATGCACACACATATATATACACACATATATATGTATGTATATATATACATATATATGTATATACATATAATATATATAAATTAATAACAAAATAAATTAAATAAATAAAAATTTGTGAGCTCACTTAAGTTGTTGCATGGCTATATTTATTTTAATAATATTATGTTTGGGAATGGTGTGGGAAGGTCGAAAACCCAACCCCCCCACACGATAATTATATGGGATGGGGGTGGGGTCAGCAATCTCCCCCATAAATCTAAACCCTTTGCCACTTAGAAAAATATGGCCAATAGAATTTATTGCGGCTGCGTATATTTTAAAGTCGTGGCCTCTTTTATAACCACTATGCATTAATTTTATTTTGAATGAACTTATATTTTACACACACACACACACACACACACACACACACACACACACACACCATTTTAAACTAGATCTAAAAATGGGTCAAAATGCCCATACCCAAATAGAAGATACAAACAAAATATGCACTAGATAATAAAAATGTGAACAAACCCTAGGAGAGGGTTACAAATGCTATAAGCAATAAAAATGTGTATCCATCCTTGAGCTTAATTATAAATCTTTGGCCTCCACTCTCTTTCTTCTCCCAAACCTACAAAATTAAAGTGAGTAAATTAGGCAAAGGAAATGAATAATATCTTTTCATAAGGATGATTAGGGTTACTTAGAATACCTAAGATCCAAGGGCTCTAATTGAATCCATCTAATGGTTTGAGAATCAACCCTACAAAAGTTATGTGAGGATATTATAGTGGTAATGTGTTTTCAAATTAATTTTATGTGTAACTTTTGAATGGGGCCACTAAAGGGATGTTAGAAGGTAGGGTTGAAATGTAACCTTTACTTTTTTAGTATAGTGACTCTTATAAAGACCTTGTTTTGAAATTAATTAAATTAAACCAAAAAAACTAATCAATTATTATTATAAGGATTAAATTTATTGAACTTAATTATGGGAGGGTAAGTTTAGACTTTAACCCTAAAGTATTAAATAAATAAATTATTTTAGAACTATATGGATGAATTGTTCATAAGGGTTAATTAATGAAATTCATCGGGAATGCTAGGAGGAGTTAATCTAGAAATGATTGGATTTAAATAATAATTATTAATAGTTAATTAAAATGAATAATTTAATAACCGTAAATTATTAAATCTAGTTGGAAGTTAACCATTGCAACCCATTTAAATAAAAAAATATTCTGTAAATTTTCCTAACTAATTATTTGGTTGTGTGTGGGAAAAATGTGGGTGTTACACTTGGTATGAGAGTTGTGGGTTCAAAACATGAAACAAAATAAGTAAATCTAGCATAACTCCAAACCTAGAACACACAACATTACAAAAAAAATATTTAAAATGTAGAAAACCTAGAAAAATTAAACAAAACCTAGATGATGATGAACTAACTTTCATCCTCATTTGTGTAGGAGGTGTGGATGGGCGATGAGTTTTGCAAGTCGAGTTAGATATGCCACCCCCAAAGCAAGATTTTGCTACTATATTGGAACATATACTATAGACATTACGGGATGTCAATGGAGAGATATATTCAACATTATAGAGAGCCATCAGTAGAGGCTCGTATCCCTTCAGGATAAGTGAGGAGTATAGAGTGAGAACTCCCATGTTGAGTCAGCTAGGCCATATTTGACACAAAGGGGACATGAAGATATGACTATGGGACATAAAGAAATATGTGGTGGCCCTAGGCCAAAGAATGATTATGTGGAGAAACCTAGGGGTGACGGTAAAAACAAAAATCACATCGGGGAGATACTTTGAAGTTACACCTGCCTCATTTTGCTAGAGATATAGGAGGATTTCAGGCCGAGACATGGTTGGTTAGCTTGAGTAGATGATTCAAGCTATGTATTTTTTCTAGCAACATGAAAGATTTTTTTCTATCCACCTTTTAAAAGATGGAGCGAAGTTTGGTGGTGGACTTAAGAGAAGAAACTCCATGTAGATTACAAGACAATTATTTTAGAGATATTTGAGGAGAATTTCAAGAGTAGATACATATCCATGAGATTCATCCAGTAGTGGATTGATGAGTTTCATGATCTATGATAGGCCTCCATGATGGTAGTAGAGTATGAGGGTCAGTTTTTGGATCTTCTTTAGTATGTAGACTACATGTAGGATGAGCAGGTTAGGGTTCACAGGTTCATTAGGGGCCTAAACTTAGACTTAGGAAGGGTAGTGCATCTTCATCATCTCCAGGAAATATAAGAGGTCATGGAGAAGGCCTACATTGCAGAGGAAACTAGGGGGAAGACTTACCAAGATAAAGACATAGTGAGCGAGTTGTATACAACAGATGTAAGATAGTAGGTCGAGGGGACCAACTCCTCCTCCTCGTGGTGGAAAACTTTAGCATAGTATTCCTTTCGGCCTTATGACCTCCACATTATCATGATGCACAAAGAGCATGTAATATGGGACCTCCAGCAAGAGGGGGTGCAACCGAGACATAGGATCCACCTCGAGAATAGTTAGAAGGAGTACGCCCACCATAATACCCACATAGATTTATAGCGGGATCATCGGGTTCTATATAGCATGAACTATTGGGCCACATGGATGATTATCTAATCATTGGATAGGACTAGGTCGTTTTATGGGAGATGTGTACATGGACGTCATCGAAGATATTTATCACGTAACCGTGCTAACTAGGGTAAGGAACCTATTTCGAGCCTACGATTGGTGATATGTCTTGAAGCCACAGGATTTATGCAACTTTCAAGGCGAGAGGAAGATAACTTGGGCATGGTGATTGAGACCATAGGTAGCACTAGTGGTATTTCTACCCCTATCTTATATTATTAAAGCTCTTGATTCTTTCATTTCTCCATCATTAGTAGAGTGATGAAGGTCTGGTAACAATTAGGCGGGGCCTTAGTTGGGATGTTGAGATGGCTTCTAGAGAGGCAAACTCTCAATGGACCTAGGACATTTCACCACTACTTTGGATCTTCATAACCTTCCCTTGGGTTCATATGGAGGTTAATTTGGGCATGAATTGTTTCTGCACATAGATCTAGAGTTGATTGCTCAACAAGGTTTTATATTGTGCACATGATTTGGCGGTTGAGTAAGTTATAGTTATAGTTAGGATACCCATCTCTATTTGCACTATAACGGCTATGCGAAGTGGTGTGTGTGATAGGGTTGTCGAGTTATATGCCCTCACCTTGTTAGTTACCGATATGAGAATGAGACTCATGGACCATTACTTTATGACCACCCCATTTTTCAGGAGTTTTCTAATGTTTTTCCTAGTGATTTGCAGGGTTATCTCCACCACGTGAGATATAATTTAATATTAATTTGGTCCTTGGAGTAGAGCCAAACTCACATACACCATATAGTATGACCACACCCGAGCTATGTGATCTCAAGTTTCATTTAGAGGTCCTTCTTTAGAAAGACCTAATAAGTCTTAATATATCTCCTTTGGGTACACGATTATTTTTTGAAGAAGAAGGATGGATCCTTGTGCTTTGTGTGGACTCTGACATGTAAAAATGTAGTAATACTAAATCATTATCCCATTCCATGGATAGATGCTTTATTTGATCAATTTAAGGGGTAAACCATATTTTCTAAGATATATATTAAATGAAGCTACCATCTGAGGTTTTGGAGTGGGATATCCACAAGATAGCTTTATGCACACGATATGGTGACTATGAATTCATATTAGTACCATTTGATCTTAAAAATGCCCCTGTAGTATTTATTATTTTGATGAATAGGGTGTTAAGGATGTTTTTGGATCGATTCATGCTCGTGTTTCTTGATTACATTATAATATACTCATGTATGTGTGAGAGCATGAGGAGCACCTTCACTAGGTTCTGCAGTTTCTTCGTGAGAAGCATTTAGATGAGAACCTAGAGAAGTGTGCCTTTTTCAAGTCAGAGGTTCAGTATTTAGGTCACATTATTTTTAGGGAAGGTATCAAAATATTTGCTTCCAAGATTAGAGGTATTATTGATTGGCCTACACCAACTAATGTGACTAAGGTGCACATTTTCATTGGATTGACAATTTATTATAGGAGGTTTGTTCATGGCTCCTCTCATATTACGCACCCCATTTCTTCCCTTCAATGGAAAGGGAAGAAATTTATTTGGTCATATAGATGTGAGTTGAAGTAATGCCTTACGATTACACATATTCTTGTAGTGTCAGATCCTCGAGGGATTTCTTCATGTGTACAAATGCTTCATTGATAGGATTAGGAGATGTATTGATGCATGAGGGTTGTGTAGTAGCCTTTAAGTCTCACAAAGTCAAGGATTATGAGTTACATTATCTGATTCATTATCTTGAACTTGCAGTAGTTTTGCATGTTTTTATTTCATGGAGACATTTCCTTTTAGGCAAGAGATTCATTCTTAGGAAAGATCACTTGAATTTTCATTACCTCTTCACACAGCCCAATCTCAATGCTCATTAATGGCATTGGATGGAGCTTCTTTGTTAGTATGAAATGGAGATAGAGCATGTGAAGGGAAGGATAATGTATTTACATATGGCTTGAGTCATAAGAGTCATTTAGTTATGGCTACAACAGTTAGTACAGACTTGAGGACTAGGATCTTGCAATAAATTCCACATGATAGCTTCTACCTTTCAATTAGAGTAGAGATCAAGTCTCAGAAACCCCTTGAGGGGAGATTTGATGAATTTTCATTAGTGTCATATGGTCTTCTTTGGTAAAAATGGCGTATCTATGTACCTAGAGCTAGAGGATTGAGGTAGGATATCCTTGTTGAGGCACATTGTGCATCCTATTCAGCCCATCTAGGTGTGAATAAGATACACGCCACTTTGAGATAGTTGTACCATTGGATAGGACTTTAGAGAGATGTAGCTCAATTTTTGTCTCATTTTTTGAAGTATCGAGGTGAAGGCTAAACATCAACATCCATTTAACCTTCTTTAGCCGCATGTTATATCTTGAAGTGGAAATTAGACACCATTTCCATGTATTTCATATTTTGGCTACCTACGTTGAGATATGACCACAACACCATTATGGTCATGGTGGATAGATTAAATAAAGTGGATCATTTTTCTCATATGAAGACCACCTATATAGCTAGTACAAAGTGGCGTGAGTGTCCTTATATAAGATTTTCAGACTGTCATAGGATTAAGGAAGATTATTTGTGACCATGATATCTTATACACCTCTCATTTTTTACTACTATGAAGCATGCCCTTATGATGAGTATAAAATTCAGTACATCATATCACCTAGAAACATATGGATAGACAAAGCAGGTGAATCATATTTTAGAGGACATGCTTTAGATGTACGTCATGGACCATTAGTCGAGATGGGAAGAGTAATTGTACTTGGTTGAGTTTGCGTAGAAAAAAACTTCTAGAGTGTGGCACCATTTCGGAAGTTTATGGTAGAGAGTAATGGACACCAATGAGTTGGGAAAGATTGGAGGATAGATTATTTGTTTGGCCAAATTTTTTATAGGACATGGAATAACATGTTGGTTTGATTAGACAGAGGCTAGAGGAGGCATACGATAGATAGAAAAAATATATAGATCATAGGAGAGTTGATGGAAACTATGAGGTGGGCACGATGGTGTTTCTTTGTATCAGACCTCATAAGATTCCTATCCATTATGGAAAATTTTCTAAGTCATCTCCTATATTTTTGGGTCCATTTGAGATCTTGGAGTGGATTGGTCCCTTAGCTTATCATCTAGCCTTGCCACCCATCTTGTCTCACATTCACGATGTATTTCATGTTTCGGTTCTTAGGAGATACATTCCATATCCCTCTCATGTATTGGATTGGAACTGATTTTAGGTGTTTTGGAGCCCATGCACATCATAGAGAGTAGGATGATGGGCCTTTGAGGCTAAAATATTGAATAGGTTTGGGTCTAGTGTGATTAGTATGATGAGACCGAAACCACATGGGAGGATGCTACTTTGCTATAGGCCCAGTTTCCACACCTATTTTAGTGACTTCCAGAAGGAAGTTGAGTGTAAGGGGAGGTGGATGTAGTGCCCACTCCTCTTTGAAACTATTTCATTATGATGTTATTAATGTTGGATTGATACTTAAACATTTTTATTATTATATCTTGATCAAGTAACCAATAGAGTATGAAAAATATATATTTTTATTATAGGTAAAAAGGGTTAAGGGGACCCTACCCCATACAAAGGATGGAGAAAAGGATAAGACAATGAAGAGTGAACAAATCTTCCTCTTCCAAAGTAGCAAAGGAGATGAAAAAAACAACAACAAGAAAACCAATAGTAAAAACATAAAACCAACAGCTATCTCAAGCTTTAGACCCCTTCCCTTTGGATCTTAACTGCATCTTGAGGGGAGAGATAGCCCTTTTCTTCTTTCTACTCACAACAATCCAATCCTCTTTCGAAATTGGATTAACATTTTCATTATGAATTGGAATCAAAACTTCAATGTTTTCCCCATAGTCTTGGGACCTGAAGGGTGAGTCAAAACATCCTTACATGCGCTTGATGAACTTCCATCATTTTTGCATCGGCTGATTTCTTAGAAACTGAATCAAAAACACAATGCAGAGGATCATTCACTACCAGATGGTTAGAATTAGAGTTCTTCCACCAAGAGATTCTACCTTTAGCATGTTTACAAGCCAAGTGACAATCTATTGCTAAATGGCCAAGAGAGAAGCAAGATCTACATCGAAAGGGATTAACTTGGAAAGAATCACAAACTGGGTTAAAAAAAGGAAACCATGGTTTCATCAAAAGAATATGAGACTCAAACTCCCAAACTTTCCCAAAAATTAAATCTCTATCTAAAGCACTAGCAAATGCAACAATGAAGAAGCCATGAGCACTAGGAAAGATATCCAACCTGCCTACCAAACAAGGACCCCATTAACAAGAGAACTAGTAATGAAGCATAGACAATCCTAGGTATAAGTTATTAAAGCTGAAACTGAGACCATTCCTCTTGAAATCATCTTCTGATTGAATCACCTCTTCCTTAAAACTCACAGATGGGGTAGATTTAGCATAAGCCATAAACATGTTTCTCTTGGACTCTGGAGAAACCTGATTCCTATTACCTCCACCCCTAACCACATCTTTAAAATAAATCAGAGCAGGGGATTTAGAAATCTATAGACTTGGCTGAATAAGATCATATCCATCCCCATGTAACACCTCATACACTTTTGAACTACCTCACATAGGAGCACTGAGACTCGGATGACGAAGTGTTCGGGTTACCCCCAAATCTTCAAAAGTCCGAGATCTACCCCCATGCTCAAAGTCATTTCCATTGGATCCATTAAAGTGGGGATTCCTGATATTCACCAAGTCTTTTCCCAAGCTAGAGGAAGAAACACGCACCTAAGCCAAAGCCACACTTCAATTGATCAAAACAGGTCCACCATTAATAGAAAGCTTGTAAGCAGTCAAGACGTTCCTTCAACCAGAAGGTGTGCTTTAATGGAGGCCCAGATCAAAGCACGTTTTCACATAATATTTGATACTCAAACATGAAGGATCAAATTGAAAGACTCAATTAAACACTACATTTCGATTAATCACGCCTAAGGTACATCTCGAAGAATTACAAACAATATTTATCAACAAATGACAAAGACACCGATCTTAAATTTGTTTATCTCATCTAAGTTGAAGGCTATTATTGAAATGAAATTGCAAATACCATTAGACTATCATAGGGATGAGATCCTATGTGATTTCACAAAAATTTAAATGTAAGATTGCAATAGGAATGAAAAATACTATTTGTAAACATTCAAATAAAGAAGACAAAAATTGCTAGAGATTTGACAAAAATTAATTCCAAAATTGCTTAGATTCATCGGCAGGGGAAAGTTTCCTTAGAAATATCGGTGCTCATCAATGGATATACATATACAACCAACTTGACACGATATAAAATATAACACAGAAGAAAATAACGAGTTATCTCGTTTCGGTCTCTCGAGAAGACAACTTTTTCAAAAAAAATCTCAAAATTTTGAACATCGGCCATTTACAAGAGTATTCTCATTACATTTATAGACTTTGCTCACTCAATTTTCCCCCCTAAAAGATAATAATATTTGAGGGACCTTTGTTTGTTAGAAATTTGTTTCAAACAATGACGTTTAACAAATGTAGATCCAAAATTTTCCAGTGGACCAATTGTGAACTGATCACATTTCTTCGGCTCTCTACTAATGACTAGGATGCCATGTCATAACATTTCTAGAGTCCTTTTAATCATTTTGATTCTATCATGCATGAAATCCCCTTTTTAAACATTTTTCTGAGCCTCTGTATAGTTGGAATTGATAGGTCATCCCTTTTTGCATTTGAGGCAACACCATTTTCACCTTTTACGCCTACACTTTCATCATTTCATCCTTTTCCCCTCTTTTTCCTCTACCATTTCTGCTCCACATCCCTTTCCTCTGGTAATTCCCACTTTTTTGAGTGCTTGAGTAATTCCCACTTCAAAATATCAGTCGTAACGATCCTTGGACTCATAATTTAAGTTTCAAATCCTTTCAATGGCACCTTAGTGAGAAAAAGGAAAAATAATTTCATCAAAGAACAATGAAAAATAGCGCGTATTCAAGTCTCCAAGAGTCTTGGAGAAAAAATGGTAGAAAAATAGGTGAAATGCACAAAAACCATTTATCTTGCCCCCTTTTCAACTTTAAAGCATAGTTATCCATTTGTTTCCTTATTGCAACTATAAAGGAGAAGCACAGAGGCAAGTCTCAAACAAGCGCAAGCCTTCCACATACCATGGGCCCAAGAAAATGGATTTTTGGCCTTTGAAAAGTCTCGGTGAAAAAAGGAGCCAGCGGAAGCCTCCACGTGTCTCAATGGTGCATTTTGAGATGGTCCCCAAAAGTAGAGACCCCAAACAAATGCGGGCTCAACACGTGTTATTCTCGGAAGAGTCTGTTAAAAATTTGAAGGTTCAGTAGAAGGCACCATGTGTCTAGGGTCCGAGACAGTCTCCTTTGGTTGTTGAAAATTCCAAGCAAAGGGCAGAGTGAGTGGAAGCCTCCAAGTGTCCTCTTGGTGCTTCTTCAAAATAAAACTTAGGGGCCAGTCCCCAAATAGGTGCGGTCCCTCCATGTTTCCTAGGCCTTTAGAAAGTTGCTTGAAAAGTCTAAGTATGAGAAGACCGGCGAAAGTCTCCACGTGTCTCGTATGGTAGAAATTTAAGATGGTGGCCAAGAGTGGAGACCCTGAACAAGCGTGAGTGACCATGTGTCCTAGGCCTCTATAAAGTTTCTTGAAAATTTTAAGTACAAAGTGGAGCTAGCGAAAGCCTCCACATGTCTCCTTGTTACAATTGTTAAGGTGGGACCCTGAGGCAGATCCTCAAATGAGCGCCAGCCCTCCACGTGTCCATGGCTAGCCAAAACTATACCAGCTACATGAAATTTTTTTCTAAGTCTAGGAAATGTAGTGAAATCCTCCACTTGTCCCAATGGCATAACTCTAAAGCCAAAACAAAAGGTGAATTTTCAAATGATCGTCATTCCTCCACGTGGACAAGTTTTGGGTTGAAGTGAGCCATAGAGTTTTTAGAGTACCCCTCTAAGATGCATCTAACCAAGAAAGGCCATGTTTCCCTTTGAAGCACAGATGTAAATTTGATGGGGAAAAACACACCTTTCAAACCATAAAAATGTAGGAAAACCACCATTTGAGCCCGGAGATGAATTTTTATTCAAGGACAGTTAATTTGGAAATGTTACAAGGCTCAAATATGATCTTTTGAGCTACATCCAATCACATTTCCACAGGTATTTGGGAAAAACATAGTAGGAAAAAAAAACATGACTACGAAAAATGGAAGAAAAGGAACAACCCGAGTTTTATGCCCAATTTACAAACTCCTTCAGATGGACCGAGAAATGATTTTTTTTTTTGGACCTTTAAGTGATCCTCGACTAAGGTAGGGACTGATCATGGCAACCAAATGGAGGATACAGTCTTCAAGCACTAACACAGGGAGACAAAATACATGACCGAGGATGAAAACTAAGGAACTTCAATGACAAATGGGGTGAGACTAATTTGAGCATCAACATCAACTCTAACTTGGGGATGGGAAATCCTGTAAGTTCCACAAGAACCAAATAGTAGACCAAGTACCAAAAATAGACAATTGGGCAACAAAGTCATAGATAAATCTTACAGAGAAGAATAACCACAACCATCCTCTAAAAAATGAACCGAGAAACTAGGAAAACTAGTTCACCAAGGACTAGAATGAACAAAAACACAAAAATAGATGAGAATAAAGAACTATACATTGTACAAATGGAGTATACCTTGATTCTAAGAAATCAATAAAAGAAATGCTTCAAATGCCTGCCATTAACAAGAAAATCAAGTAGTTTCCCATCTAAGTCTTTTAGGAAGAAGGTTTTTCACTAATTATAATATCAATTGAATAAGGGCCCATCCACAATGCATCAAATTTACCATTCTTTCCCTTATCTTCATGCCTATTATCACATAAAGCAGAAGATCCCTATCGTTGAAAGCTTTGGGTGTCACCTTTTTGTCAAATATATTCTTCAATTTTTCTTTGAACTTCACATGCCACCGATGGGATGCCCTTCTTTCTTCATCCAACCCAATAATCTAATTGATTCGATCATCATATGGACTAACTTCTTGGTCTTCAATCTATTGAATAAACTAAAATGAAGACAATTGCAAATGGAGGGTAACATAGCTTGAGTTCCATATACCAATTAAAATAGGATTTTACCAAAGAGCTCTTTTGACAAAGTGATTTTGTCAAGACAAATAGAAAACTTCAGTTGCTCAACCCACTTCTTTTTGCAGCTCCAAGGTTTTTCTAATGATCTTCAACAATTTTTTATTACTGGACTCACTTGTCCATTTCCTTGGGGATTGTAGTTAGAAGCATATGTCAAATTGATCCCATACTCTTTTGCACAATACCACCAAATATTTGGCTCTAAAACTCATGGCATTATCAGCAACAATTTTTGTTGGCACTCCAAATATGCATATGATTTTATTCGACATGAATTCCATGATAACTTAGTGTGTTTCCTTCTTGGTGGGGATTTCTTCCACCCACTTAGTGAAATAATCAGCAGCTACAAGAGTCTATTTATGACCAACACCTGGAAGGATAAAAAATTTCCCAAATAAAATCCAATCCCCATTGTCTTAATGGGGCTTCCATTGACATAGGATGCAAAGGAAGGGAGCATGAAGCTTTCATTATTCTAGAAAAATGCTGGAAATTTTCATATTTCCTTACCAATGAGAGTTGTATCCTTAAGAGAGTTGGCCACTAATAACCAGCCCTCAATATTTTATGTGTTATAACACTTCCAACAAAATGTCCCCCATAGACCCCTCCATGGAGATGAAAGACTATTTTGGGGGCCTCATTTTCAGTAATGCATATCAAGAGCACTCCCTGGGGCTCTTCCAAGCTAACCCAAAATTAGTAATGTCATACTTTTGAGAGGCTAACATAAGAGATCTTTTATGATTTTTACTTAGATATTCAGGGCAGCATAGATGTTTGAGATAAAAGATTATATCTTTGTACCACTCGTAAATTACCAAATTTTCAAAGAAATTCACCCTTCCTCCTTCTAATTCATTCACCTCAATAGTTTGTAGGTTTCTCTCAGCCATAAGCTTAGCTAGGCCCAAACCTCTTATGAATTTTTTGGTTTGGATATCCATGTCATACTCCTGCAACTTGTTCACCCATCTGCATCTTTTTGCTTGAGACCTCCATCTCTGATAAGATGTATTTCACCATGGTGTGGGGAACATAAGCAACAAATTTAGAACTCAAGATTTAGGGTCTTAAAACCTTTGTTGCTTTCACCAAGGAAATTTTTTTCTTCTCCATGATAGTGTATTTCTACTCGACTCCCTATAATGCCTTACTTGAAAAGGAAATTGGTATCTCAGCCCCTTCATCATACTTCTGTAAAAAACATATGCAATGGTGTTTTTGAAGCAAAATAAAACACTTGAAAAGGATTCTTGTAATCTAGGGCTGCCAAAATAGGGGCATGCTTTAGTGCTTCTTTGATCCCATTGAAATCTTGAATGGAAACTTCTTCCCATTTGATAACTTGGTCCTTCTTCAACATGTTATTAATGGGGATGGTCATCTCAACAAATTTAGACACAAACCTTTTGATAAAGTTTATTTTCCCAAAGAAGGATTGAATTCCCTTCTTAGTCCTTAGGATTGGAACCTTGCCGATGGGTTCCACTCTTTCTTGATCTATCATGACCCCTTTTTGATATAATGTGAGAAAGTAACTTTACCTTTTCACTCCAAAGTGGCACTTCTTGGATTCAATGATATGCCATACTCTCTACACATTATTAGCATTCTCTTCGAGTGTTGTAAGTGATCATTGCTATTTCTAGAAAAAATAATTACATCATCTAATAAACAGCAATGAAATCATTGATATAACCAAGCAAATGCTACATCCATTGCTCTTCAAAAGTTTCTCCAACATTAATTAAGCCAAAAATCATCTTGACATAGACATAAGTTCCCAAGGAGTAATAAAGGCATTTTTTTTTCTTTCGACTCCTTCAAAACATCTTGATTACAACAAGAGAAACCATCCACATTAGATAAAAATTCAGAACCTATTACCAATCGTAGCATATTCTCCATGTTTGGGAGAGGGTAATTTTACTCCAATGTTTCTCTATTCAAAGTTCTGAAGTCTACATATAACCTTATGTCACCATTTTTTTTCCTGAAAGGCACTAGGTTTACAACCCAAGATTAATACCTCATGAGCTGAATGATCCCTCCATCCCTCAACTTCTTCAATTCTTCTTGCATTTTCAAAGAAAGAAGCGGATTGATGGGCCTCTATTTTTGCCTAAAAGGAGTGGCATTAGACTCGAGAGGAATCTCATGTTGGAAAAATATTCCATGTATTCCTTCAACTCAGAGTAATACCAATCTAGGCAATCTTGATATTTCTTCAGCAATTGAATATATGACTGCTTCTCTTCCTTGCTGAGATTGCTTCATAACCAGATTTTTCATGGATTTTCCTTTGTTCCCAGGTCATGTTCTTCCACATCTCTTGAAACAAACATACTCATTTTAATAATGTAATCAGCATTATCAAATTTTGAGTCAAGAGCCACCAAACCTCTGGGAATCATGTTTTTCTTCAACTGGATGATGTCTTTGCCAAATAATGTTTCCTTTCCTTCACCACACACACCATTGGTTCCCAATCTATATTTTGGTCAACAAACTCACCTTTTATATGAATAAACCATTTCACAGGCATCATCATCAAAAAAATTCTAATTTTTAATGTTATCGGGGATAGATGGCCTTGTTAGTACTTCAACATTATACTCGAACATGAAGACATTATACAATTCCCAAATTTGGATCCTAACACTGCTAAATTTTGTGTAACAACATTAAAATTTCTATCATGGTGCACAATATTAAAAGAGTCAAAAATTTCATTCATATCCCAAACGCATGCTTTTATTGTTTCATTTTTAATTTTTAGTAGCATAAAGTTTCCTAATTTGCTTGACAATCGATTTTGAATCCCCTTTGACAATGACATCCTTTATACAATATTTCCATGTAATTCTCAGGCCTAATAACAATGCTTCATATTCAGCAATGTTGTTAGTACATTCAAAGTTAATTTTGAAAGAAAAGACAAACTCTTCTTGGCTTGGGGAGATCAAAACAATGCCAAGCACCATTTCCAAACTTGGAACAGGTCCATTAAATAAGCTCCAAGGTAAACCCATATTATCAAGAAATTTACAATGATCAATCTTGTTATCCTTGCAATTAGCAAACCCCACAAAGTTATATGCATATACATCAGCATATAACACTTCATAAGAAGCATTATTTGGATCTTCAATGAGGTCCAACATTTTCTTCTCTCTATACAGCTTTACAAGGCCACCTTCAATTGGAATGGTGGCAAAAGACATATCCATTTGAACACTTACACCAACACTTGCAAGCCACTTTATTGATAACAACATGCCCCATTTTATAGGGAACTCAACAATGACAACATCAAGTTTTAGGTTCTTACCTGGATAAGCTGAAAGTTGTACATCCAAACCCTTCACACACCCTACAACTGGGACCTCTCTAGAATCCATTACAAGTACACTTTCCATAAGATGTTGTCACTTTAATGTTCAATTCATTCATGACTTCCAAAGGCATAACATTACATGATGCTCCGAGTCAAACATACAATTTTGTAGCTATCTGTCTTTGATAATCAGTGTTGTAAAAATGGATCAACATTTAAATGAGACTCAACTAAAGATGTCCCCAAGTAGACTTCAGGTTGTTCACCTATCTCTTCTAATGCTGGTGGTTTCTCTAGGTCTGCAATGGTTGAAGGAGGAGTGTTTACATTATTTATATTTCTACCTTGGGCACTCCTATCTTCCCCCAATCTCAAATACTCAAAAGCTCTTCTTATGCTCAAGAATCCTAAAGCTGTTCCACAATTGGGACAAAAATCTAGATCTCGACACAAGACTTCGGAAATATCATAGGGAATGTACTTGGGAGAAGCATCATTTGGAAAAAGGTTGACAGACTCATGAGATTGCACAAGGTTTTTAACATTTTGAGAATGGGTGGGCACACCAATTCTACTCAAGACAATAGGGCCTTTCTAGGTGTATCTCTCTTTGGAGTCTCTTTTGGAAATTGGTGAGAAATGGGGTCTTTGTTTTGGCTTGAGGCCCTACCCCTTTGACAACTTTACTTCTTGTGTTATAGTCCTTTTCTTAAGCCACAACGACATTCATTAGTAGTTGTCTATCCTCTTATGATGGGATTCCTCCATCATACTTCTTAATCATTAGAGCTCTTAGTAATCAAGTATCATTATTATCCGAATCAAAGACCCTGCATGTATTTGAACTCACAGGTGTGATTGGATAACATGGGTACTATCTCCAAGTTGTGGGACTTGCTACTTGACAGACCTCAGAGAAAGTGGTTCTTGCTCCTAAACTACCCGCCACAATCTACTCTAATGCAGATAAGCTAACTGCTTCTAATCTAAATTTTCAAGGGACCGGGGAGAGAGAATGCATAAAATGAAAGCCTACACTAAAGCGGTGATACAGAGAAAGGAGGGGAGAGAGTAGTCTCCAAATGTGTCAAATACAGAGGAAAAGTGCACACTAGAAGAGGTGATGATAGTTCACCATAATCTAGCAAAATGCATTCACAATAATATTCCAAGCATACACAATGATAATGAATCCCTGCAAGAACATAATAGATAGACACAATATTCTTATAGAAAGATCAAAGGGGAAAGAAGAATGCAAGAAAACACAAGCAGGGGAAGATATATCCACAAACTGGTATTTTATTGCTTCATGATATGCACAGTTCAATCTATTACAAGATAAGGGCCTGGATCACCATGCAAGGAGTCCACTACAAGGGCCTGCAACACACTCAATCGGGCTTCACAAAGAAATTTTTGAAAGAGCTTTGCTACCCAAAACTCTCCTTTTATAATGAGCCCAACACTCCAATTTATTAAAAAAATGAGAAGGAAAAGAGAAGGGAAAATGGAAATCCTGAAATCTATCCTTCAACCACCGTAAGAGGCATTAAATTGAGTGAAAAGGTTTTCCATTACTTGTAAAAGGCTCCCATACTGTCCCATGTACTGCAGCAGAGAAAGAATGATGACCATGCCTCTTAATTACACTCCCAAACTACCAAATAAAACACTGTTATGAACCCAGCCACGTTTTCTTAAAAATCTCGATCAATTTCTGATAAAATATGGAATTTCTTGATTACCGTAAGCGTCGGGCTTGGAACCACTATTCCAACGGTACCAATTTTGTGCGATTTCGTTGAGAAATGCAAAAGTTATGGCCTTCGAAATTGATTGGGCAATTTTGTTTTGGCATCGACAGCGTTTTGTCATTTCGACGGAATGAGCATTGATTGACTAGAGCCGAATATGTTTCTTTTATTTAAATATATCTACCCTCATTAAAATTAAGAAATCCAGTTTTTGTGGCGTAGAGGACGGCGTGTTGTGCTCGTAAAGTCCAATTTTGTGAAAATCGGAGCTCGGAGTCAAAAGTTATGGCCGTTTGAAGTTCCACGAGTCAAACGTTGAATTTTTTCTCGCCTTCAGCCGCTTCGGCTTTTCACGTCCCACGCGTCCCTTTGTCCCATTTGCTTTCAGTGCTGAAATTTCCCATTTCGGCCGAACCGGCCGGTTCGCGTTTTTGTCTTGTCCCGCTTGTCCCAAAGGCGACCCTCTCTTTGTAATGTGCCAGCTTAGCCAATTTTTCTCTCTTTTGCCGATTGTCTTTTGCACCCGCCGCGTACTTTTGTCCCAGATGTCCCAATTGCTATTTGGGCTGCCTAGAGGCTTTTCGGCCGATCTCTCAGCATTTTTGTCCCAAATGTCCCAATTGCTCCTAGGACTAGGACTTAGCCGATTTTCACAATTTTTTCTGGATTAACCTACTTGCCTTCTGCAACCATTTTTCGCATTTTCTCAGAGCTTGCTCCTTCCTTCTTTGGCAGGGGAGTTAGAAAAATATCTGAGGGAACCTCAGAAACATGATGTTTGCTCTGAATCAATCAATGTGCCTGGGAGTTGAATATTCTGATGCATGTTATCAAATTTACCCTGGGGGGTAAATTTTGGATAACAGTACTCAAAATCATTATTAGGAAGTTAAAATTCTTGTACCATATCTATTTATAAAGCATGAGAGGGAGGAAGAAGAGGTACCCGGTGAATGCAGTCTTAAAAACTTGTAGCAGTTCTTGCACTTATTACCTCAGTTGAAGTTTCTCCTTCCTGTGATCCTCTAGAGAAGTCCACAATGCATGCATCATCATAAATGTTGTCATCATCAACAACTTATTCAACTTGCTGATCTACTTCACATGAAAGGTGGGGTAAGAATCATTTGTCACACCAATCCATTTGATTTGTCTCTTCAACAACAACAACTTTGGCATTTAGAGGATCAGGCACTACTCTATTCTCCCTAGCTTGGGGTTTTATATCTCCCATGGGTCTTTTACCTCTGTCATCATACCTCTTATCATTTCTAGGATGATTCACATGTCTGTCTTGTCCCTTGTTGCCTATGCTGACCCTGAGAACCTTGTCCAATTCCTTTTTTGCCCTGGCAAGCTCTTAAGAGATTTCTTTGACAACCCCGGCCAAAGTCCTTACAAATTATTCAAGATCCACAACCTTAATTTATTGAGGCTTTTAGGGCTTTTTATCAGTTTAACACCCTCCCTCTTTGGAGGTTTTCCAAATGCTTTAATAGTGATCTCAATTTGTAGGGCCATGGTAAACGCCTACCTCAAATTCCAAAGGTTCTTATCCCTCAAATAGTAAGAAAATTTCTTATCAAATGCATCTGAATACTTTATCAGACATGATTCATCACATGGCCTCAAATTAATAGGAAGTATTCTCAATGTTTTATTAAATCTAGTGTTGAAATCATGCATTGATTAATTGGGATTTTTTTTTTAAACTCTCGATAAAAGAAACCTAGGTCCTGCTTTTATCACCATAATACATTGTAAAGGCATTCTTCATCTCTTTCAGGAATCAATGAGATTATCTAAAAGAGATTTATACTAGTACCCTGCATTCTTTTCTAGAGTATGAATAAATAATTTGATGTATACATCTTCAAACTCTATTTCGATATCCTCCATCATATTGACAACGAATTACAAGTGCTGATCACCAGTTATTGCATTATTTCCTTCAAACTTAGGAAATATATTTCTTACATTCTGTGGCACAACATTTGGATAGCCAACCATACCTCTAAAACTGATAGGACCAAAAGTATTAATGAAAAATGGAGGTCTGGGTGGAGGCTGAGCCATATTATTTTGAGGAGGTAATCTTACAAGAGAAACAAAATGATGAGGAGTGAGGGGTGTGTGTGGTACAAGGATACAATTCTTAGAATGACTACCCTCTAAAGGATTTGTCTCTTAGAAAAATCTATTAGATTTTGAAAATACAGGAGTAGATTGAGAAGAAAATGTTTCAAATATAGATGATAGACCCTCTCCAGGTGGAGAATTTAATTCAACAAAGAGGCTACTTGATTCAGAAGCACTTACGGAAGTACTACAATCTTTAATCATAGGTTGATTAGTTTCCCCAATGGAGATCTCTTTTCTTGATGCTTAATCTCCAACAACCTTCCAAATTATTCTACCTTCTGAATTAGACATTCCCAAATCTTGAAAAAGCCTCCTACTAGGGTCCTTGGTGAAGAAAGATCTTCTTCCTTCTAGCTTTGCAAATATTAGTGAAAATTATTTCTTGATATATGGTCAAGACACGGTATTTATAAATAATTTAAAAAGCATAGATTCTCCACTAAGGATTTTCACCTTAGTTTGTGCAAATGCACTATGAAAGACCTATCAAATGTTTGTCAATACCAGATTCATGCAAAGCTTACAAGATCTTCTCTTCTTTTACCCAAATTTATCAATGATGATACAAATCCTAGTGCAATAACTATATAAGCTGGAAATATTGCACTCAGAACTCACAAATTTGAACAATTCTTATAGATTTGAGAAAATAATGACGTTTCAGCAATGTATTTGTACTTTAAATATGTTAAAAGCATTACAATGGTCTCGTATGCATACACCTTTTTTAAAATACTTCAAATATTCCTCAAAGAGTAATTCCATGAGTGTTGGCATCCAAATTGTTCTCCTTTCCAAGCCGAGCAACAACGCAGATTCAATAGGGAGCTTAGAGGTAGATAGATCATAATGTGTATCTTTTTGTAACTAGGGATGAGATAATCGACCCTTTATTACTCATATTTGTGGAGAGATGGATAACACCTTTAAGAGGATTTGACCTATCCTCACTATTCTAGGTCGTGCCTCTTCACCAGGGTGAGAGGACCTTTGTATAACCTTTGTTTGATGAAGGACATGGAGATATCCTTCCTTTACACAAATTACATGAAGAGAACCTTGGGAAAATATAATCAATGCTCTAGTATTTAACTCTTAAGAGTTGTCACTTCTAAAGGATGGAGAGATTTTCAACACAAGGCTAAGGTTACTAAATAAAAAAGAAATCCTGATTGTTTCGCATATTTTTGCAAGTAGATTTTGTTCCTTTGTTGATACACATGTGGAAAGCAGGGTAGTTGGGGTGGATAAATGGGTTTTAAATGATTTTTGTGGGAGATGAAGCAGGATAAATTTGATTATACCCGATCTTGGAGGGACTTCACAACAATGAACAACTCCAACAATAGAAACCTTCATAATAGTTAAGACATTCCTTTAACTAGAAGGTGTGCTTTAATGGATGCCCAAATAAGCATGTTTTCACATAATCTGTGAGACTCAAACATGAAGGATTGAATTGAAAAACTCAATTAAACACCGAAGTTTCTCATTAATCATGCCTAAGGTACACTCAAGAATTACAAACAATATTTATCAACAAATGAGGGTAAATTGATTTCAAATTTGTTTATCTCATCCAAGATGAAGGATCTTCTTAAAATGAAATTGCAAATACTATTAGAATAACAGAGGGACGAGATCTGGTGTGATTTCACAAAAATTTCAATGTAAGATTGCAAGTAGGAATGAAAAATACTATTTATATACATTCTGAAACAAAGCAGACATAAATTGCTAGAGATTTGAAATTAATTAATTCTAAAATTGCTTAGATTCATTAATCCTGGGGAAAGCTTCTAGAGAAATCTCGGTTTCATCAATGGATATACATATGCAACCAACTTGACATGATAGAAAATCTAACATAGAAGAAAATAACATGTTATCTTGGTTTTGGTCTCTCAGAAGATGGCTTTCTCAAATGTTTTCTTAATATTTCAAACTCCAACCATTTGCAAGAGTCTTCCCATTACATTCATACACTTTTATCACTCAATTTTCCCCCCAAAAGAGAAGAATATTTGAGGGACCTTTGCTCATTAACAATTTTTTTCAGAGATTAAAGTGTCGTTTAACAAATTCAGATCTAAAATATGCTAGGTGGACCAATTGTTAACTAATCATTTTCTTGGGCTCACGAATAATGACTAGGATGCCATGCCACAACTTTTCAAAGAGTCCTTTTAATCCTTTTGATTTCGTAATGCAAGAAATCCCATTTTTAATCTTTTTTTGGAGCTTGTGCATAGCTAGACTTGACAGGTCATCCCTTTTTACTTTCGAGGCAATGCCTTTTTCATCTTTTACGCCTGCACTTTCATCATTTCATCATTTTTCCTTCTTTTTCCTCTGCCATTTCTTCCATGCATACGTTTCTCCGGTAATTCCCACTTTTTCAATTGCTTGAGTAATTCCCACTTCAAATTATCAGCCTTAAAGATCCTTGGACTCATAATTTAAGTTTTGAATCCATTGAATAGTACCTTACTTACAAAGATGCCAAATAATTTCATTAAAGAAAAATGAAAAACAGTGCGTATTCACGTCTCCAAGAGCCTTGGAGAAAAAATGGCAGAAAAATAGGTGAAATGCATAGAAACCATTGATCCATCCCCATTTTCAACTTTATATCATATTCGTTCACGTGTCTCCTTGGCGCAATTGCAAAGGAGAAGCACAAAGGAAAGTCTCAAACAAGCGCGAGCCTTCCACATACCCTGGGCCCAAGAAAAACGCTTTTTGGCCTTTGAAAAGTCTCGGTAAAAAAAAAAAGATAGCGGGAGCCTCTATGTGTCTCAATGGCACATTTTGAGATGGTCCGAGAAAGTAAAGACCCTAAACAAGCGCGGGATCAACACGTGTCTCATTGTGGCAGAGTTTGTTAAAAATTTGAAGGTTTAGTGGAAGGCACCATGTGTCTAGGGTCCGAGAGGCAGTCTCCTTTGGTTGTTCAAAAGTCCAAGCAAAGGGCAGAGTGAGTGGAAGCCTCCAAGTGTCCTCTTGGTGCTTCTTCAAAATAAAACTCAAGGGCCGGCCCTAAATAGGTGTGGTCCCTCCATGTGTCCCAGGCCTTTAGAAAGTTACTTGAAAATTCTAAGTATGGGAAGACCTGGGTGGCTACCTCCACGTGTCTTTATGGTGCAACTTTAAGATGATGACCAAGAGCGGAGACCTTGAAGAAGTGCGAGCTCACCACATTTCCCAAGCCTCTAGAAAGTAGCTTGATAAGTTTAAGTACCAAGTGGAGCTAGAGGAAGCCTCCACATGTCTCCTCGTAGCATTATTAAGGTGGGATCCATAGGTGGATCCTCAATTGAACATTAGCCCTACACATGTCCATGGCCCACAAAAACTATACCGGATGCATGAAAAATTTTTCTAAGTCTGGGAAAAGTAGCATAATCCTCCACGTGTCCCACTGGCATAACTTGAAGGCCATAACAAAAGGTGAATTTTCAAAAAAGCGTCGTTCCTCCACATTCACAAGTTTTTGATTGAAGCAAGCCATAGATTTATTAGAGTGCCTTGCCGAGCCGCATCAAAATGAAAAATTCCCACGTTTCCACTCAAGAAGAGATGTGAATTTGATGGGGAAAACACACCCGTCAAACCCTAAAAATGCAGGAAAACAACCATTTGAGCCTGGAGATGAATTTTTCTTCAAGGACAGCAAATTTGGAAATGTTACAAGGCTCAAATATAATCTTCTGAGCTACATCCAATCACATTTCCCCAGGTATTTGGGATAAAAATAGAAGGGACAAAAAAACATGACAGTGAAAAATGGAAGGAAAGGAACAACCTGAGATTTACGCCCAATTTACAGACTCCTTCAGATGGACAAAGAAATGAAAAACAAATTCTGGACCTTTAAGTGATCCTTGACCAAGGGAGGTACTGATCATGTCAACCAAATGGAGGAAAGAGTCTTCAAGCACTAACACGAGGAAACAAAAAAACATTACAAAGGCTGTAAACCGAGAAAATTCAATGAAAAAGCAGGTCGAGACTAATTTGAGCACCAATAGAGTCCAAACCTCCCATTCAAGTTGTAATACAAAGTTTTTACCTCTTGGCTATTGTAATGTATTGTATCAACTCTGGAGTAATAATATATGTCTGTGGATGATTCTCAACCCTCTCATGTGTTCATTTTTATCTTCTGATCTCTCATTGCAGTTTAGTTATCTGTGCATGGTGATTGTATTGCATTTCTATGGTCTGTGTTAAAATGAAAATGGGTGTTTAACATTCCTTTGGTGCATCACCTTGTTAGCTTAGGTTTATTTCTTTCACATCTTCTCAACCCTATCCCCTTGGTAAGATAGAGTAGGTTTAGAGTAGATCCTCTATAATTTATTTGTGTGTACACGAAGCAGAGGAGAGTGCCACACTTTGAGAGACACTCCATATTATACTATCACACTGAGAGTCTCAATCCTGTAGGTTACAGACATTCAGGGGTGTTGTGATTTTTCACTAATAGTTTTGGCATGCCCGTTGGGACCAAAGAGGTCTCCATCTTTATTATAGCAAGATTGATGTGTACTTGCTGTAATTTTAGCTTTTAAGAAGCATTTAAATTTCACATCTGGTGACTCTAAAGGATCAAAGTCCACTAGTTTTAGCAGCCTAGGCTTAGTAGATTCATGAGAAGGATTCAGACCAAATCAAGAACTAGAGAAGAAGGATTTTTTTCTATCTGCACTTGTCCCCAGATAGAAGGGGAAGGGGGAGAAGAGCTCAAAGGTCTCCATCTCCACCAAAGTAACCTTTTCAACACCTCCTCTGGTAGGCCATTCATTCAATCAAAACGAGTTCTCAAGCCAATCATAATGTCACATCCACCCAACCCCTATGTCAACTTCACTAGCAATAACCCACTCACTCTCAATGAAAAAAATCTAGTCCCAGTTACAACATTAAAGAGTATCCCATATTTCACTAGAGAGAACCAGACTTCTCCTAGTGATCACATTCAAGACATTGCAAATGTCTGCGTAATTCATGAGATCACTGAGATGGAAATTGCAGTCAAATTGTTAGCCTCTTCACTTAAGGGTAAAGCTTCACAATGGTTCAGGAGTCTAACAATGGGCTCTATTCAGACTTGGGACCATATGTGCAGAGCTCTTCATAATCAATTTGGAGAGAAGGGAGATAATCTATCCTTGTTGGAACAACTGACCACAATCAAGAGGGCCCATAATGAGCAAAAGTTGATTGATTTCAACCTCGATTTAAAAGGACATGGGATAGGATTTCACTAAGCTCATGAGGCCATGCAGATGAAGGTGCTTTCTTATACTTTCTTAGAGCTTTAAATTTTGATATTTCCTTAATGATTCAATCAATGGGAGGCACAACCTTACTTGCAGCCTATAACATTTCCATTAGAGCTGAAAATTGTTTAACTCAGGGTGGTAAAATTTCTCCTAGGCCACCTATGCCTCTTTATTGGTAACTAGGAGCTCCAAGCACCCACATTAGATCTCATACCCACTCCAAGGAATTATAGTTCAGTGAAGCTTCCACTCATCTTCTATCACTTCAAAATAACTACAACAAAGTTATGAAACAACTCGCAAAGACCTTGGGAATGAGCTAGTGACCATAAAGAGGCAACAAGCTCAGATTTCTAGGCCATATCAGCCTCAAACTCACTATCAAGCTAGGCCCCTATACTAGAAAAAAATACCACTAGCTCAGGCTGCAAATCAAAATCAAAATGAAGGATAACCTCAAGTTACTAGGCCTTACTGACCATATGATCCAAACATAGCTTCAACGTCGAGGGAATTGGTTCCTACACAAAACAACATGGCATAAGAATATGATTGGTGTTTCCCATGCGGTCAGCCCCATAACCAAGTCAATGTGTTTCAATGGTGCGATGAACTAGGCCTTGATGGTACAAAACATTGGTGTGTCCCAAGAGCCCAGTCAAGAAGAAAATTAGTAGCAAGAAACCCAGAAAGAGGCACCTCCAAGTGAGACCATGCTTGTTAATCGCCAGGCTGAAGATTTCTGTGGGAATAATCAAGAAACTTCTCAAAGTGTAGCTGCCAATACATGGTCCAAGAAAAGGAATATTGGAGAGGGACGGTTATCAAACTCAGGTAATCCTTAACCCTCTATTATTCCACAAGGTATTGGCACTAAAATTTAACTCCGAATGTGCAGAGTCAACCCAAGCCACCTTCCATACCCGTTTAGGCACCGGTTGTAATGACCCATGTGCAAGAGAAAAATGTACCAGGGAAGGTGCGGTAAAAGATAGCTCATCCCGTTTAACATCATTAAACAAATGAAAAAAAAAGGGAAAAATTTCAATGTGGGAGTCATTAGCTATCCCAGGGTAGATAGACCTATTGTAGGCTGCTATGGCTAATTGGTGAACCTCAAATCAGCCCCTAACAAACAATAGAAAGTTCTTACAATGTGGCTCAGCCCAAAGGAAACCATGGAGGACAACAAGGTAAGAATCTGAAACCCCCTCCATTCTATGTTTCATTGATCATTTGGGATAAATTGGTACATAATTACATGATTGATTTGGGAGCGAGTAGTTCACTCATGCTGAAGCAAATAGCCGATCAACTGGGTCTTCAATACGAAGTCATCTCCAAGGGTGTAGTGTAATTGGATGGGACAACAGTAAGAACGGTTGGAGTCATACAAGATTTGATCCTCACACTGCATGCATACCCCATTGTGACCGTATTGTAAAATGTATCATTCATAGAATTACTGCCACATTTTGCATTGTGTTTGTCAAGAGATTTTACTGCTAAAATTGGAGGCTATTTGTCTACTGATTAGTCACACATGCTTTTTATAACAAGATATGGAGCCAAGGCTACGATTAGATATGAGCCCATTGCGGATTACCATATTGAGCCTCATGTACCCAGCCCAATCAATGTGAATTGTTTAACTTTTGATCAGGAAGACCTCCCAAGCACTTGTGAGGAAGATACCAAGGTTGGGTGTATTCCAGACTTGACCCTCAACGAATGGGAAAACAAGAGGCATGCTTTTGACCCTTATAAGGAAATGGAGGAATCTAAGCTAGGAGTCTACTATTTGCATGAGGAGAATCATCCTCTTCCTGACATCATTAAGCCATACCAAAAAGATGATAATGAGGTATGGAAGTTATTATTTGATGGCTCAAGAAGTAGAAAAGGAGCCAGGAGGAGTTATGTTTATTTCCCCCAAGGTACGAAATATTACCCACCTTCCTTTTCAAATTTGCTTTCTCGAACAACACAATAGAGTATGAGGCCTTGATCTATGGGTTTTATTGGCCAATAAAAAGAGGGATTAAAAACTTGCAAGTGTTTAGTGATAATGAGTTGGTTATGAATAAATTATGAAGAAAAATGCTGCCAAGAATGATATGTTAAAGAACTACGAGAATTGGGTATGGGATCTTATTGAAAATTTCTAAGCATTCGACATCAATTCCATCCCAAGGAAGAAGAATGAAGCAGCGGACAGATTGGTAGCAATCGGGGTGGCATTTGATGTAGTAGAGAGTATCAAAAGTGATAAGTCTCAGCCTCATATTAAAGTGGTTGTGATGCCAATTGTCCCAGATAATAACACAAGTTGGAAAGTCTTCGAGAATGATAAAAAAATTGTCAACTTTCTACAAGAAGAAGTTGAGTTCTCCACTAGAAACCAAGACAAGTTGGAACAACGTTATGGTGACCAAGTGGTGCAGCTAAGAACCAACAAACTACCAAAGGGTCTTGTAACTTTGGATTCAATCTTCAACCCAAATGATCAATTCTAGAAGGAGAAGGAAAATATCCAAGTAAAGGGTGAAGATTCAGAGCCCATTTCCATAGAAGAAGGCAAAACGTTGTGAATTGGCAAGGTAAGTACTCAACAAGAAAAATATGAATTTGTTCAACTTTGTCAAGAATTCCCATATGTCTTTTCCTAGACTTACAAAGATTTAAGAGGTTTCAACCCAAGATTGGCACAACACACTATCGAGTTGGATCCAGGATCTAAGCCTTTCAGATAGAAGAAAAGGCCAATAAATCCTCACATTGAGCCTCTCATGAGGAAATAGTTGAATAAGCTAATTGAGGCCAACATCATCTTCCCTATCAAACATTCAAGTTGGGTTGAAAACTTGGTTCTTGTGAGGAAAATAAATGGAGAAATCAAGTTGTGTGTAGACTTCGTGACCTAAAAATAGTATCATTCAAGGATCATTACCCACTTCCATTGACGGAGAAAATATTGTAGGTTGAGCTGACACTCGAGAGGTTTTCATTGCTAGATGGATACTCAAGATATAATCAGATAATGGTGAAAGAGGAAGATCAATTTAAGACAACCTTCACCACCAAATGGGGTACTTATGCTTATAAGAAGATTCCATTTGTACTGTCAAACGCCAGAGCAACATTTCAGTGAGCTATGGACATGGCGTTCAAAGACTTAATCAACAATATAGTTATGGTGTATCTAGATGATATCACCATCTTCTCAAAGAATTTTGCAGACCATCTCTTCCACCTCAGATAGGTATTTCATAGGTGTAGAAGGTTCAAGTGTCACTAAAATAAAATAAGTTTTTATTCTTGGCACATGAGGGAAATTTTGGACCGCATTGTCTCAAGAGAAGGGTTAATAATTGATCTTGAAAGGGTTGAAGCCATCCAAACACTTCCATTGCCACAACACAAAAAGTCTCTCCAAAGCTTCTTGGGGAGAATAAAATTTGTTCATAGGTTTGTGCCTGATTTTTCCACTCTTGTGAAGCCTTTAACAATGATGTTGAAGAAGAGTCTTGCATTCAAATGGATAGCAGAAGGAAAAGAGAGTTTTGAGGCCATCAAGCTCATAATATCACAAGCCCCAACTCTTGTTAACCCAGACTTTTCAAAAGAATTCATGTTGTATGCTTTTGGAGGATCAGACATAGTCTCAACCATCTTAGTTTAGCCCAACAAGGAAGGTTCAAAATGACCCATAGCCTTCTTGATCAGAGCTTGGAGGACTTTGAGGTAAATTACTCTTTCATTGAGAAGCATGTCCTTGTTTCCATTAGGAGTTAGAAGAAGTTTAGACACTTAGTCTCGAACAATAAGATCCTACTACTAGTATCTAATGCTAGTGTCAAGGATTTTCTCCTAAACAATGACTTTAATGAGAAGAGAGCAGGTTGGATCACTCAGGTAATGGAATATGACATTGAGATTAAAGTGACCAAACTGGTTCGTGGCAAGGGTCTATGTGAGCAGCTTACTTCCAAGCAACAAGCTGAGTCAGTGAATGAAGAAGAGGTTGTCCTATTACTACAAAATGATCAAGAGTAGCTAGTTAATGATACACCTGTTCCATGTTGGACCCAAGCCTTGGTGCACTATCTCCAATTAGGTTTGTGCCCTCCAAAATGGAACATAGCAAAAAGGAGATAGTTCAGACTATAAGCCATCCCATATGTACTTATTGATGGTTTTTTTTAAGAAGGATATCAATAGTTTCCTATTGAGGTGCATTGGGACAAGGCCAAATTGAAAGGGTATTGCATGAGTTTCATGATGGAGAAGCAAGAGACCACTTTGCTCCTCGCATAATAGTTCTCAAAATCATGAAAGATGCTTATTATTGGCCTACAATGTTTAGGAATTGTTACTCATAGGTCAAGAAGTGTAAAAGGGGTGCATTCCTCACAGGAAGGAAACGTTAGCTTCCCTAACCCTTCGTCCAATTTTAGTGGATCAGCCATTCATGCAATGGGGATTAGACTTCACCTGGAATGATTAACCCAAATTCAATCCGGGGCCATAAGTGGATAATTATAGCAACAGACTATTTCATTAAGTGGATCGAGTTGCAGACTCAAGGAGGTGAATGAATCTAACATCTTGGTTTTTATGAAGGAATAGCCACCATGTTTGGAGTCCCTTCCATCTTTGTTATATCGATAATGAATTGGCATTCCTTATTACAAGGATCACTTGAATGGGCTATCGAAAATGGTGTACACTTCAACACTTCATCAAACTATTACCCTCAAGGTAATTGCCAAGTAGGGTCTACTAACAAGAACCTACTAACGATTATCAGAAGGAATCTTGATGAAAACTAGAGAATTTGGCATACATAGCTCAAATCAGCTCTATGGGCTAATAGGATCACATCCAAAAGGTCCATAGGTAACTCCCCATACAAGCTTATATATAGAAAGAGGCAGTATTGCCCATATCATTGGAGCTGCCCACTTTAGAGCTCATGAAAAAATTAGAACTAGTTGAGTTTGAACCTATGGCAATCAGGTATGCAAAGATGATGGAAGTAGGAGAGGCAAGAGAGCACGCAATGCAGATCATGGAGAAGGATTAAGCATTGATCAAGAAGAGTTTTGATAAGAAAGTAAGAGAAAGGACCTTTCAAGAGGGGGACTTAGTTCTAAAATGGGATGTTGAACGGGAAAAACCATGAAAGCATTCAAAATTTGATGCCATTTGGAGTGGCCCCTACATGGTCATGAGATGTACAAACAACAATGCCTTGTAGTGGCTAAGTAGGATGGAAAATAATTACAAATTCTATTCAACGGGATCC